>OZ024741.1:269258943-269276443 GCA_964016885.1 Eledone cirrhosa | reverse complement strand
TGATGCGCGTTTCACGATTGATCAGTCCAAGGCTCGATCTCTATCGATCTGGCCCGACTCTGGAATCAAAATCTTGTCGGACTTCTGTTATGGTAATGACACAATGAATCTGCCAGATCGAGCCTTGAGCTGATCAATCGCGAAACGTGCGTCACACCTCAATAAACTTAATGAAGATCTTAGGTGTTATCCAATCATCTTGCATGGGGTCTACATATATATCTCCTGCCGGTTGGTTTTGTCCGTAAAATCTGTCCAGGGATTCTTTTCTGAGACATTCTAACTCCATGGCCATAATAACGGAGCTGTGATTTCTCAATTCGGAGAAGTACTGGCTCTACCCGGAGTGACTCTCTGATATCCGAGCTACACCATTTATCGAGTAACGTTACTCCAAAGACCCTTTTCGGTCGCTTGTATTCGCGATCGTATTCTTTCGGTCATTACCCAAGATTCATGACCAATGTGAACGCTGATTCACAAATGTAGACATCAACGTATGTATATTGCCGTACATATATAAGTGTGGATACGTATTTGCAGATAATATCGGGAATTTCAGTATATGAATAACACAGAAAAACAGAGAAAGATTTTAGTACAATCCTCCGTTTAGTCTAGTAGTATCCATTCCAATAACCAATATTTTCCTCAAATTACCTAAGAAACACTTTATCCGTGACGTAAGTGCAAGAAATTATTTAATAGAATCAGCGATAGAATATTTTATTTTGGTATGATATGGTGCCGTAACTCCTGGGGAAGTCGTGAGGACGCCATATTGACATACAACGTTTCTATGGCATTTTTAAACCTAGCGGAGCCCATCTCATTTCTAAATCTGAATACAGCAGATTTATTCCGGAAAAGGAGAGAGAGAGAGAAAGGGGGAGAGAGAGACAAAGATAGAAAGGGGGAGAGAGAGAGATTGAGAGAGATGGAGAAAAAGAAGGAGAGAGAGAGGGGGAGAGAGAGAGATGGGGAGAGAGAGAGACTGGTAGTGAGAAAGAGATATAGAGGAAGAATTGACCCCAGTACTAGACTGGTACATTTTTATCGACCTCGGATGGGTGAAAGGCAAAGTTGACCACTGATTTGATTTTACTACACCTAAATTTTCTCAAGTCCTTCATTCATATAAATTACCCAGACGTAACCAACCTGAAGCTAACTAATTCATTGTAATTGCATCAACCTTAACATTTTTCTCTTGATTCTAATTGTATGGATAAAGATATATCATACCAGTGTACAGAGAAAACTAATAACTCATCTATGGTTTAAATTGATCTAACATCTAATTCTTTTAAATTCTGTTTCTAACAGTACATATTCCTTTCGAAATTCTCACGCGTGAAATGCAACTTTGCTTTCACCATATATCTGCGATTTGAAAACCAGTAGAATATAATACAACTTAACATGAAACATTCTATCAAAAGCAAAATAATATTCCAGGAATAAAAGGCCTTGCAATCACTTTACTCCCCAAAACTATGAAAACCTTTATGCCAGAGCTTCCACTCTCAACAGACTCTCAAACGTATTTTTTTTCCAACATAAACACAATACTTTTAACTATTTTAAACGTATCACTTACCTCTAACAATTAATCCAACGCTCCCGATACCTTCACCTCCTGATTTACTAGTTTACATTAAATACACAAAGCATATCCAGTCACTTTAATACCAATATCTACTTCTCTTTCTCTTCTATATATTTCCCACTTTGATCCGTCTATTAGACCACTGTAGTTGTGCTATTTCCTTTACAGCTCAAATCCCTATACGCCTCTTTTTTATATTATTACAATCCATTTATTCAACATCATACACCATATTTTCTCTTTTATCATACTCTATTTTATATATATTTATGTATATTTATATTAATTTGCTCTACTTCTTCTTCTTCTTCTTATTATTATTATTATTATTATTATTATTATTATTATTTTTATTTTCTTTCATTATTGTTTCTGAGATATATGCCGAGTGTCTTCCTGACACCTAGGGCAAATAAATTCAGTGTGCATTGGTAAGCCAGTTAATACAGCACATTGATTATAATTTTAAAAAAACAACAAAAACACAGTATACATATATACACATGTACATATGCATATGTAAATATAAGGAGGGATATCAATCTTACAGATATAGTGCTCTTCTCAATACGTGTGCAGTACCAGTCAAAACAATTATTATTATTATTATTATTATTATTATTATTATTATCCCCTATCGGGGAATTTATTTTGTTATATTTATGCATAGTTTATTTTATATTTTTATATTTTCATTGTTAAATTAGTCTTGCCATTGTGCACTTTTACTCCACCCACCTTATTGTAAAACCCCACTGTCCCTGTCTTTGTATTGTCCCCTACATGTCGGCCCTGGTGGCTAATAAATGAAATCATTATTATTATTATTATCCCGCCGAGGTTAACTTTGCCTTTCATCCTTACGGGGTCGATAAAATAAAGTACCAGTAATGTACTGGGTAACATAAACAAACACAGTACCATACTTCAATATATTTAAAAACTGATACAACAGTAGCTTAGATCACATAATACGTGACCCATTCACCACTTCCAGCTATGAAAGAAAAAAAAGTAACCACCACTTTCAAATTCTTTAAATGGCAGCTTAAGAAAAACAAAAAAGAAACATACAGCTCCGAAGTAGCTTCTTCTATTAATCTTTTGATGAAGGAATTCTATCCTGGCCTATAAAGAACTATTTTCGTGTCCCAAATAATAGGTGGGATTGGAATAAGCAGGGGGGGGGGGGGGGGGGTAATTTTTCTAGGTTATCTCCGTTGATTAAAAAACAACACAGAATTAGTCGTTTAGTTTACATATTGAGACCCAACACATCCTATTTATTTTATAACGTATGTAATTTCTTGTAATTAAGAAAAAACTTCGCCAGAGATAAATTAGCCAAATTTAATAAGGGGCGGGAAAGGTGAGTGGAATAAGAGCAGGATTTGGAAAAAAATCTGAAAATGTAATAAACGGGAAGGAGGGGACGAGTATTAGAGACCCGAGAGTACAAGATAACATACCAACATTTTTGTTATCATATTTTTAATATTTACCGTACAATTAACATCCTGGGAGCCTTCAAACAAAACATTCTTTCGTAAGCAGTTTATCGTTTCACGACAAACTGCACGAGATCAGTAACAGGAATTAATGCCCAACGTAACATAATCACTTCATGCGATACATACCTATTGTTACACTTTGGGAGGGTCATGCTGCAAATAAACGTTTTCAGATAAGATATCTTATAAAAGAAATACATAAACGAAGTATGTATGTGTATATATATATATATATATATATATATATATATAGGAAAAGAGTCAGGACCCCGACGGCTGAGCTCCGGCCGTTTCGACAGCTATTTCTAAACTATATTTTTGGCAATATACCATATGTTTAATTAAAAACATTTTGAAGACCATACGCTATCATTTTAAAGTAGTGACTATATCACTTACTTTTTTTCGGCGAAAGAAGGCAGAGAAGCTAACAGTCTGTTTCATGCTGTTTGGCAATCATCAGTGCTACGTACTGCCCTCTTCCGACGAAAATTATAGAAGCTGGATTCTTATATAATTCCAGTAATAATCAAGAGCTGATTATACAGAGCGATTGCCTGTCCAGCAAAAATTAAGTATTAGGATTGGTGCTCTGAAATAGCGATGTATACATGAATGTATGTATAATATATTTGGCAATATACCGTATGTTTAATTAAAAACATTTTGAAGACTTCACGCTATCATTTTAAAGTAGTGACTATGTCACTTACTTCTTTACGGCGAAAGAAGGCAGAGAATCTAACAGTCTGTTTCATGCTGTTTGGCAGTCATCAGAGCTACGTACTGCCCTCTCCGCTGGATTCTTATATAATTCCAGTAATAATCAGGAGCTGATTATACAGAGCGATTGCCAAATAACTTCACAGATCACAAATTTGTGGTCCGTGTAGTCGACTACTTTAAATTGTGGACAACCTACACTAGCCTTATCTGTTTCCCTACAGAATACCCTATCTAAATACGATCTGGATGACCCGATGCGGTTTGCCCATATCCACATTGGCACATTCGGATAATCCAGTCTACACCTGTCAGACAGTTCAAAACGTCTGAGCAGGTTGTTGAGGCTTTTACACCCTCCATTCCTGTCTTCTAGCCACACATAATCCCAGCGTGCATCTAAGATACCGTTCCAGTCGCCCACTAACACTAAAGAGCGGGACATTCCAATAAGGTCTCTAGACGTCTGAAGAAATCTGGCCGTCCTACCCCAGTTAGGGCGTAGACGGCTACTAGCCTGAAAGCATTTCCCCCGCTGCCGGTCACGTCCAGCACCACCGACTTACCTTCTGGGTCCAGGAAGATGCCCTGTATAGCGAGACCAAGCCTCTCCGAAAAAGCACGGCAATCCTCCCCCCATCCTGGACGGCTGGGAGATGCGTATACATCATAGCCGCCGAAGATCGGTGCGAAGGCTCGTGCTTCGGAGATTTTGGTCTCGCTGATGGCCACCACATCTATGTTTACTGACCTGAGGTCGTTGAGCAGGTGACCCTGCTTCCAAGATGACCCCAGGCCACGTACATTTATACTGCCTATTCTATGTACGGCCATGTTGGATGAGAAACGGGGTAAGTGAGAAAGGATGACTTACCTTGATCATGTGGTGAAGGGACAGTAGAACCGTCCCTTTGGCTGGCCATGCGTGTTTCCAAGAGGATGTCGGTGTGTATCCTCTTGGCAACCGACCCTCTGAAGCCTCCAACCGCGTTGGGTAATTTTTGTTTTAAAAGTTTGTAATGTTCTATTTTGATTTCAATGATGTTTATGTTTGTCGGGAGAGTTCTTGGTGTTGGTGGGGTATAGTATTTTTTTTCTGTGATGTCTGTGTGCTGCTTTATATGTTGTAAAAGTTCTTTATTTGCCATGTTTATGGCTGTGTTCTTTTTGGAGGGAGGGTGATTTTGTTGCTGTTTTCTTGTTGTTGCTGTTGGGTGTGTGTGCTTTGTTGATCTGCGATGTTGGTGTTTTTGATGACGCTGGTGGTGGTGTGGTTGTTGCTGGTGGTGATGCTTGTGGTGGTGATGATGATGGTGGTGGCGTTGCTGCAAGTTTCCTTGCAGCCTTTACCCCTCTTTGTTTGCCTTCGCTTTTGGAGGGTGAAGCTAAGGGGGGGTTGTGGCAGACCGTTTTCCACTTCCTTCCCGCCTCATACTCCATGTCGGATTCCGTGGCGTCTGGGAGTGGTATGAACTCCACTGCTGTTGGTGGTGGTAATGGAGCCCGCTCCGGCGATTTTGCCGCCGGTGTAGCTACTGCGACTATTGGTGTTGCCGCCACTGCTGCCGCTGTTTTAGTAGTCCGTGGCCTTGGTATGGTGCCACGTACGTTGCCCTCCTACTCACAATGGAAGGGTATTCTGCCTCTGTTGCCCGCCCTGCTTTTGGTAGCAGTGGATCCGGCGTCGGAAGAAGGGGGCCCTCTTCTTGGTTGTCTACTGTGGCGTACTTTTTGCCTCGAGTGATGTGGGTTTTGCGCGCCCAGACGCACCCCAGGCCTTTTGAGCTTTTTTGAGCCTCCATGGCTCTCTCTACCCGATGTGACATTTTGCTTACGGTGCGGTAAGTCATCGTGTGCAGCTGCTGGTCTTTGAAGAAATCGGGTGGAGGTTTCAGAGCAACTCTATCGTCATTTCTTGTCACCATGGCTCTTGCGACTGCCATCTCCTCCGTGACTCTATATTTCCGGCCACACCTGCGAAAGAAGTGGTCCCTTTTTTAGCGGCACCATTATTTCTGCCGCTACTGCTGCTACTGGTCTTGTTGTTGGTGCTGTTGCTACTCCTACAAACGGTGTTGTTGGTGTTGTTGCTGTTATCACTGTTGTAGTTGGTTGTGTTTTTGGTGCCACCGTTGTTGTTGTTTTCGGTGCAATTTGTATTGTTGCTGTTGGTGTCGTTGTTTATTTTCTTGTTAGTGGTGGTAATATCGTTGTTGAATTTGTTGTCATTTTTTTCTGTTGTCTGTATTTTGGTTGTCGCTGTTATTGTTGTAGTTGGTGTGGCAATTTTTTCGAAATTAGTGTTCTCAGTGTTGTCTTTCTTCACGTTGTTTGTGGTGGTGTCTGTTGTAACAATTTTTGTAACCCTCCTCTCAACTTTTACGCCGTTGTCAGACGACAGCAGACCAATTGCTGGGGGGCGTGGCTCAGTAATGTTTTTTTTTTTCATAATTCTTTTTAAAAAGTAAAATGTTCAAATATTTGGGCCAAAAGGCCGAAATATTATACTTTCCCCTTCACAGGGCAAAGTCCAAGTGATTATATCCCTTACACAACAAGAAATATTTAACAACAAATAATTTTAACAGGCAAATAAAGCGACTTACTGGGAGCGAGCAAAAAGGACATACGAACAGATCAATAATAATAATGTGGATGATAATAATAAATAGGGAATACAGAATCAGTATTGCATCATATACATATTTAATTACATATTACATATGTTTCACTGCCGATCAGCTCGAGGAACGATTGAATTATGTTTGTTTCTGACTCTGGAATCGGAATATCCTCAGATATGTGTTTCTCACATGTAGACGCACGTCCAAATGTTTCTGAATTGTTAAACACCGGATTCGTTAAATACACACACACACACACACACACACACACACAAAACATATATATATACAGTTGCCCGCGGGGCTTACGTTCCTATAGCACCCGCGAAGAGTGAAAAACCGCGAATATCGGATGTGGTGCATAAAAATGCCTATAAACGTCAAAACAACGTAAAATATAGGACAACAAATACAGTATATTGTTATTAATAATTTATCGTTAAAAAGCTTGGAAAAGATATATTGCCACGAAAAAGTCATTAAAATATCGCGGAATATATTTACGTTTCTGCGATATGCGGTGGTTTCCACGAACAATTATTAGTTAGGTTCTAAGGAAAATTCCGCGAATAATTGGTGCTGCAAATGCCGGTACCGCGAATGTCGGGGCTACACTGTCTCTCTCTCTCTCTCTCTATATATATATATATAGATATACTTTTGAATGAATCGACTGAAGGATATGTAGATTCGATGTAATTCAACAATATTAAAGGTAAAAGCTGGGCTAAATTCCAGTAATTTAGTGAGTATGTGTACATATGGTGTACCTTTCACGGTAGGAAAACGTGTAAGATTTACATCTGGGTGCTTTAATTTCCTTTCGTTGCATTTTACAACAGCAAAACCTCAGCGCAAAACAGATTATTTCAAGTGACACTTTGGATAGAGTTATAAATATTGTTAAGTAGATTCGGGCAAATACAAAATGACATCGTTAGTTTCGCAACATGTTGAAATTGGATGAGGTGTGAATTTGGTAGCTACCACACTGTTATGTGTTGATTAAGATTTTATCTTTCTGAGAATATCTCATAACATTTTTTTTTTTTTATTTCTATACATATATATTTATATATACGAACAGAATCAGTGTGGTGAATTATGAAATGGAGAAATGTTTATGGAAATGCAGAATTTGTGTGCAATATTATGTCAAAACGAATTGACTTAATGATTTTTTACAAGATAAAAATAAATGTATACATGATAGTGTCAAAAGATTTAGGCTTTTATCTCAAAATTCCTTATACTCAATTGGAAATTTCTGCTGAGACCCTTTACTCGTCTTAGAAATTATTGCTGAACAGCAAGATATATGTGAATATATATATATAGCAGACCTGTCAACTCTCCCCGTCCGACGGGAAGATCTCCTACCCGCTTTGGGGTGGATGAGAGATGTCTTTCTCTTTTGAAAATGGGTATAGCTTTCATTATGTAAAATCTCCCCATTATGTCTCATTTCTCCCCGTTTTGGGGCACTTTTTTTCATGTTACTCTCCGTTTGAGCTTTTAGAGGTTGACAGGTCTGATTTACACACACACACACACACACACACACACACACACACACACACACACACACACACACACATGTATATACATATATATGAATATATATACATATATATTGTCAGCCAACTAACAGAGAAGGAAGGACAAACACGGACAGAGATATGAACTTTCCTCTCTAAATATGTATGTAAAAACTAATAATTTTTCTTCCCCTTTTTATTATTCGTATAAATATGCAACATAACTACATTATGTATATCCGCTGTTGAAAAAGTATAATATGCTGAAACCGATATTACTAAATGCGGAAATACCACTTTATAAATAAATAAATGTTTTGATATCATACTGAAAGAATCTCTTCAGCATTTTCTACTGAAAAAATCTTTTTACTCTCTACTATTTGTTTATATATATATATATATATATATATATATATATATATTTATTTATTAAAATAACAGATTAAAGTTTAAGCAAAGAATCGCTGCTTTCACCCTTAACGGGACCCTCAATTTATTGAATGGGTTGTACTACCCGTATAGAAAGCCGAATGATACGCTTAATTACATAAGTAAGCATTCCAACCATCCTGCCAGCATAACCAAGAACCTGGTAAGAAACGTTTCGTTGAGGCTTTCCCGTCTTTCCACCAACGAGCGCATTTTCAACGACCATTCCACTTATTACAATGAAGCTCTTGCTCGAAGTGGATTTGTCGATAAGGTAGCATATACAGAGTATGAAAATAGACCTAGAAGAAATAGATCCCGTCGCATTTGTTGGTTTAACCCACCATATAATATGGAGGTGGCCACACCATTAGCTAAGATCTTTCTTTCCCTTATTACAAAGCATTTTTCCCCTACACATAAATATAGTAAAATTTTTAATAGAAATACTATTAAAATTTCTTACTCTACGACTCCTAACCTTGCAAATAACATCACAGCTTCAAATTTAGCTAAACTACCTAGCCGTAGGAACACGTGCAACCCTGTAGTTAGTACTAACTGTAATTGTAGGAATCGGGCTGATTGCCCCCTATCCGGGAAATGCCTCTCTAGTAACATTGTCTACAAATGTAAGGTTGTAACACCCACGTCCCGTAGGGCCTACATAGGGTTAACCGCCAATAGTTTCAAGCAGCGTCTTTACATGCATACCCATTCTTTTCGTTACCCTCTAAGAAGGAATATGACGTCACTCTCAGCTTATATCTGGAGTCTAAAAGACAACCACACCCAATATAAGTTACACTGGGAGATCCTAGCTAGGGCTAGATCGTATAACGGAAATAAAAGACCATGTGACCTCTGCGCCGCTGAGGCCCTGGAAATACTCTACGCCACAGGCCACATCTTAAACAAAAAATCTGAGGCAATTTCGGCTTGTAAACATAAATTGCACAAAACTTTCCTGTATTACAGCCCCACGTTATACCCTAACGGATAGCACGATCTATACGCGGATATTTTACGTCTTGATGTGGGAGCTAAGTATATGTTTTGTTTATTCCTTTACTTATTTGCATAGGTAAGTATATATTACCCATATGTTTTGTGAAGGTATGTATACCTTCTCGTACGTATATTTGACTGTTATGGCGTATCATTTTTACATATTCTGGAATTTAGGGTTTGGCTATGTGTATACGGGAGTTTTGCGTCCGAGTGAGTATGCAGGTTCGTACGTATGGTGGGTGTGTGTATATGCGTACTTCTTATTTTAGTTGACTTACGTCTCCGAACATTCGTGTATTTATATGTAGGTGTGTGCGTGCGCTTGTTATATACGTATTTATTTACTTATATACGTTTATATAATTATTTATTTATTTGTACACAAGCATACACACACACACATATTTATATGTGCGTGGTTTTGTATACCTATGGTCAGGTTTTGCGTATGCTTGTGTATGTACGTATCTGTTTGCGTGTATGTATTTATTTGTTTCTATTACTTCTGTATTGTATTTATTTACTTTGTTCTTAACTCTGTAGCGGAGATTCATTTGGTCTCCTAGTTACAATTTTAGTCTACGACTTCTGCTATACCATTTACGTGGTTTTGTCTTTGCGTGCTTTTGTTCTCCACGCTCCACATATGACTTATTATCTTCGTTTTTTCGTTCATTGCCAGAGAACGTCTCTATGCACCACCTAAGAGAACATTAGTCTACGACCTCTTTTATACCATAAACGTGGTTTTGTCTTTGCGCGTAATTGTTTTTCACTGCTCCTATTAATGACGTATTATTCGTTTTTTCCCGTTCTTTGCCAGCGAACGTTACCACGAACCAAAGTATCGTCTTCCTGTCTTCCTCCGGTTGCAACGTTTTTTTAAATATCCAGTTCTGCGTTTACAGATTGACTTTGTTAGTTTCAGAAGATCCCGTTAAGGGTGAAAGCAGCGATTCTTTGCTTAAACTTTAATCTGTTATTTTAATAAATAGTTGCTCTACGGTTCTTATATATTTGATATATATTTTCCTTATTGAGCCCTCTTTGGATTTTAGTCTTCAATTTTATTATTATTACTATATATATATATATATATATATATATATATATATATTTATATATATATACGTTTTCATTTTTATATGTCATTTTTATAATTGGGTGTGTTTCCTCGCTTAGTCCCTTTATATTGTTTGTCTTAAGTATGACTATACCTATACATACATATGTATGCGCGCGTATACGTGTGTGTACACGTACGTGTGGGTACGTATATGTATGGATGTGTGTACGTATACATGTATGTGTATATATTTGTGCGTGAACGCATATATATATATATATATATATATATATATATATAAATTATATATATATATATATATTAACTTATGTTGTAGCTCTAGTTCACTAGCTTCTATGGAGCGCTTGCCACACAACTCGGAAGTTGTTTTTCGCTAATTTCCAATAGCCGAAATACGATTCTCGCTAATTTATATTTGTATTAATCTCCAGAGTCTAGCTATTGACCAGTTAATTTTCTTGATTTTTTTTAGTTAATTCTATTGACTAATGAATAGCTTTTGTTAATTTTAAAACCATTCTGTTGAGAACTTAATTTTGCAATAATAACACACATACTGAATTCATCCGCCAAAACTAAGGGTTGCCCCCCTTGTCGATCCCACGTGTGTTTTGATAACGGTCAGTCCTTCGCTTGGCACTTGAACTAAAAGCCTGTTGAGAAAGTGACATCCTTGTTCCATCATCTTACCAAAAGCTTAACATTATTTGTCTAAGCAGACAGTACTTGATTTAGGAGTTGCAGAAACCCAAATGCTGGATTTTACCAACTCTTCCTTATATTGTGTACGTGCGTGTGTATATATTTATGTGTGTGTACGCATGTATATACATATATATATGGATATTTATGTACATGTACGCGTGTGTATATGTATGCGTATGTATGTATATATATAAATGAAAAATGGCGTGCTGCGTTGTTGCGAATGTGATACAAGTTAAATAAAAAAAATAGAGCAAGAAACCAAGACTATCCAACAATTAGTTAGCACCCCGAACGTTTAATTAGGAATATACTCACTTATTTCCTAATGTTTGTTGAGTGCGTTGGGATTTGGCCGGAGTATCGCTAAAAGCTTCCTCCGATAATGTATTTATATATATACACATATATATATATATATATATACATATATATACATATACATATATATACATATATATATATATATATATATATATATATATATATATATATATATATATATATATATATATATATATATATATATATATATATATATATATATATATATATATAAAAAAGAAATTAAAAGAAGGTTAAAAAGTTCCATATATTTTATTATGCGCATTTCGAAAACTACATCATCCTGGGACAAAAATTGTGGTCTCATCAGATAAAATAAGGTAACATGATATGAGGCCTGTGAACAAGAAAGTGTACAGTCAACATATGACAAAAAATATAAGAGAAAAGAAAAAATTGGAAAAATGAAGAAAAGGAAAGAAGGAAAAAGGATAAAAGAAATAGAAGAGAGGAAAAAAGAAATAAAGAAGGAGGTGAGAGAAAGAGAAAGATATATATATATATATATATATATACTTTTGATCGTGAACGGAGAGATACTTTTGATCGGGAAAATGAAAAAAGAGCTGTGAATAACGGCTGAAAAAAATATAATAATAAAAATAAATAAATAAATAAATAAATTGAAGCGGTGAATGTGCTAATATACAAATATTAGATGTCTAGAATAAAAAAAACTGGGTATATTATTTAATATTGAGTTTGAATACTAAAAATTGGATTAAGAACTGTAAAAATGTATTAATAAAATAAAAATAAAATAAAATAAAAATAAAATAAAATAAAATAAAATAAAATTATTTTATTTTATTTTAAATAAAATAAAATTAAATAAATAAAAATTAAATAAAAATAAAAATAATTATAATAATTATAAAAAAGGTTTTTTTTAAAAAATAAAATAAAATAAAATAAGATAGACTAGAATAAAAAAAATAAAAATAAGAATATTCTATCTATGTCAAAATAAAAAATTACTATTAAAAATTTATATATGTGGGATATAGTATTTGATTAATATTTTATATCAACAAGTAAATATATGAAATTGCTAGAAAGGTTTATAAATGTAGAAAGGCATATGACGTCATAGATTGTTTACAAAATCTACGAAGGTTTGAACGAAAAAAAAGATTTACGTCAATAGAGAAAGAAGGTGAAAGTCTTAATAATGCAGAGAAAGGGGGATTAGTACATTGTAAAATATAACGAAATATTTTTTGAAAAAATGTGTGAAAAGATATATATGTAAAAATATATATGTGTAAAAAATTAACCGTTATTCGTAGAATAAGTAATAGGACATTAGCTGTATACTCTGTGAAAGGTCTTAAAAGATTTATGAATGCAGAGACCAAATAAGTCCGTACGTCTATTTATTAAAGAGTTGAAATTCGAGATAATGGTAAATTTTTCAGCTAGACATAAATTACAAACCCTATAAATAGAAGCATTAGAGTAAGGTGAAGCGTTGCAAATTTTACACCAAGCAATTTCGTAATTAATGTTTATGTCTTTTAAGGACCAAATAAGTTCTGAGAGTGCGGTGCTGGTCCTTTTAAGTGGATATTTAAATGTAGAAGAATGGTTATAGAGTCTTGCTTTAAAAGAAGTAGGAGTAGAGCCAATGTAGGTATATGTATTAATACCAGTTACCACTTTACATTCGTAAATTAAGTTTTTATCGAGACAGAAATTACTAAGAGGACAATTATTTCTAATAGGGCAGTTGCATTTACGATTAAGATTATTAACAGAGTTATTTACCAGTGGTCCATGATTATTTATAATAGGAACTGGAGTGGTGGAATTACCGAAAGGAGGTGCTAAAGTTTCTTGATTTACATTACTATTTGAAGCATTGCTCAAAGATACATTTGACGTCGTATTTATATTTAATTTATTTTGCCTAGAGTTTACATTGACGTCGGGTCTTAGAGTGTTATTATTATGACTCTCATGGCCCTTGTGGCCATTAAATGAAATCATTATTATGACTCTCATGGTAGGATGCATATGAGTTATTATTTAATATTTTAGAATTATGTCTTGTTCACAAGTGTTTTTAGACCTCATATCATGTTACCTTATTTTATCTGATGAAAACACAATTTTTGTCCCAGGATGATGTTGTTTTCGAAATGCGCATAATAAAATATATGTAACTTTTTTAACCATCTTTTAATTTCTTCTTTATATATACTCCAGTTCTACCAACTGTCGAGTGGTACTTATATGATATATGCATAGTTTTATTGTTCTACAATATTACTCACATCCTACATTACACACACACACACACACACACACACACACACACACACGCGTGTGTGTGTGTGTGTGTGTGCGTGTATGTTGTTTACTTGTCTCACTCGCTTTACGCGACTCACTTGTCCCAATAGCTTTTTTTTAGTTATTGCACGCACCAACCTGACGTATATGATTTTTAATGCGATGAAATGGCAAATCACTGACGAGGGAATAATTTTTTAATATGTAACCCATATATATATATATATATATATATATATATATATATATATATATATATATATATATATATAAAACAGGGAGAAACCACCAGTGTATGGAATCTATAACCTATGAAAGGCAGAATATAGACACGATAATTAAAAATATAAATTAAAGCGTAAATAAATACGTCTATAACTATATAACACGCGTACAAATCCAAAGTGATCTGTTTCGCCAGTAAGTTGTTGACGGAAATGAAATAACCCAGGTTCATCAGCGCGTGTTAGGCTATGCATTTCAGACAACACTAAGAGAATTTTAAAAGTGACTGTCCAGATACACGTGGGAGAGAGAAGTCACAGCGTGTTTAAGGACAGTGAACCAGTGACATCTGAGGAACGAGCTGCTAGAAAGGGCAGCCCAAAACCACTCAGAGAAGTGTGTTCAACCAAACAGAGAAAGAGGAGAAAGACTGTTATAAGGAGCGAAATATCACGATAAATTAACGGAGCCATAGGGTCTCACCGTTCCCTGTAAATAAAGTGCCCAGGATTATATATATATACATATATATATATATATACATATATATATATATATATATATACATATATACATATATACATATATATATATATATATATATATATATATATACATATATATATATATATATATATATATATACATGTATATATGTATATATATATATATATATATATATATATATATATATATATATATATATATATGTATATATATATATATATGTATATATATATAATCCTGGGCACTTTATTTACAGGGAACGGTGAGACTCTATGGCTCCGTTAATTTATCGTGATATTTCGCTCCTTATAACAGTCTTTCTCCTGTATATATATACATATATATACATATATATATATATACATATATATATATATATATATATATATATATAAATATATATATATATACATATATATATATATATTCCTTATATATATATACATATATATATATATATTCCTTATATATATATATATATATTCCTTATATATATATATATATATTCCTTATATATATATATATATTCCTTATATATATATATATATATATATTCCTTATATATATATATATATATATATATATATATATATATATATATATATATATATATAGGGAGTGTAACTTGGAATTAATGTAGGTTCACCCGGGTGAGCACTCGAAGTTTAGGTTCACTTCTGTGTCGAGGTGTAGAGCTATACAGAGTGTTATATTGAAAAGATAACAAGGACGATTGGTTATTCCTTCAATACATTTATTGGTAGGTGACACGCGTTTCGCCACTGATCAGCTCAAGGTTCGATCTGTATCGATCTTACCCGACTCTATAATCCGCAGCTCGACGGACCCTTTAAAATGTTAGTAGAAAATGAATACATGCTATATAGTAAAGTCAGAAGTTCATATGTTGGTCAATAAGGCTTGTTTTGATTGGTGGAATAGATCATAGGGATGTTTTCGCCTGTAGTGCATGTGGGGGTGGATGTGATGATAAGATGATGGTGACGGTCGCAGGCTGGGATGGGCTGTGATGTGGGCGTGGTGGATTGTCGGTAGACGGATTGGCGTGTATTTGTGACTGATTATGTGTGTGGTGTGGGTGTGGTGTTATTGTTTATGGTAATGGTGTTTATGGTGGTGCGGTGGATGTGTTGATGGTGTCAAATACAATGGGGAGATACATACCTAGACACACTTAGTCTGACAATAACGTTGTATACATACACATGAGTATATACACACTGACATCGTGGCCCAACTCCCCAGTGACAGAAACCACTGCAGGTTATTCCTGGCCGAGGCAGCTGAGATAATTAAATTAAAATCTGCCATAAACTATAGGTCGGACATAATTATCAATTGCAGACACAATTGTTGAACACTTTTTCTGCACAAACACTCGGCTGAGGGCCGCCCCATAACCATGACCCAACATAATATTAACCACCTTTGCCCTGTCACCGTCCCTCATCTCAGTGCATTTGTTTTATAACATGTAATCCTTTGTAAGTCCAAATTTTGTATATATCATGCCGCATACATCACCCCCACCAAAATACAAAAATTGATGTATGACATACCTCAACGATCTTGATGGTTCAATTCCAGTCTTGCAATTGAACCATCCAGACTGGAATTGAACCATCAAGACAGTTGAGGTATGTCATACATCAATTCATGTATTTTATCTGATGAGGACGTACTGAAAAATATATTTTGATTATGTGAATGTCTTCATTTATTGATATTTTGAATAATATTAATAACTCCAGAAAACTTCTTTGTTGAGTGCTTTTAATCTATTGTAAAACTATATTCATTGAGTAATCAATGAACCTTATTAACATTTGGTTATACATATATATATAAGTGAAATAAAAAATAGAGCAAGAAACCAGGACTATCCATCATCAGTGATCTTCTGGCTATCATCGGTATTTCTTCGCATTAAAGACCAGATACCTCAAGACAGTGCGAGCAATAACTAAAATAAGTTATTGGGATAAAAAGAATTGGGTGGAGAAAGAGAGACATGTAAACAAACAGAGTGGTAAGACGGGAGGAAGTGAGAGAGGGGGAGTAGCAGAGAGTGAGTGAGTGAAAGTGTGAGGAAGAGGCCAGCCGAGAGAGGGTGACAAGCAAGCGGGGTGAATGAAAGTAAGAGATACAGGGAGAGAGAAGGGGGAGATAGAAAGAGGATAGCAGTAAGGTGATAGAAACAGACAGATCCTAGCGGAGGGAAAAAATATATATGAATAATGAAACGAGACGTCAGTCTGGGAAGAGATATATTTGATATATCTCATATGAAATAATACGTAAATTTTGTCGGGATATCTATTGTATCTTGATTTAGTTTTATCTGTTAAGGTATAAGGTTTATAAACCTTATACGTCCTGAAGAACAGTACATTGTTCAAGAATGTGACAAGCACTTTAACAAGAAACTAAAGTGGCTTAAACAGATAAAACTAAATCAAGATACTTTAAAGAATATCAATAGATATCCCGACAAAATTGACGGTATAAACATGGCCGACATCTCATTAACAGATGAATTCAACAACAACAACACAAATATATACGGCAACACTACGGTCGACTCTGATGAATTATCTGTATTACAACTGCCGCCTAAGTATGCCACATTCAATAAGGTAAATATGATTAGATGTTTGTCAGAAATAGAAAAATCATTTACAAAATTACGTTGGAGCCTCAAAAACAAAAACAAAAACAAAAGTAACAACATACGCACATACATATACAACACACATCCCAACAACAACAGACACACAGACACAAACAACAATAACAACAACACACACATCAACAATAACATACTCAGAAACAACAACAACAGACACGCAGACACAAACAACAATAACAAC
>OZ024741.1:269063943-269243943 GCA_964016885.1 Eledone cirrhosa | reverse complement strand
CGTGTCTAAATCAGAAACCATTGGCAGTATCGATAGAAAGTCGGGCGCCATGCTTTGCAGCATAGAGTTACGTCCCTTTTCGGTCTGAATTCAAATCCCGCCGAGGTTAACTTTGCCTTTCATCCTTATGGGGTCGATAAAATAAAGTACCAGTAATGCACTGGGGTAATTAGTGGCCTTGTGCCAAAAGTAGAAACAATTATTAGTGGCGAATTAATAAACTCTACAGGCATGGGAGTGCCGTCAGCTGGGCCCGTGTGCAGGGTGACGAAATCGTCCTACACGTACTCGTCCAGTGTCTGAACATTGCTGACTTGTGAGTTTATGTCGAACACCTGCTGTCACCTGTAGGACGGATCCAGCTATCAGTTCAGTCCATCGAGAAGATTGCCCCACTGCTTTCCTGTAATCGGGAAGGGCAGACCGTTTTTAACTGCCTTGTGGCCATGGCGAAAAAGGTCGTATGGTGGACACGTCTACAAGAGCTGAAGACCAGCACTTTCCTCTTCGACGAAGCTCTGATTGACTTTTTCAGGTTTCATTTGTGGGCTTTCTCCATGCCTGACCCTCGGCCCCCCCCCCCCCCCCAGCTCACGCATATTAGGGAATTTACGATGTTTGAACCTGTTTTCTATATCTCGTTATATCAATATTTTACACTCTAAAACCCACACTATTTTCCGTCATGTTCTGTCTGTACCATCCTTAATCTTTTTCTTCGTGTAAGCCCTGCGTGGCTAATAAAGAAATCTTTATTATTGGTGGATTAGCAGAACCGTGGGATCAACGATCAAAATGATTTGCAGTATTTCTTCTAGTTCTTTCCGTTCAAATCCCACCGAGGTCAACTTCTACTTTCCTGTTTCCGACCTCGATATACATTTAAAAAAATTACCAGTCATTTAGTCATTTATTAACATACAGTCATTTATTAACATACCCCACCTCAAAAATTTCTTGTTTTCTACTTACGTTAAAAGTAATTTTTATTAACATTCACGTTCTGAATTCAAATCCCAGTGGAGCCAACATTGTTTTGTTTTTTGTTTGTTTTTAGTCTTACTGGGTTTATAAAAATTAAGAACCAGAGTGAAAGTAACTGACTCTATAATAATTGCAATTGTTTTAGAGGGATAGATACGGCTCTTCTAAAATGCAACGATATTCATGTTATACCAAGCAGCTTGAGAGAAAAAATTTAAATTCTTTGTTACTGGTTTTTATTTAGTAAGGAATATCTTTTCCCTAGACACCGCTTATTCCCCGCCTAATAACTTTGTTATTCTTTTTAAAAGAACACCGAAGAAGTGTTTTTAATTCCGAAGTTTATAACTTATTTATTTGTTTTAATAGTTATTATTTAATTCATAGAAACTCCCACACACTCACATAGAATGGAAGCGCTGCTTGTAGAAATGTCTAAGAAGTAGGCAAATTGTTATTTAACAAGTAAACTTTCTATCAAATACATTTTCAATTGTACGCACACGCACTCATTTTCAAATATACACACATATATAACAAATACACACTTCATTGCGAGAGAAAGAAAAAGAAATTCATCCATGAAAATACATATCTATCCGTATGAGATTGGCGGCTGAAAGAAAGGTGTACTCAATACCGAAAAAGAGTTTTAATCATTTTATTAAGGCTGAATAGTGAGTCTTGTTACTCTGGTGTTTCACCTGTTTATCACACGTTCATTGTATATATATATATATATATATATATATATATATATATATATATATATATAATGTAATACGATTTATCCTCATATTATTATACGTCATTACAGGAAGAAATAAATCTTCATATATATATATATATATACACACGTACATAAATATAGTGACATACATACAAATATATTCGAATAATTTTACAAACATAAATCAACAAATACAATTATTTACTCACATTAAAAAGCCCATGAATCTTATTACTGCGGATACCTTTAGTTATACACGTCGTAAACTAACGAAAGTTTAACAATGTTTTTTTTTTTTTAAGGAATTTACAAAA
Organism: Eledone cirrhosa; assembly: GCA_964016885.1. Classification (NCBI taxonomy): domain Eukaryota; kingdom Metazoa; phylum Mollusca; class Cephalopoda; order Octopoda; family Eledonidae; genus Eledone; species Eledone cirrhosa. The sequence continues at coordinate 269,241,915 of OZ024741.1, read as the reverse complement.
TACTCGAAAAATCAATTAAATGAAAAAGAAGAAAAGTGAGGAATAGACATAAACTTTTTTTCTGTTAATAATATCTAATTCAGACCATAAAACTAACTGCTGTTTACTTGGAATCTATCCTGCAGAGTCTGAAATTAAATTAAACGGTAAGTGGAAGAAACTTGCAGGCAAGAAAAAAAGAGCGCTCTTTTTAAAACTTTTTTCTGCATTATATATTTTAATAATTTTAATTAATTAAAATTTCATTGTTATCTCTCCTACCAGCATTGTTAGTTTTAGTAATTATTGTTCTGATTCTAATTTAAAATGTCTTAATGTCCACTCTACTGTGTTTCAACCAATAATGTGTGGTCATGCTGGGACACAGTTTACCTAAAAAGGCTCTTTTATGTTTCGGGGTGGAGTCTTTGTTTTCTTTATTTGTTTATTCATGGTACTGTTTTACTGTAGAAAAAAAGAAATTATTGTTATTTTCCAAATTTCAATTTTGTTTGTGAGTCTGGGACAGAGCAAGGCAGTACAGTAGCAGACGTTACAAATATAAGTAGGTTTGTATGGGAGATAAGAATCCTAACGTTTCAAGTAGGGCTCCAGTTGTACACCACGAAATACAAACTTATTTACAAACGGTATTGTAGCGACATGTTAAGGAGTGTGACTTAGTGGTTAGAGCATTGAGCTTGCAATCGGAAGGTTGTGAGTTCGACTCTCGAACCGGGTGGTGCGTTGTGTCCTTCAGCTTGACACTTTATTTTACGTTGCTCCAGTTTATTCAGTTGTGATATCACTGGTGCCAAGCTGTATCGGCCATTGCCTTTTCCTTGGTCAACATCGGTGGCTCGGAGAGACTGGTATGCGACTGCTGGTCTTCCAAAACAAACCTTGCTCAAACTTGTGTCTTGGAGGAGAACTTTCTAGTTGCAAATCTCATCCTTACGGGGTCGATAAAATAAGGCACCAGTAATGCACTGGGGTAACTGTTGGCCTTGTGCCAAAAGTAGAAGCAATTATTAGGATATCATGGTGTTTCACATAAAAATAGAATTTATCGAATCATATAAATATAATACTCAAAAATATGGTTAGGTCTTTATTTAAATTTAAGTGACAGATATATTAAATCACGTATATATAGAATATAGGAGGAGGCTATGTAGCCGGTAAGTTGTGGCCGAGTTAAAACAATTTGAAATCTTTTCCACCATCAATTGTTAAAAAACAAGTTAAAATCATTTAGTCGTCCATTCATAATGTACGTTACGCTTTACTTACATACACACACATGTACACGTAAATACATAAACAGAAGGAGGAGCTGGTGAAACGCTGAAGCGATGTGTTGCGTTTCTTTAGGGTTTACCGGCTACACAGCCTATTCGAAAAATATACAATCAAAGCGAAAAACAAACCCATCAATTCAACACTGAGTGCGTTAATCGGTCACAAACCCCATGGGGAATTCGGAACCTCCCTCTAATACTTGTTGAGGCAAGCCAACATGGTCGCAGCATTACCACAGATGATGGCGAGGCTAAGATGCTGAAACAACCAAGTACCGTCACGGGCATCACCAGATACACTATGTCTAAATAAATGACGCTTGGAACCATTTTGATCATAAACAAACGCTTTTAATTACACTATATCTGAATAAAAGACGGCTGGAACTACTTTAATCGTTAGTCTGCTTGATCAGAGGTGACCTGGGGCCAAACAACATTATTCCTATCAACGAGGGAGTCTATGATCTCTTGACCTGGTAGAAATAGCCAAATCTCACTCAGATAATATTTTACCGTCTTAAAAACTGTAAGGACAAATAGAGTAACATAGTTCTAATTATTATCTTTCGATGCAGATCACTATTAGTTTACTCTGCACCGTTTTTATTTATGAAGTAAGACAACTCAGAGCGGCATGATTCATATATAATCAAGACTTGTTTACAAACACATATTTTTACATAAAGTTAATATAAAAAGTGGTGTGCTCATGCGCGGATATGCCATGAAACAGCTTATAAAATAGGGTGAAGACCTTTAAAGACGGAGAAAGAAGTTGTCTTCAGCCGCTGCATAAATATTTAATGTTAACAATCGAAAGTAAGTTTGCTAATTTTTAACTGATATTAAATCAGTGATATTATGGCAGTGGAGACTTCTGGTGACCTTGGCCCTAGGACCACCTCCCTACTCACCACCATCGGCATGAAGTTACTAACTCACAGGTGTGAGCCTCGCAGCTGGAATGGCTCTTCCAACGTGTCTCCTTCACCATCCTCCGGGACTATGGGGTAACTAGCGTGTGGGCTCCCATTTGTATATAATAGTGAGTGAATGAGAGAGAACATCAACTATATAATAGTGAGAGACGGAGCAGTGAGTGAATGAGAGAGAACACCAACCATATAATAGGGAGAGTGAGAGAGACGCGGCCTGAGTGAAAGAGAGAACATCAACCATATAATAGTGAGACAGACCATCAACCATATAATAGGGAGAGTGAGAGAAACGGAGACTGAGTGAAAGAGAGAACCAACCATATAATAGTGAAAGAGACGGAGGCAGTGAATGAAAGAGAGAGAACAACCATATAATAGGGAGAGAGACGGAGACGGTGAGTGAAAGAGAACCAACCATATAATGGGTAGAGGCGGAACTGAGTGAAAGATAGAGAACATCAACCATATAATAGGGAGAGATGGGGAGCGGAGGCAGTGAGTGAAAGAGAGATAGGGACAGCTTAATAATCCTTTTCCTCTCATTTATGCACTCAATGTCATCTGTTTTCTTTTATAATCTCATTTTATTCTTTAGAAAGTCTTTTTCATGTAATATAACCCCATTGTTGTAGGAGAATAAGGGAGACAACTAGTGGAGAAAAGAGGGAGATAATATAAATCTTCCTCTGAGTAGAACTCTGATTTAGTTACAGGCTGTTTTAATCCCTAGTAGGATTTGAACTCATGAATGCTCATCCATCAATTTCACAAAACTGCAGCTGCTGTTGCCTCTTTAACCCTTTAGCATTTAAACCAGCTGTAACTGGCCACTCATACTGACGTTAAGGTATTGTTCTCAAAATAAATAACACCAAAATCTCATGGATTCAATATTATGTAAGATAAAGCCTTTACCACGAAAATGCAATAGTATATATAGAGTAATGTAAATGCTAAATGGTTAAACAATACCTTGTTAAAACTAATTGTATTTGTTGCCTATTGAAGGTGTATGAACAAGAACATCACACAATAAGTAGCAGCACTTGTGAAATGTATCCCATATACTCTACCAACCATCTGTGTTTAACCTACTGTATATGACTATGTTTAAACTGCTCGAGTTACCACTAAAAGGATCACAAACAAATTCAATTTTCTATTCCATCTCAGGAACCACAAACACTTATGGATGAAATCCCTTAGAGTTTGATTATCTGCAGTGAACTTTTTCTATATTTTGCAATACGATACATATATTAACCCTACCAACATCATATCATGACATTATGTTCTTCTTCTTCACCCACTTATTCCTGAGAGGGTCATGGGAGAAGAGTCCTCAGACACGCCCTCCAGTGGGTCCTATCAGAAGCAACTGTCTTCAATTGATCTCTCTCGATCCCCAAACAAGACCAGCCAAGCTTATAGATATTATTCAACCATCTTGCTTGGGGTCTACCCCTGGGTCTCCTGCCGGTTGGTTTTGCTTGTAAAATTTGTCCAGCAATTCTTTCCTGAGACATTCTGACCACATGTCCATATTATCAGAGATATGATCTCTCAATTTGGAGAAGTAGCAGCTCTACATGATGTGACTCTCTGATCTCTGAGTTACAAACTTTATTGAGTAACATTACCTCCAAAGACCCTTCAGAGGAACCCCCTTTCAGCTGCTTGTATTCATGATCTTATTCTTTCTGTCATTACCCATTAGGTAATATATCATTAGGTAATATCTCATTAAAAAGTATCAACTCGATTCACATTTCAATCCTGTTTGTTATTATAGTTTATATATAGATAATACATATGATAATAAAATATATATTGTTCGAAATAATTAACAGAAACACTGGATTATTAATCTTATATTAGGAATGATGTAAACAGGTGAAAAGATCAAAATTATTGATTTTGGTTTTTTCATTAGGGCTGAGTTATGTGTGTGTCTGTCTGTGTGTCTTGGTGTGTATGTGTATCCATCTGTGTGTCTGTCTGTGTGTGTGTTCTACTTAATATATCTCTACATAAAATAACAGAATACTTAAGCTAAGGTACAAGGAAAAGTGTGCAGCAACTTTTTATGTTGCCTTTCTGATGATGGACTAGCATCTGAAATTTTGCCAATTTTATCAGGCTAGGGCTCCAGTTTATGAATACCTTCCTTTCTCTAATCATGTGATTATTATTTTTTATATTTACTATTCAGTCAAGATTATATCAGAAACTGTTTTCTACACACTCTCTCACTCTCTCGTTACTAAATTACAAATACAATTTGTATCTTTCCAGCTCCAAACCTGTTGAATTTTGAAGAAATATTTTGAATACATTGCTCACCTGACCAAATACTAATTAATAGAAGAGATTTAATACAATGCTACATAGTTGCCATGGAAGTTGATCTGATCACTGATACTTATACCACTTTGCTTCCTTCATACAGCGACGACGTCTCTGATGATGACTTTACTCAAACCAATTCAGAACTGCAAGACTTGTTTCCCTGTGAAATATGTGGTAAAATCTACCTGACTGAGTATAAAATCAGAAAACACAGTAAAACTCATACTGATATCAGTCATATGAAACAACATTTAAATCTCCATGATGGTTTCAAACAGTTCTGCTGTGAAATTTGCGGTCATGAATTCAACAACAGTCACAAGCTTAATTTACATAAAAGGACCCACATGATAAACAAACTATTTGATTGTGTGTTTTGTAGTGAAATCTTTTCTGATTCTCATAGTTTGAAACACCATGTTAAAATAATACATACTGGAGAAAAGCTATATGGTTGTGATGTTTGTGGATATAATTTTGATACTCAAGGTAAATTAGACATTCATAATAGAAAGCACACAGGAGAAAAACCATACACCTGTGAAATATGTGATAAAAATTTTGCAACAAAGAATCATTTATCAAAACATCAAAGAATACACTCAGGAGTAAAGCCTTTCCATTGTAAAAATTGTGGCAAAAATTTTCTGAAAAATGAAGACTTAAAAATTCATGTCAGGTCCCATACTGGAGAAAGGCCTTTTTACTGTAAAATATGCTGGAAAGGTTTTATCACCAACAGCCAGTTAAACAGGCACTTAAAAATACACACTGAAGAGAAACCATTCCACTGTGATGTGTGTGGTAGAAATTTCATACGAAACGACAATTTGAAGAGACATAAAAAGACTCACACTGGAGAGAAATCATTTTACTGTGAGATATGTGGCAAAGGGTTTCGTGACAGTGCTCATTTAAAAAGACATTATCGCATACACATAGATGACAAACATTTTTGCTGTGACATTTGTGGGGAGACGTTTATGACTAACAATGGACTAAGAAATCATTTAAAAACACACGAAGCTGATTTACCTCATGTCACATTTAGTGAGAGTGTGTCATTTTCTTTGGCTGAATAAAAGAAATCTTCAGCCATACTTTAAACCAGGCATGGGCAACCTTTTTCGAGAAGTGGGCCACATGGAATATGGCTCATCATCAGTCGGGCTGCAAGCACTAATTTACATTCTTGTCCACATTAAAAAAAAGGTGGTAACTCAGGTTGTTTTGATTTGTTTTCCTCGATCGTAAAAATGATAGAAAGATAAATTACGACTGAAAAGTTGGGGTAAAAAAAGATTTCACTTAGGTGACTTAGGCGAGCCATTCAGAAAGCTTCGCGGGCCGCAGGTTGCCCATGACTGCTTTAGACCCTCAATACAATATTACTTGCATACACTTTATGTAACATTAAAAAAGAAAGCCGTCCATTTTATAATCAAGCTTTTACTTATCAACATTCTCAATCAATCACATTCCCGTAACTGATGCTGCCAGTCGTTGGAGTGCCACTCAAGATGTGCCACTGGTGCAGCCAGTTGTTGGGGTGCCACTGAAGATGTACCACTAATGCAGCCAGTTGTTGGGGTGCCACTCAAGATGTGCCACTGGTGCAGCCAGTTGTTAGGGTGTCACTGAAGATGTGCCACTGGTACAGCCAGTTGTTAGGGTGCCACTGAAGATGTCAAGATGTGCCATTGGTGCAGCCAGTTATTGGGGTGCCCCTCAAGATGTCAAGATGTGCCATTGGTGCAGCCAGTTATTGGGGTGCCCCTCAAGATGTCAAGATGTGTCACTGATGCAGCCAGTTAGGGTGCCACTCAAGATGTGCCACTGGTGCTGCCAGTTGTTAGGGTGCCACTCAAGATATTCCACTGGTGCTGCCAGTTGTTGGGGTGCCCCTCAAGATGTCAAGATGTGTCACTGATGCAGCCAGTTAGGGTGTCACTCAAGATGTGCCACTGATGCAGCCAGTTGTTAGGGTGCCACTCAAGATGTGCCATTGGTGCTGCCAGTCGTTGGGGTGCCACTCAAGATGTGCCACTGATGCAGCCAGTTGTTAGGGTGCCACTCAAGATGTGCCATTGGTGCTGCCAGTCGTTGGGGTGCCACTCAAGATGTGCCACTGATGCAGCCAGTTGTTAGGGTGCCACTCAAGATGTGCCATTGGTGCTGCCAGTCGTTGGGGTGCCACTCTAGATGTGCCACTGATGCAGCCAGTTGTTATGGTGCCACTCTAGATGTGCCACTGGTGCTGCCAGTCATTGGGGTGCCACTCAAGATGTGTCACTGGTGCAGCCAGTTGTTGGGGTATCACACTAGATGTGCCACTGGTGCAGCCAGTTGTTGGGGTACCACACCAGATGTGGCACTGGTGCAGCCAGTTGTTGGGGTACCACACTAGATGTGCCACAGGTGCAGCCAGTCTTTGGGGTGCCACTAGTGCAGCTAGTCACTTTAGACACTTTCGCAGTCAGCCGTTGCAACTGGTCTCTGTTCTTCGTCATGTGTTGGAGGGTCTCGGTGTTGTGACCAGTACAGTCTTTGATGTTGTCAGATCAAGATTTCTGTGTCTGACTCTCCATCACCCTCCCTTGACTGTGCCCTGGAGGATGTATCCCACTACAAGGAGTTGTGGTGGGATACATGACCATATCAGGCAAGTTTCAGTCTGTTCACCATTACAATGAGTGGTTCCTGTCTGCCAGCATATTTGAGAACTTCTGCCTGACAAAGCTGTTTGTTTTGTGCTCCATGTATGGGATGTTCAGCATCAACATTCTACAACCACTTAATAACTGCAAGACTAGATCTTCTCTCTGTCTCTTCTACCAATTCTAGAATGATCTACTCTTCATTGAACATGTTAAACATCACTAATGTACCCATGTCTCATCTTACTAAATATTCTATACCAGCGGTCGCCAACCAGTGGTCCAAGAGAAAATGTTGGTGGTCCGGAGAAAAATTTGGACGTTATTTGCAATTTTTATGTTTTATTAATCATAAAACAAAAATAATATTTGGTTAAAATATATTTTATAACACCCCTAAAAAATGTTTCTCCTCAGTAAAGAACTAACATCCATGAAAGAATTTTACAAATATGTATCAGCTATTGACAATATGGCACATGTACACTTCAGTATTGTTTAATAAAATGGAAGTTCTCTGTTGCCTTTCATCCTTACGGGGTCAATAAAATAAAGTACCAGTAATGTAATGGATAATTGCTGGCCTTGTGCCTAAAGTAGAAACAATTATTTTATAAATGTATTTATCTTTTACAAAAAATTCATATCTGTTGTCCACAGGATTTAAAATTATGAACTTAGTGGTCCGTGAGGTCAGCAACTGCTGTTCTATACAATATGGCTCTCAGGTTTGTGGAAATTGTATGGTACCAGATTAGTTGCTGGGATTTCTAGTTTGTTGTCTTATTTTTCTGAATTTAAGATTGTCTTTTGTTAGGAAAATATCAATAAAGTAATTAATATTAACACATGGAGTTGCTTTGACTATTTGATCTATTTTGTGAATATATATTTATATAATTTATATATATATATATATCAAAAGTATATATTGAGTTAGAAACTCACAATAGTCTTCTAAGAAATTTAGAAATGAAGGGTTTACTAATCTGTACATCCACTGAAGAGCAATCGGATTTGAAACTCTCTCCACTTTGTTGCGAAACAGTTCTACCAAAGGCTGTCTGGATGTGTTGATAGTTATGATTCGGTTTGTATTATTTCTTAATTTATCCTTTTAACTGAGTCTAGCAAACCGTATTGTTCATAGTTAGTATCTTATTTAGGTCCCTTGTGATTTGAACGCATATATGTATATATCTGTGTTTGTCTCTCTTTATTATATTAAATTATATATATATAAAGGTAGAACACTGGAGGGTAATATCCGTAGTAGTAGAGCACTCAGTCCATGGGATGAGTTTGGTTGAAGTAGTAACACAACAGTTAATTCACCATCCTAAGATCCACAAGGTGAAACATTTGTCCTCAGTATGGTGAACTAACTGTTGTGTTACTACTTCTATATATATGTATATGTGTGTGTATCCTCATCATTTAACATCCATTTTCCAGAGTAGCATAGGTTGTCCCGTTGTGAGACAGTCAATCGGAGGACCATGTTTTACTCATACAGAACTGATTTTGGCTTGGTTTCTACAGCTGGATGCCCTTCCTAATGCCAACCACATATACAGTGTGTACTAGGTACTTTTTGTCGTGACTCCTACATGACCACTTTACTGTGTGGGCTGGGCACTTTTTGTCGTGTCTCTAATATGACCAGTTGACAATGATGCAGCTACGCCAGTCATTGGCTATGGCACTGTTTTGTATTACCTGGTTTATAATGTGGGTGACTGTTGGTGTGACCCATTATTCCTGATGCTTTCAGCATCTCGGCAATTATCCCTGAGGGTCCAGCTGCTTTGTCTTCATATCCTTGATTATCTAACTTACTATAGAACTTCTGACTTGTACAGCCAGGTATGTGTCATCATCATCATCGTTTAACGTCCATCTTCCACGCTAGCATGGGTTAGACAGGAGTTATCCCAATTTGAGGCAAGGTTGGTTGGGTGACTGTGTCTCGCTCATATAGGACTATCTGGCAGGTTTTCTATGGCTGGATGCCCTTCCTAACACTCACATTTACAGTGTGGACTGGGAACTTTTTACCATGTTACCTACATGGTCACATTATAGTGTGGACGGCATGTTTTTTTTTTGTTGTGTCACCTACACGATCTCGATCTCATTATCTCATTTATTTGGACTGGATGTTGTGGTACCAACTTTACAGAGAGAGGGTGGTGTTGGTGGGAATGAGAGGATGGAGTAGGGTAGTGGATTAGGCAAGGCGGGTCTTCTGTATTACTGCGTAGCGCCAAAGATCTCGGTCCAGTGACATTGTCTTAGAGAGGTGTAAGGTCGGAATTTATCAAATCGTCCTAGGTTTTTCTGGGTCTACCTACTCCGTAACTTCCATCAATTTAGATCGCCCTGCACTTTTTTATACAGCTGTCGTCTTTCATGCGCATCACGTGACCATACCAACGTAGTCTTCTCTCAAGTAAACAGCATCTGATCCCTCTTATTCCTAATTTCTAACTTAGTTCATTTATGCTTTGCTGTTCATGTATATTACTATTACACATCCAACGGAGCATGCTTTGTTCCTTTCCAGTCTGCACACAATGCACATGTCTCATTGCCATGTAGCATTACTGTTCGTATACAGGCATCATGCAATCTGCCTTTCATTTTTAGTGAGAAACCTTTAGCGGCCAACAGCGGTATAAGCTCTCTGAACTTTTTCCATCCCGTTCTGACTCTGGCTACTGTACTTTCAGAGCACCCTCCACCACTGCTGATTTTGTCACCCAGGTAACGGAAAGTGCCCACTATTTCTATATAACCTTCTGGGCAATAGAAGGAGCTAGTATCCTGTGGACACTTGCTACTTATTGCACCTGAGCATCGGCCACATATAAAATCTACATTCTTAGATAATTTACCTGTGATCCCACTACATCTTTTATGTACCCATAGTTTGCATTTGGGACATAAAATGGAATTTGTACCTACTCCTTTCCTACACAGAGCATGGCCATTTCCCAGAGGGCACCTGTGCCCTATTTTCCTTTCTACAAACTAGAACTTTAGTCTTAAACGAGTTAACTTTAAGGCCTTTTGATTCTAGGCCATGCTTCCATGTTTCGAATTTCTTCTCTAGTTCAGCCATCGATTCAGCTATGAGCGTTAGATCATCTGCATATAGAAGTTCCCATGGGCAGCCGGTCTTGAACTCTTCTGTTATAGACATGAAGGGCAATAATAAATAGGAGGGGGACAGAGCCTTGATGAACAACTTTTACGCTAAATTCTTCACTATATTCGTTATTAATTCTAACCTTAGTGACTGTTTCATTATACATAGCTTGTATAGCTCTCACAAGCCATTTATCTACACCTAGTTTTCTAAGGACCCACCAGATAATGGAATGGGGGACTCTGTCAAAGGCTTTCTCCAAGTCAACAAAAGCTAAGTAGAGTTGTCTACCTTTAGCTAGGTACTTCTGTAGTTGTCGTACAAGGAAAAGATCGTCTGTGGTACTTTTACCTGACACAAACCCAAACTGCATTTCATATAGATCAATTCGCTCTCTGATTAGTTGCGCTATAACGCTTTCTGTGACCTTCATGACCTGATCAACTAATTTAATGCTTCTATAGTTACCCCTATCTAGGGCATCTCCTTTACCCTTGTAGCAGTTAATGATGATGTTGCTACGCCAGTCTTTTGGTATGACCCCATTCTGTATGGCTTGGTTTACTCTCTGAGTGACCATAGTGTGTCCCACCTTTCAGCATTTCAGCAACTATCTCCGAAGGCCCAGCTGCCTTGATTGCCTTACTTATTATACTACCTTTAACTTGCACTGCTGGTCCTTCTATTGGATCGATTTGGAGCAGATTATCTTTTTCCCATTTATTCTTCTTGTTTAGTAGTCTCTCGTAGTGACACTTCCAAGCTACCTTCTTATCAGTATCAGTGAGGGAAAGTACACCAGCATCATTACGGACACACTTCTCCCCGACAATATCATGGTTTTCTTTGACATACTGAACACCTCACGTTTTTGGTCCTCGCGTTGTAGAACATGCTTAAACTTTCTATCCTCTGCCTCCTTTCTTGCAAAGTACACTTGTCTCCGAGCTTCTCTCCTAGCCACCTGATGGTGTTCTCTACTTCCCCCATTCCGCCATACTTTCCAAGCCTGCTTTTTGGCCTTGATTGACTCCTCCACCTTACTGTTCCACCACCACGTTACTCTCCTCCTGCCTATAGGTCTACTCCAGCCACAGATTTCATCTGTCGCCTTCAGCAGGTTAACTTTCAGGAATTCCGACTTTTCTTCGATATTGTACAACTCTAATTGCTCTTCCTTACTGTCAAAAGCATCATGTAATATGCTTTTAAATTTGTCACTGGCTGTGGTGTGCTTTAACTTCCATATTCTTCTCCTCGGGGTAGTACTGCTCTGTTGTCGTGTATGTCTAGTCCTAAGTATGAGGTCACTAACTATGAGGCTATGTTGAGAAGAAATTTCAAACATGGAAGCATGGCCTAGAATCAAAAGGCCTTAAAGTTAACTTGTCTAAGACTAAAGTTCTAGTATGTAGAAAGGTAAATAGGGCATAGGTGCCCTCAGGGAAATGCCCTCAGTGTGTAGGAAAGGAGTAGGCAGAAATTCCATTTTATGTCCCAAATGCAAAGTATGGGTACATAAAAGTTGTGGGATCACAGGTAAGCTATCTAAGAAGGTAGATTTTATATAAAGTTCAGCATGGAACACCCCGATGACCGCAGATCCCTATCCCTATTGGACTTCCAACTCAGGGTAACAGAGGAAGGCGACATCCACACCACCTGCTTCTATTAAAAAGCCGCCAGCAGGGACCTGTTTGTACATTTCAGATCCGCCCTTCCTGTCAGCGCTAAGTTCGGATACATAAGGAATGAACTAACACGTATTCAGAACAAATCCACTGACGCAAGAGACCGGGACACACACACCACACATTTCCTGGAAGTACTTAAACTGAACGGATACTCGACGTCCACCGCGAACCGTGCCAGAAGCAACAGAGGACACCACACCCAAGGCACTAACACCTGCTTCCTGAAGCTCTCACACTTCAGTGACGAAACAACAACAGCCATCCGCAGAGCTATCAGACAAGAGGGACTAGATATCCAGCTAGCCCACTCAGGACCTTCTCTATGCGGACAGTTAACCAAAAGATACTCCACCAGACATGACAGCCGCTGCAGACTAGCCAACTGCCCCATCGATGACACAGACCTATGCCACCAGGCTTACGTCGTATACAGATTAGAGTACGACAAATGCAGCAATTTCTACATAGGTAGCACCACCAGACCACTTCACATTAGAATAAAAGAACACCTCAACACTAACACTTCCTCATTTAAGAAACACCTTGTGAAATGCAAAAACATAATAGTTAGGATAGAAGCTAAGGAAAGAAATCTCGGCAATCTTAGAATTAAAGAAGCACTTATTATAGACAAAACTCAACCACCAATCAATAACAGACTAGAACTCAACACCCAATTTCTAATATGATAGAGCACCTAACCCTACACTTACACCTCCACGTACCATCTCACACACACACACACGCACGCTTACACTTTCACTTATTCTCTCTCACACATACATAGACCAGTTTTAACATGATAGAGCATCTAGCCTCCACATTTACATATAAACATGTCCTCTCACACTCACACACACTTAGACATACATGTCCAAACTCTTTTAAAGGGAAACAACCCTTTGTCCACCTAACCTTCACTCTTTGACATTAGAAATAGAATGGAATTTCTTTACTATTTCCTGTCAACATGACTTGGCAAGCTAATTAGAACACTGGATTAACCCCTTTACTTCCATCCGAAGAAGAGATACTATCTCGAAAATTAAGGATATTCAAATACATTTAAGGTAAAAAACTAATTGTCAGCAATATCTTTTGCATTTGTATTTATATTCTATATCCATACCTGCATTGTTCTGGCCTTCTAACTCCAAACGTTTATACCTAACTATGCAATGCTTCAAGTAAACTACAATTTCCTCCATATGTATATATATATATAAAATTGGTGTAGGATGCTTAAAGCATCCGTATGCGGTAGGCCGTTTGAGCACTCGATGTTCTTACAGAGCAAGGTATAATATCACATAAGAAACGGAGAATCAGTGGTGCGACGAATTAAAATTTATTAGACAATCATTTCCCTGGCGACCAGCTCGAAGCACGATCGATGCGATGATCGAACCTGACTCTGAAATCGCAAGATCCTTAGATACGTCTCGATCTTTCGAAGCAGAGTTTCCAAATTTGGAAGCCATGTCCATGATGCTCATACTTAAGTATCAAGCGATTACTCAAAATCGAGCTGCAGCCATCATCATCATCTACTTATATATATAACCAGCAATTTCTCTGTCTGTCTGTCCGACAGTGGAAACACGTGCGTAGAGTGAGAGTGAAAGAAAGAGACAGACTACGAGAGGGAGAGAGAGAGAGAGAGAGAGAGAGAGAGAGAGAGAGAGAGAGAGAGAGCGAGAGAGAGAGAGAGAGAGTGAATAGACGCTAAAACACGTGCTATAGAAACATTACCTTCCCCTCTCCACTGACTTTGGTCACTGAGGCCGAGGGAATCGCTGGTTGCTATAGAGACACCTTGCACAAGCCAGAAGTAACCAGTTCGAGGCGGTTCTGACTTGACACCATGCCAAGGACCATTTGAAGATATATTTCCATCGTTATATCATAACGTTTATATTTCCGTCACTAATCTCTTTTTCTCCTTTTTCGTTTTAACATATATTTATTTCAAAGATTTCACCGTATAGATAACATATATATTTATACATGCATAAAAGACACACCGAGAGACGGTGAACATGTGGTGCCGAAAACATTTCTCATCCAAATCTCAAGAATATCAGTATATACACTAGATTTGCTAGCAGAAAACCGCCCACCAGGTGGTTTTCTGCTAATCTATATATATAAAACAGAAGCTGTCTGTTTGTCTGTGTAACCGCATGCATTTCTACATTTTACAACCGATTTGCACCAAATTTCATACATAGGTTTCTGAAGTCCTATTACGCGTCGTAGGTTATTTTATTTTTCCGTACATTGATTTGCCCCCCCCCCCCCCCCCCCCGGCGCAAATAACCTCCTTAAGCTTCTCGCTTGGAGTTAGCAGTACTACTGCATAAAGGCCTCATAATCCCTGCAGTTTTCCTCCCATCTTCACCAAAATTAATCTTTTGTTTGCTTATGGCCTACAAATAAATTTGCAGGCATGCACTTGCGCAGAAATTCAGGTAGGGGACCCCGTGGGGGAGGGGGGGGGGCAGTAAACCGACTTGATGAATGTTGAAATTGATATCATCAATGCAACAAAACGTCATAACTGCTTGAGTTGGTGTTTGGTTTTCATGAAGCGAGACGTATTGGTTACCCATGGCTTATAAAGGAAGGTGAACACATGAACTTTTACTTGAACTTATGAAGGGGACCCTTGGGGGGGGGGGGTAGTAAGCCCCTTCGACTTATCTATTGAAGTTCACATTAACACTGTATTAGTACCTGATAACTTTTGAAGTTTACGTTCGATTTTAACTTTACCGGACACATTGGTTACCCATTGCCTAAAGATGTTGTTGAAGACACTGTCTATACCCGGAACAAGCAAGGAGATCCCCAGGGACCAGTAAGTCCCGGCGAGTCGTTTATTGAATTTGGCTATTGTAATGCAGCAAAGCCTCAGCTTCGATAATTGGTAGTCCAATAAAACGAATTTCGACTTAGTTGTTATTCATGTACTACAGATGAAGATACAGTGAGGCACATTTACTTTCATTTCAATTCAGCAAGAGGACCCCCTCGGGGACAATGAGCCCAGTTCATTAACCTATAAAAGTTCAAACTGCCACAATAAAAAAGCACCATAGCCTCGGGAGTTTATACTTGATTCTTACAAAAACTAAACGAAATGGTTATTGCCTGCCATAAGATAACGCTCCACACATTCGTTATCACTTGAATTTTGAAAGGGAACCCCCTAGGGAGGGTAGTGAGCCCCTTTGGACCACTTTTAAAGTTCATATTATGGTTGCAGCAAAGCATTTCAACTTCTGGAAATAAAAGTCAATTTAAATGAAAGTTGACGCATCGGTTACTCATGTCCTACAAATGGAGTAGCGAATTTTTAAATCCCCCTGACTTAACTTTAGTTTGTTTAGTTAACTTTAGGATGATTGAATTGAATTTTGCACCTGGTTGTCTCCCCCGTGTAATTGCACCACAATTAAATGCGGAATGGGGAGCTAAATCTTTTTCCTTGAACTTTGGCGTCATTTCACACTCCTAACCAAGAAAGCGCGATTTAACCCAAGTGCAAATTTTAACGCCTACAGTATGTGGATTGTGCTATTTCACACTCATGCCTAAACTGTACGAATGATTGGTTAGTTTTTGCACCCAGTTGTCTCCCCCGTTTAATTGCACCTCAATTAAGTGCGAAATGGCGACCTCTGGCCAACCACATATCAGTGAGTTGTGTTCAGTAAATTTCATCACACTTATTTGAATTATCTAACCAATCAGACAACTCGAGTGTTGTTCATTGAGCGAAATCATTCCTATTTATATCGGTCAGTCCGACGTAGGATCACACTTCTTTTTTGGCTTTTGACAAGTGATAGGTTTTTTTTACATGCGTACTCTCATAAGCTACTCCGTGTTTCTGAAACGCATGCTTCTTCAACATTTGTCACCTTAAAGGAGGTTTAGTTAATGTGTTTATGGTCATAAGGTTCCAGTTTATCATGCTGTGATTTTTCGGCCATTTTTGCCTGTATCCTTTCAATTATTAGTTCTTACTTATTGCTATGTTCGAACTGAACAAACATACTGACAATTATATACCTACCACTGTAGCCACACTATTTAATTTCCTTTATCACAGGTAGTCCATACGCTGCGTTGCCCCTAACTTAAAACCTGAAATTTGACTGGTACACAAAATCTTGCAGAACATACCCACTTTCTCAGACCACATAGATTCATCACATTTTTTCACAATTTATATCCGTGTTTAGATTTGCTTACTTAAACGTTATTTGTCCACTATTTATCGTTCTCCCTGGTTAATTTTCTAAAAACAATGCCACCCAAGAAAAGAACTTTCATTGGTCGATTATCTAATGATGCAAGTAGGTCTAAGCGAAGGCGTCTCACAGAAGATATAAATGCGACTGCGATCAGGCTCTCACAGAATGTTGTGCAGACGGCAGCTGCAAGAGAGGAGGAGGGTGACAGTCGGCGTGAACTTCGACGGAACAAAGATGCTGCTGCGACTGCTGCTGCCTCTGCGCGAGAGGATGGAGGACGACGCGCCGTTCGGCGAAGCAGAGACGCCACTGCAACAGACGCTGCTCGCGCTCAAGAGGATGAAGGACGACGCGCCGTTCGACGAAGTAGGGACGCCACTGCAACATCCGCTGCTCGCACTCGAGAGGATGAAGGACGACGCGCCGTTCGACGAAGCAGGGACGCCGCTGCTCGTGCTCGGGAGGATGAAGACGACGCGCCGTCCGACGAAGCAGGGACGCTGCTGCCACTGCTGCTGCACGAAATACTGAAACCATAGAGCAACGACGTGGCCGACTTCTGCAAAGTGAACAGCGGCGATCATCGTTACGTGGCATTTCTAGGATTTGCAATTCACGATGGTTGTTGAAGGCCTTTAAGTACGGCCTCTCCTCCGACTACGCTGTGCTTTCCTGGAAACCTGCACGTCTACAAGACCCTTGACTTTATGGTTGATCCGGACGAAGTTGTTAATTACCCCCACAGAATTTCTGAACTCCCTAGACCCTCCCGGATTGTCACCGCACTTACTGCGACTTAAGAAAAGTGCCCCTGTCATGCTCTTCAGGAATTTGGAACCCTGAAGGCTTTCCAACGGCACGCGTCTGCTCGTCCAAAAGGCGATGCCTCATGTTATTGAGGCAACAATACTTACAGGATGTGGTAAGGGGGACACTGTCCAAAGGGGGACCAAAGATACCTCTCATTCCATCCGGTAAAGACATTCCCTCTCCGGCTCAGTTTCACCATGTCGATTAACAAATCACAGGGTCAGACGCTGACGGTCCTAGGGCTTAATTTAGAAGAACCGTGCTTCTCTCATGGTCAACTATACGTTGGCTGCTCTCGAGTGGGGAGCCGACATAACCTATTTGCTTTTGCAACTCGCGAGAAAACCCAAAATATAGTCTATAAGGAAGTATTGTAGACACCCCATCCGCCAACAAGTAATCGCTGTGTTTTTATTTTGTATAAATGCTTACATTTGCTGTATCCTTGTACCATTTTTGTCCTTTTGACAATACCACGTACGCCTCTTATATTGCTTTTGTTATACGTTGTAAATGTTCAATGTCTCCGTTTTCCGCATTTATATGTTGCTATAACACTTTGCTATCGATGTTCCGTAGTTCTAACCTGATTAATCTACTTTTCCCTACATCTTATTTACACATTTTTTTGACATTCCAGCGTGATCTTGCCAAGGCCGTTTTTGCGGCCACCGACTGTTACATGCTTTTCTAGGTTACAATCTCAAATAACAAACAAAGCAAATACGACACACCAAAGTGGTGTGAAGCACTTCTTAAGGGCCACCACCTCTAATCGGAGTCGTCTTTGCTGACAGCTCTGCCACTGGGACTTTTAAGAGTGAACGATCCAAGGCCCTCTTCAGGGCCACCAAGTTTAAATTGTTACCATCGGATTCATCTTTGCTGGCAACACCGCCGCTGAGATATTTTAAAGTGAACGTTAAAAGGTCCTCTTCAGGGCTACCAACTATAAATTGTTGTCGCTGGGTTCGTCTTTGCTGGCAGTACCGCCGTTGAGACTATTTAAGATTGAACGATCCAAGGCTCTCTCTCTAGGGCCACCAACTTAAAATTGTTACCATCGGATTCGTCTTTGCTGACAGCACCACCGCAGAGATATTTCAAAGTGAACATTCAAAGGCCCTCTTTAGGGCCAACAGCTATAAATTGTTACTTCAATAGTCATGTTTAACGGAAGTCTTTCGGTTCATTCGAATGACTGCTCCATTGAGAGTTATACCGGGCAACGCCGGGTACCTCTGCTAGTCATATATATATGTACGTGTGTGTGAGTGTGCATGTACTCCGACAACAATAGACATACCCACACACACAGACGCACAATCAGAGGCACACACATTTGGCCATATTCGTATACATAAACACACATACACTGCTCATTAATATACACACAATCACACATACACTCTATAACACACATATATACACTCTATCACACACACACATACATTCTATCACACACACACACATACACTCTATCACACACACACATACACTTTATCACACACACATACACTCTATCACACACACACATACACTCTATCTCACACACACACACACATACACTCTATCACACACACACATACATTCTATTACACAATCACACGTACACTCTATCACACACACATACACTTCATCACACACACATACTCTATCACACACACACATACACTCTATCACACACACACATATACTATATCACACACACATACACTCTATCACACACACATACACTCTATCACACACACATACACTCTATCACACACACATACACTCTATCACACACATACACTCCATCACTCACACACATACACTCCATCACACAATCACACATACACTCTATCACACAATCACACATACACTCTATCACACACACATACACTCCATCACACAATCACACATACACTCTATCACACACACACACACATACACTCTATCACACAATCACACATACACTCTATCACACACACACACATACACTCTATCACACATACACTCCTTCACACAATCATACATACACTCTATCACACACACATACACTCTATCACACACACACACATACACTTTATCACACACATACACTCTATCACACAATCACACATACACTCTATCACACACACACACATACACTTTATCACACACATACACTCTATCACACACACATACACTCTATCACACACACACACACTCAGTCACACACATACACTCTATCACACACACATACACTCCATCACACACACACACATACTCTCCACCACACACATACACTCTATCACACAATCACACATACAATCTATCACACACACACATACACTCTATCACACACACACATACATTCTATTACACAATCACACGTACACTCTATCACACACACATACACTTTATCACACACACATACTCTATCACACACACACATACACTCTATCACACACACACATATACTATATCACACACACATACACTCTATCACACACACATACACTCTATCACACACACACACATACACTCTATCACACACACATACACTCTATCACACACATACACTCCATCACTCACACACATACACTCCATCACACAATCACACATACACTCTATCACACAATCACACATACACTCTATCACACACACACACACTCCATCACACAATCACACATACACTCTATCACACACACACACATACACTCTATCACACAATCACACATACACTCTATCACACACACACACATACACTCTATCACATAATCACACATACACTCCATCACACATACACTCCTTCACACAATCATACATACACTCTATCACACACACATACACTCTATCACACACACACACATACACTTTATCACACACATACACTCTATCACACAATCACACATACACTCTATCACACACACACACATACACTTTATCACACACATACACTCTATCACACACACATACACTCTATCACACACACACACACTCAGTCACACACATACACTCTATCACACACACATACACTCTATCACACACACATACACTCTATCACACACACATACACTCCACACACACACACATACTCTCCACCACACACATACACTCTATCACACAATCACACATACAATCTATCACACACACACATACACTCTATCACACACACACATACACTCTATCACACACACACATACACCTATCACACACGCATATACACTCTATCACACATACATACACTCCATCACACAATCACAAATACACTCTATCACACACACTTTCAGTCTATCACACACACATACACTCTATCACACACACACATACACTCCATCACACAATCACACATACACTCTATCACACACACACACATACACTCTATCACACAATCATACATACACTCCATCACAAACACACACATACACTCCATCACACAATCACACATACACTCCATCACAAACACACACATACACTCCATCACACAATCACACATACACTCCATCACACACACACACACACACATACACTCCATCACACAATCACACTTACATTCTATCACACACACACACACATACACACTATCACACAATCACACACACACAGATTTACACTTCTTACACACATACACACACACACACAGATTTACACGGTTTACACACATACACACACAGATTTACACTTCTTACACACATACACACACACACAGATTTACACTTCTTACACACACACACACACACACACACAGATTTACACTTCTTACACACATACACACACACACACAGATTTACACTTCTTACACACATACACACACAGATTTACACCGCCTGACTGCACATTATTACACTGCTTGTGAAAGAGTGTATGTATGTGTGTGTGATAGAGTGTATGTGTGATGATGTGATAGAGTGTAGGTGTGTGTGATAGAGTGTATGTGTGATTGTGTGATAGAGTGTATGTGTGCGTGTGTGATAGAGTGTATGTGTGTGTGTGATAGAGTGTATATGATTGTGTGATGGAGTGTATGTGTGTGACTGAGTGTATGTATGATTGTGTGATAGAGTGTATGTGTGTGTGTGATGGAGTGTATGTGTGTGTGATAGAGTGTATGTGTGTGTGTGATATAGTGTATGTATGTGTGTGACTGAGTGTATGTATGTGTGTGACTGAGTGTATGTATGATTGTGTGATAGAGTGTATGTGTGTGTGTGATGGAGTGTATGTGTGTGTCTGATGGAGTGTATACGGGGTCGATAAAATAAAGTACCAGTAATACACTGGATTATTGCTGGCTTTGTGCCAAAAGTAGAACCAATTATTACATAGGTTTAAACACAGACAGTTACACTATCTGACTATATATTAAGGTATTCAGTGGAGGCAGGTGGCCTAGTGGTGAGAGTGTTGGACTTACGATCATAAAGTCGTGGGTTCGATTCCTGGGCTGCGTGTTGTGTTCTTGAGGAAAACACTTCATTTCACATTGCTCCATTACACTCAGCTGAAAATGAGTACCGGCAATAGCTGGAGGTTTAACCCTGCGATGGACTGGCGTCCTGTCCAGGGGGGAGTCTTGTACTCTCAGTCGCTTCACGCCATGAAACCGCGATAAGCACCGGCCTAATGAGACGTCTGGCATAAGACAGACTTTAGATTAACGTATTCACACACACACACACACACACACATACCCACACACACATAAATACACACACACACACACAGATTTACACCGTCTGACGGCTTGTAGAGTGTTGGACGTTATGCTTTCTAGCATAGTTACGTCCCTTTACGGTCTGAGTTCAAATCCGGTCGAGGTTAACTTTGCCTTTCATTCTTACGGGGTCGTTAAAATAAAGTACCAGTAATACACTGGTTAATTGCTGGCTTTGTGCCTAAAGTAGAAACAATTATTTCACAGGTTTAGACACAGACAGTTACACTATCTGACTACATATTAAGTTATTCATACACACACATACACACATACATACACACACACACATAAATACATACACACACTAGCACACATACATACACTCACACACACACACATAAATACACACACACATACATACACACATACATACACACACACGAATATACACATACACATTCACACATACACACCCATACACATTCATACACATACACACACATACACGTACACAGATTCACACGTACACATCAGTTCAAACAATGCACTCACTGCTTGACAACACATTCATACACATACATATACACACAATCGCACACACACACACACAGTCACATACTCATACACACATACACACACACACAATATAGCGGCACATACATACACACACATGCAATCGCATACACAAATAGTTACACATACAGACAAATGTACAAACATACATACAGTGGTGGCAATATAGCGACACACATATACACACACACATCCACACACACACATACACAAATACTCACACACACACACATATATACACACACATACACACAGTCACATACACAAATACACACACACACACACACTCACACACACACACACACACACAAAATATCAATTCAGTCTTGGCAATATAGCCGCAGATACATACACACACACACAAACGTACACATATACATGCACACATATACAGACACACACACACACACACACACACACACACAGTCACACACACAAATGTATAAATATATATGCACTCACATACAGACAGACACACACACACACACAGACACACACACAGACATACAGAGAGAGCGAGAGAGAGAGAGAGAAAGAGAGTGAGACACACATACAGACACACACATACAGACACACACATACAGTCGCACACACAAATGTATAAATATACATGCACTCACATACAGACAGACACACACACACAGTCACACACATACAGACAGACACACACAGACACACCTACAGACACACACACACACACGGTCACACACACAGACATACAGAGAGACACACACAGACACACGCACACAGACACACACAGACACATACAGACACACATACAGGCACACACACACACACACACAGACACACATACAGTCACACACGCACACGCATACACACACAGACACACATACCCAGTCACACACGCACACACACAGATACACACAGACACACAGACAGACAAACACACATACACACATACAGACACACACACACACACACAAACACACACACACATACATACAGACACACACACATACAGACACACACACACACACACAGACACACACACTTACACACAGTCACACATCTAAATGTATAAATATACATGCACTCTCACAGCATACATAGGAAACAGATCTAATTATCATTACAACAGACTGATTGTAGCAAGGACATTTCACAGATTTTACTTCCCTCGGTTATTAAAACGCCGAACCTCTTTCTCTCATTGTTCCAGCTATTTTTAAAATGGCGAAGACAAGCCTTCTACTTACCATCGGTCTTCTCACAGCATTCCTTGTCGCCTCTATAAGTTCCTATTCACGTAAGTCTTTTAGCTTCTAGATAAATGGTGTCAAACATACGACCCGTGGCCTTTTTAAAGTCCAACATGCGGCACATGTTTAAGATCGGGTCGTGGCCCAATTTTATATTTTTTTAAATTATTAATATTATTATTAGGTATTAGTATTGGTGCTCTGAAATAGCGATATATACATGAATGTATGTATAGTATATTTGGCAATATACTGTATGTTTAATTAAAAACATTTGGAAGACCATTCGCTATGAGTTTTAAAGTAGTGACAATATCACTTACTTCTTCTTGGCAAACTGTTGTTTTTGACGAGAAGTAAGTGACATCCTCACTACTTTAAAACTAATAGCGTATGGTCTTCTAAATGTTTTTAATTAAACATACAGTATACTGCCCAATATACTATACATACATTCAAATATTATTATCTTATCTTCTACTTAACTTAACGTCTTTGGTTGCTTTTTTTCTTTTTGTTTTTGTTGGTGTGTGCGTGTGTGTGTGGGGGGGGGGGGGGGGTTCTGGTCCACCAGATCTAGTTTAAACTTCTATCAGGCTCACGAGGCCAAAGGAGTTTAACACCTCTGTTTTACATTTTCTTTCACGCTCAGAGTTGCTGAAGCATGGAACAAACTACCTGCATCAGATGTTTAGTGTCGAGACACTGCATCCTTTAATACCCCCATGGAACAAACTACCTGCATCAATTGTTAGCTGTTGAGACATTGCATCCTTTAAAACCTCCAAGCTTCCTGAGGTTCGCCAACACTACACCTCATGTCCCCCCTCCCCTCCACACATACACATGTATTTCATGACTCGTACACTGTTCATTTTCCTGACATTTGTTCATTAATCTATGTACTATACATGCACCTTTGGTGAGTTGTAGTGCACCTGAGCACTGTACACAATAATTTTATTATTGTGGATTGGCAGTATCGGTAGAGGGTCGGACGCCATGCTTTTCAGCAAAGAGTTACGGCCCTTTATGATCTAAGTTCAAATCCCGCCGAGGTTAACTATGCCTTTCATCCTTACGGGGTCGATAAAATAAAGTACCAGTAATGTACTGGGTAATTGCTGGCCTTGTGCTAAAAGTAGAAACAATTATTATTATTACATACTTGCTGTTGTTGTTGTTGTTGTTTTTCTTGTTTATTTTATTTTATTTTATTTTTTGCTGTTACAGTTGTTCTTGCAACTGCTTCTGTTGTTGTTGTGGTTGTTGTTGTTATTTTTAGCCCCCAGCTAGCCTCAGGGCGATGGTTTCATGGAATTGCTAAAGTGTCGGACAAGATACCTTGAGTTATTTGCTCTCTCTCTCTCTCTCTCTTTCTCTCGCTCTCTCTCTCTTAATGTCTCTCTCTCCCTCTCCCCTGCCTCTCTCTCTATCTCTCCCTCTTCACCCCCTCTCTCTCTCCCTATCTCTCTCTATCTCTCTCTCCCTCTCTCTCTATCTCTCTCCCTCCCTCTCTATCTATTTCTTTCCCTCACTCTCTCCCTATCTCTCTCTCTCTTTCTCTCCCTCTCCCTATCTCTCTCCCTATTTCACCACTCCCTCTCTCCTTTTCCGGAATAAATCTGCTGTATTCAGATTTAGAAAGGAGATGGGCTCCGCTAGGTTAAAAAATGCCATAGAAACGTTGTATGTCAATATGGTGTCCTCACGATTTCCCCAGGAGTTACGGCACCATATCATACCAAAATAAAATATTCTATCGCTGATTCTATTAAATAATTTCTTGCACTTACGTCACGGATAAAGTGTTTCTTAGGTAATTTGAGGAAAATATTGGTTATTGGAATGGATACTACTAGATTAAACGGAAGATTGTACTAAAATCTTTCTCTGTTTTTCTGTGTTATTCATATACTGAAATTCCCGATATTATCTGCAAATACGTATCCACACTTATATATGTACGGCAATATACATACGTTGATGTCTACATTTGTGAATCAGCGTTCACATTGGTCATGAATCTTGGGTAATGACCGAAAGAATACGATCGCGAATACAAGCGACCGAAATGGGATTCCTCCGAAGGGTCTTTGGAGTAACGTTACTCGATAAATGGTGTAGCTCGGATATCAGAGAGTCACTCCGGGTAGAGCCACTACTTCTCCGAATTGAGAAATCACAGCTCCGTTATTATGGCCATGGGGTTAGAATGTCTCAGAAAAGAATCACTGGACTGATTTTACGGACAAAACCAACCGGCAGGAGATATATATGTAGACCCCATGCAAGATGATTGGATAACACCTAAGAACTTCATTAAGTTTCATTCAGACCTAAATGGAGAGATAGTGAGAGAATGGAGATAAAAAAGAGATATAGAAGAATCAATTGATGTTATATTTATGTTACAGTAACCAGTAAAGATAAACTCTTTTTTTAATTATTTTTCTTCTTTAAAAAGAAATTCCTTAATGTTGTAGTGAACAACAATGATCGCGATAATCTCAATCACCAAATTACATTGGAGAACCAAGCTAGCCTATTTTACCAGGCATATGTAAGTATTGAATTGTTTATGACAAATAATTCCACCATATTTGTGTTTGGTATTAATATTATGTGTTATATAAGAATATATATATTATTATTATTATTATTATTACACGCAAAGGCGGTGAATTGGCAGTATCGGTAGAGGGTCGGACGCCATGCTTTGACGTATAGAGTTACGGCCCTTGTGCCTAAAGTAGAAACAATTATTAATAACATCCTCTTTTTTTGTTTTTTACACGCAGAAATGCCCATTTGTACCGTCCTGTATTGTCCTGTACTGTCCTTAATGTCTACTTCATGTAAAGCCTTGTGGTTAATAAAGAAAGCATTATTAGTATTATTATTATTGTTGTTGTTGTTGTTATCATTATTATTATTATTATTATTGGATTGGCAGTATCGGTAGAGGGTCGGACGCCATGCTTTGACGCATTGAGTTACGGCCCTTGCCATTCTGAGTTCAAATCCCGCCGAGGTTAACTTTGCCTTTCATCCTTACGGGGTTGATAAAATAAAGTACCAGTAATACACTGGATAATTGCTGGCCTTGTGCCAAAAGTAGAAATAATAATAATTATTATTATTGAATGCCATGGTTGACGGAGGCTCGACTCTGTAAGGGACTGTAATTTTTAACCGTTATAACAATTGTAAATTGTTTAAAACTTGAACCAAATTGTAGATAAAGACACCCTCCTCCTCGTGAGAGGGGTCTTTCTGCCCGTTATTTGGCCCTTCAGGGTTAAATAACCAGTTATTGAGGATTTGTGCCCAATATTCATTTTAAACCGTAAACAAAAACATGGCTACAAAAAAGAATTTTCACAAGTCACTCCCACTCCTTCCGTCTTCTTCATCCCCAATCGTCATTACGTCAGAGAAAAGATTGTCTCTCTCCCTCCCTTCTCTAAATGTGGTGTCGCCTCTGTCGCCTCTTTCTCAAGCGACGTCATTAAAGAAAAATAAAAATGTAGTTTCTCGTAGCGTTCTTCATCAAGAGAATGCGCGTATCGTGGAACATTTCTCCACGACGACGACGACGAAAGATGTGTACGGAAAATACGGAAAGCCATCTCATTCGTCTGACGTCCTGCAGAATAGCAGCAGCAACCGTAATAACACCAGCAGCAGCAACAGTGGCGAGGAAAATACTAGTAGCAGCCGCAACAACATCAGCAGCAGCATAAACAACAACAGCAGCAACAGCAGCAACAACAGCAGCAGCAGCAACAGCAACAACAACAACAACAGCAACAGCGGCGGCGGCGGTCGTAGTATCAGCAGCAACAACAAAAGTAACAACAGCTCTGACGACAACAACAACAAGAAAGAAAAAACAATCTCGTTTGCAGGTATCGCAAAGAACCTAGAAACCATCCTTATAACAAATGAGGAATTACAGGAAGCAAGGAAGATGGTGACGAAAACCGGACACCGAGCAATCTGCAAGGCAGCCGAAACATTTTTCGAAACCCAACAGCACTGTACGGTCACGTACCGTACAGTAAGCACAAAAACACGTAGGGTTGAAAGAGCCACAGAAGCTCAAATACAAAAAG
This sequence comes from Eledone cirrhosa, assembly GCA_964016885.1. Classification (NCBI taxonomy): domain Eukaryota; kingdom Metazoa; phylum Mollusca; class Cephalopoda; order Octopoda; family Eledonidae; genus Eledone; species Eledone cirrhosa. The sequence goes on along the minus strand of OZ024741.1, from coordinate 269,214,236 downwards.
CCTTAGGGTCTGTGTGGCAGCAGAAAACGCATATCAACCGAGGCAAGAAATATGCCACCGCAGGCGTGCTTTTTGCCACATCCCAAGAGGCAAAGGCTCAATCCTTGGAAACCCTAAGGAGCGAGGAAATGGTGTTGGTGCCCTCCTACTGCGGGAAAAAATTGTGAGGGTCAAACTGACCCAAGTTCCCCCCGGAATGGCCCCATCTTGGCTGGCCGCGTCTGTCCTCATCAGAATCGAGGACAAAACAACCGTACTGCAAGTACAGAAAAAATACGAGAAGATTGGGTCGGCGCCTCCATTAAGATGTTAATTCAAACCAACCAGGAGTGCATCGAAGCTATCCCGGATGTGATAGACTTCGATAAAGGGACTCAACTTCCTATAAGTGTTGAGGTCAAACGCCCGAAATGCTTTCGCTGTGGGTCGAAGACTCACCTCAGGGCCTTCTGCAATGAGAAGACCCTGAGAAAGGAGAAAACCCCCTCCTTCCGAAACCGGCTCCACTGCTACCAGCAACAGGACAGGCGGCAAGCAGGAAGGATAGGTTCGTGGCACCCATACCCACGCCACGGAAATCAAGAACAGCAGCAGCAGTGGAAGTATTAACAACAACAACAGTAATACCAACTGCAGCTGCAACAGAGACTCCACTGCAACCACCACCAACAAGAACAAGTGAAAGTGTGGAGCTGGTACCCCTCCCCGACCTCACAGAATCGGACATGGAGTGTGAGGTGGGAGAGGGATGGCAAAAGGTCGCAAGAAGGCACAAACGCAGAAGCAGCGCATCGTCACCTTCGAAAAGGGAGGGAAGAGATGAAAAAAGGGTGAAGGCTACTGCAAAGAGACTTACAGCAGCAACACCACCAACACCATCACCACCCACACTAGCACTACCATGACCACCGGCGGCAACCCCACCGCCAACAACAACACCTTCAACAACACAACTACAAGCACCAACATCGCAAATACAACAACAAAACACACACACCCAGCAACAATGACAAGAAAATAGCAGAACAGAAAAAGAAAAAGAAATGCACAGCAATAAATACACACAAGAAACTAATGACTTCAATAATTGAACACACAGACATTTCACATCACGACTACATAATACCAGCACCAATCAAAACACCAACGAACATAAGACTGGTAAGAATATCTCAGAAACAATACACAAACATTAAAATGAAATTCCCCAATGTGGACATGGACAAACCGCATCGGGTCATCCAGATCGTATTTAGATAGGGTATTCTGCAGAGAACTAGATAAGGCTAGTATAAGTTGTCCACAATTTAAAATAGTCGACTACACAGATCACAAATTTGTGATCTGTGAAATCGACATAGACAGACTTCATAGACAAGGACCCAGTTACTGGAGGCTGAACGTGTCTTTCCCGGCGCGCAAAGCATACAGAGACCGGATTAGCGTATTAGTTAAGCGAGCGTTGACGGGATCAGTCATCAACAACAGGTGGTGGTTTGCCCTGAAAAGGGCTATTAAAGTAGAGTCGATTAGGTTTAGCAAAGGACTAGTGATAGAGGAAAATAGAGTAGAGGGAGAGCTAATCAGAAAGCTAGAAGGGGCGTTTAAGACAGGCATCGCAAACGACGTGCTTGCGGCGAGATTGGCACTCGACCAATTCTTCAACGCATAACACGAAGGCTGCGTTGTCAGAGCTAGAGCGCGTGCTCTGAAACACGAGGGGACAAAAGCCGTCCAATGGGCCCGGGTGACAGAGGCGCGACGTGGCAACAGAGCCACAATTCGGTCTTTATCTGACCAAAACGGGCGCGTGTTGTTCGAACCCGAGTAGATGTGTGAAGCTTTTCAGCAGCACTTTGCTGAACCGTTCGGGAGCAGCGGCGGGCCGGTTCGGGGTATGGACTTCAGTGCATACCTCGAAAGACTGCTTCGACTCTCGACGACCGCAGCACAGTGTTGCGAAAAGCCAATAACAGCCCGTGAAATACGGGAAGCGATGGCTAACTGCACGAGGGGTAAATCGCCAGGTTTGGATGGTCTGCCCTACGAGCTTTATTCATTTATGCCAAACTTCTTCGGTGACCTCTTGGCAGATGTCTACTGCAACTGGCAGCAGAACGGGAGCATTCCCAGTTTTGTGAGCCGGGTAGTGGTGGCGCTGCTGAGAATAGACCCGAACAAAGGGGATGTTATCGATAACTTCAGGCCCATAACCCTGCTAAACGCAGAGTTCAAGATTTTGGCCAAGGGGTTAGCAACGATGTTGGCGCTTGTCGTCAAGGGTCTTGTGGGAGAGGCGCAGACATGCGCCATTCCGGACAGATCCATACACGACAACCTCCACCTCATGCGATAGATCATACAGAGGGTGGTTAAGGAACCTGGCATGGGTGGGGCCCTGATCAACTTGGATCAATCCAAAGCATTCGATAGGGTCGACCATCGGTACCTGGCGGCGGTCCTCGAGGCGGCCGGTTTCGACCCCGTTTTCAGGGGTTGGATCGCTGCGATATACAGCAACATCTGCTCAGTTGTGAGGGTGAACGGCCACCTGTCGCAGCCGTTCAGCATCATGCGCTCGGTCCGCCAGGGTTGTCCCCTCTCGTCCCTCTTGTACGTATTGGCTCTCGAGCCGTTACTGCACAAACTGGGGGCGATGAGGGGCGTCCCACGCCAACTAGGATGCGGGAAATCCGACGACGTCACCTTGCTGGTGTCGACACCAGACACGTCCAGATGCTCGGCACCGCTCTCAAGGAATACGAAGCGGTGACAGGAGCAAAGAAAAACCAGGAAAAGTCGGTGTGCTTGCAGCTGGGCACCTGGAGAGGCAAGTCCATGCCGTCCGACAGCGTCGTAGGGCGTTGGACGGACGGACCGGTTAAATTGCTTGGGGTCTGGTTGGGTCAGGACCTCCAGATGGAGAAAAACTGGAACGAGGTGACGATCAGGGTGGCCTCCCTCACCCAGAAATGAGCCGAGAGGAAGCTGTCCCTGAAAGGCCGGGCGGAGGTGGCGAATGCGTACATCGCATCCATCATCTGCTACCGCCTCACCGTCGTCCCTTGCTCCAGCCCAACTCTCACCAAAACGGAGCGCCCCCTCTTCCGCTTTTTGTGGAAAGGACGCGCTCCCATGGTCAGTCCGTGGAGGACTGGGCATGCCATGGCTGATGATACGCAAACATGCGCTGAGGCTGCGACATCTCTGGTGCTTCCTTGATGGTGAACGGGTGTGTGGTCGCCGTTCTACAGGCACGTTTTCCCACAGCTCGTCTCCTTGACGGAGCTGCAGTCCTGGGTCAGGAAAAGACCGAGTGATAGCGCTTGGAAACTGGAATGTCTCCAGGCACTCACTGCCTTCTCCCAGCTGGGCACCAGTATCGGTGGAACATCCACCTCGGCGTTCTATAGAGGACTGGTGGAGGGGAAGAGCGACGACATTCTCGGAGAGATCCTGGGCGTCGAAGAAGATCAGCTGTTTGCTCTCTTCCGGAGAACTTTCAGCCCAGGGCCTATGGATAACTTCCAAAAATCCCTGACCTGGCAGTGCTACCGGGGAGCGCTGCCGATCGAGATAAGCTCTACAGGCGCGGAAGTGCCGTCAGACGAGCCTGTCCGAGATGCGCGCAGAGCGACGAAACCGTTGTGCACTCACTCGTTCGGTGCCCGAGCATTACTGACTTATGGAGCTATGTCGAACAGTTGCTGTCGCGTGTGGGACTGATCCGGTTGTCGACTGAGTCCATTGTGCAGATGGTCTCGCCGTCTTCCTTCGAGAAGGAAGGGCAGGCGGTTTTCATCTGCCTGGTGGCCATGGCGAAAGAGATTGTGTGGTGGACAAGGTTGAATGGGTTAAAGACAGATACTTTCCTCTTCGGCGAATCCCTAATTAACTTTTTCAAGTTTCACTTGAAGAGGAAAATCAGGGTGGAGAGGCAAGTGCTGCCTTCTAGCAAGTTTGTTGAAAGGTGGGTGAATGTAGCGAGAATGGTCCGAGTGAACGGTCTGAATATACGTCTGTAGTTTGAGAGATGGAAAAATTGAGAGAGGGCGCTTGCCCTGGTGGTCAGGGTGGCCGTGGTCTTTTGTGTGGTTTTCGCCACGAGTAACCCTCGGAGGTTTCCCCCCTTTTGGGGAATTTTTCATTGTTTCAATTTTCATTTTATTGTTTATATATATATGATTCTATGTCCTTTTTTTTCTTTTCTTATATACATAATAAAAATATTTACACGCACAAAACCCACATCGTATCGTCCTGTACCGTCCTGTGCCGTCTGTAATGTTTTTCTTGATGTCAGCCCTTGTGGCCAATAAAGAAATCATTATTATTATTGCATCCTGCTCGAACCGGGACGCGGAAAGGCCGTGTCGGCTTATGCGGACGACATCACCGTGATGGTGTCGGACACCTCAGAAATCGAGGTGGTCGGCAACTTATTGGAGGAATATGAAAGGTTGACGGGAGCTAAACTTAACCCGCAAAAGTCAGTAGGCTTGCAACTCGGCACCTGGAGAGGCAAGTCCATGCCGTCCAACAGCGTCGTTAGGCGCTGGACGGACGGACCGGTAAAGTTGCTAGGGGTTTGGTTCGGGCCAGACCTCCAGGTGGATAAGAATTGGGGCGAGGTGTCGGGCAGGGTAGTCAGTCTCACCCAGAAATGGGCTGGGATGAAGCTATCACTGAAAGGTCGGGCGGAGGTGGCGAATGCGTACATCGCGTCCGTCATCTACTACCGTCTGACCGTCGTCCCTTGCCTCCGTTCGCACCTTGCCATCTTGGAGCGGCTCCTCTTCAAATTCTTGTGGAGCGGTCAGGTTCCGCTGGTGATGCGGTCCATCTGCTGCCAGCACTCTCTACGTGGAGGGCTGGCCATGCCGTGGCTAATGATGCGCAGGCACGCGCTGAGGCTGCGGCATCTCCAGATATTCTGCCTAAACGGTGAACAGGTCTGGTTGCCGTTTGTCAGACGAGCCTTTCCGCAGCTCGTTTCTTTGACTGAGCTGCAGTCCTAGGTCAAGAAGAGACCGAGACTGGGTGACTGGCACCTGGAATGTTGCCAGGCACTCACTGCCCTCTACAGGCGGGCAATGCGGTCAGTGGAACTTCCACTGTCGAGTTCTATTGAGGATTAGTGGTGGCAAGTGCGACGACGCACTCGGAGAGGCTCTGGGAGTCAACGAAGTCGAACTAACCAGTCTGTACCGGAAGACTTTCGAGCCGGGGACGATGGATAATTTCCAAAAATCCCTCGCTTGGCAGTGCTACCGGGGGGCACTGCCGGTTCGAGATAAACTCTACAGGCACGGAAGTGCTGTCAGACGGACCTGCCCGAGATGCGCGCAGAGCGACGAAACCGTTCTGCACGCACTCGTCCAGTGTCCGTGCATTACTGACTTGTGGAGTTATGTCGAACAGCTATTGTCGCGTGTGGAACGAATCCGGCTATCGGCCGAGTCCATAGTGAAGATCGATCCACCGCCTTCCTTAGGTCAGGAAGAGCAGGAAATTTTCCTGTCTGGTGGCAGTTGCGAAAGTGATTATATGGTGGACCAGGTTGAAAGGACTAAAGACAGACACTTTTCTCTTCGGCCAATCCATCATCAACTTCTTCAAGTTTCACCTGGAAAGGAAGGTGAGGGTGGAGAGAGAAGTGCTGCCCCCCAGTACATTTGCTAAAAGGTGGGAGAATGTGGCGAGAATGGCTCGTGTGAATGGGCCTACTCTGACCATGCGCCTATAGGCTAGCTAACTTGAGGAGAGGGGTGCTCTCCCTGGGTGCCCTAGAAACGCAGGGTGGTTCAGGATTGGTGGGGTACCTGAAGCACCCCAGGGTCGTACACCCCCTATCGGGGAATTTATTTTGTTATATTTATGCATAGTTTATTTTATATTTTTATATTTTCATTGTTAAATTAGTCTTGCCATTGTGCACTTTTACTCCACCTTATTGTAAAGCCCCACTGTCCCTGTCTTTGTATTGTCCCCCTACATGTCGGCCCGGGTGGCTAATAAATGAAATCATTATTATTATTATTATTGTTATTATTATTATTTGATATAACCCATACTTACATTTATGTAATCTGCTATGTTAGAGCGAAAAATCAAATTCTGATTTTATTCAGATATATACTAGCAGTAAAGCCCGGCGTTGCTCGGGGCTGCTCAGTAGCTTTGTTAAAGTTACAATGTTAAGTTCCTTTCTTGGTTTAAAAACTGTAGAGTCTGCAGTGTAGACTTTCATGTGGTACCTTTGATTAATATTCCCTCAACCAACAGTATGCCTTATCAAGTTAAGAAAACATAACCATAACCCGAATGTTAAAACAAAAGAGGATGCTGGGGACAAAAACTGCACTGGTAATCTATTAACAAAAATCGAAAATGTAAACACTGCAACACTTGTCTCAGAGAAAAACATCAGTGTAACCAAACTATCAGTTATTTTGAAACAAAGAAATTGGATGGACATGAAAACAAAAGAAAAATGCGTTATCCGAAGTCGAGGGGGCAGGCAGCATCAAAGAGGTTCGCACCTGTGATAAAAAATATTGACAATGTAATAGCATAGATGTTTAAGTATAAACTATGAAGAGCTCATATCATACCCATGGTGAGTTTGACGGGCAGATTATAGACAGCCACAGCATGCGAAATGGACAGCTGCAGCAAAAGCCATATTCACCAAAAAGAATCGCTGAAATGCTGCTTCCATTGCATCTTCACATGCAATTGAGAATGATGACGAAAGTTTACTTCGATGCACCAGCAATGCTGTTGTTGCGTGTTGTCTAGGTCGGAATGCATATTGAAACAATGAAAGAAATGTCGGGAACAATCTTTGTATGTATGCGCCAAGTTGTGTGTGTCTATGTATTAAACGCCTGACTTGTCAGCGACTGGAGGGCGTCCTTAACAATCGAAAGCATCGATTTCAGAGTCCGCTTTGATTTGCGAGCAATGCTGATCCTTAGAAGCCTAGGTATCAATAGAATGCACTGCATCGATGTTGAATACGGGTTTCGTAGACGCTATATATTTAAGGCAGGCGGTGTAACATTGCCGTTTTGAACCAAAAAAAAAAACCTATAAAACCTCACGGTATACAATATTCTTTGTTTTTCCGTTTGGAGCAAAAGCAAAGAGGTTGTTCCGGCTGCCAACTCGAGAACATCCAACGTAGAATTGTCCATATGAAAAACATGGCTCCTCCAGGTGAAGTCCTGCCACAGATAAAGTCTGACCCTGGGACTTGTTGATGGACATAGCAAAGGCAGCACGAAGGGGAAATTGGGTTCTTTTAAAAGAATAGGGTGCATCCACTCCTGATTTAGTAAGAGTTACCATAGGTATTAAAACATCTTCTCCTTTTCCACACCCCGACATAATCGTAGCATAATTTGCTGTGACATCCTATTGACAACAAGGCGTGTACCATTGTAAAGCTTGGGAGGGGTTATATTCCTGAGAAGTATAACTGGACATCCTTCCTTTAGAGACAGAATATGTTGAGGTAGACCGGGAATATCCAATGAATTGAGGAATTCAATGGGATAATTGACCGCATCATGTGGATCAACATTGGTATCAATAGACTTAAAAGTCTTATCATTTCCAGGAAGACTTTCAAACATTTGGCGATTAGTGGCTGAGACAGTGACATTTGTAGGAGCTAATATAGCCCTCTCACACAGCCATGTACGATTGCGGTAATTATCTGCCAAGTTGGGAAAAACGGCTGCCTTGAGATCTTCGACAGTGTTAACCAGACAGCATATATTGTCGAGTGCAATGTCTCCATGCACATCTGAAGGTACTTTGCCGTTGCCAAGAATGAGAAGGTCTTCAGCAAAGTTTTCAGACACAGTATCGCCATGCAGTTGAACACGCATGTTAGTGGTTAGACGAAGTGTTATTACCTGTTGCCACAATGGAGAAGACTTCAGGCAGGCCCGAACTTGATCCGCTCTGGTGCCCTTTGGAATAACCGGCAAAGTTTGTCGAAAGTCCCCTGACGGTCTCTAATGTCTTTCAGTGTTCTATCTAAGGCCTCAATAGCTCCTTTGTGAGCCATGATGCATTCATCCCACACAATCAGTTGGCACCGTCGTAGCAGTTCTGCTCTTGGACTATCCTTGGTGATGTCACAGCGGTGTTTCAGCTGATACCAAGTTAAGCGGAAGCTTAAAGGTAGAGTGTGCTGTCCTGCCGCCAGGATGTAGTGTAGCTGCAATGCCGGATGATGCAACGGCTATTGCAATAACTTCATTCTGTCTAACTTTGGCAGGAAGAAATTTAGTAACAAAGGTTTTTCCAGTGCCTCCAGGGGCATCAAGAAACCCCATCGATAAAATACATAGTCGGTGATAGGGTTGTATGCAAATTGCTGATCAGGAAGTAATTTTGGTTCCATTTCAAACACATATCTAGCTAGAGTGTCGACATCATAAGATGTTTCTTGGATGATGAGAGTTGAAATTTTAATAGAATCAGTGCGGTGGGTTTGTGGCAGACCGTATGCTGGCAAGGCATTCCCACCCATAAGGAAAATCCTGTCCTCTATGTCTATAAGCCCTTTATTGTATAAATCATCACTGAAATCTACTTCTATGTCAGGAAGTAGTAGTTGAGCCTGGTGCAGGAAGTCCTCAGACAGTTGGTTCCGAAACTTCAACCATAATGTGTAGGGATCACAAATGTTACATAAGTGAAGAAGCTTTGCAATGAGCTCTCGTAGGCTTCCAGCTGAGTGTGATGAAGCGATCTCCGCCAAGGTTGCATCCCATCGTGAGTCATCTTCAAGCATTCCACAGAGATCTCTGTATGTAGACCAAACACGATTACAGTAAGTTCTGAGGTCCTGAAAACTGGTCGGTCCTTTGACCTCATGCAGTAGCATTCGAAGATAGAAGCACTCGTGTTGATTTGGAAGAATCGTATACACTCGTCCTAAGCAATTAGTGAATTTGATCCCGGGAACTCCAATAACTGGTTGGCCAGTCTTTCTGCGAGTCCTTGTTTTTTTTATTCCATGTGTAGTATGATGGCACCTGAGGATACAGCAATGATTTTGCGAAGTCATCGTATTCGCACAGTTTGAAAAATCCAGTTAAAGTTGTCTCCCTTGGGGTCTGTGCCAATTCAGCAGCATTTTTGTTGGTATAGTACATCCGTTGACCGTGTTCTAGGTGTACATCTAATTTTACAATTGAAGGGTGGCTATCATGTATTGGAAAACCGAAGATTCGCCAAAAGGCCTCGCTACTACTTATGTAGCGTCCTACTTGGAATTGCGTAACTTCGTCTCTATTGTTTTCGTTGAGTATACCGAACGAAGCAGTGTCAGAACGCTTAACATACTTACATATGTATTTGATGCACTTGACGGAGCTGCAGAATTCAACATTAATGTGTGCGTTGAAAGTACTGCGCAGGAGTGGGCAATAGGGAATGATCCATCAGTTGTCAACCTCGCCATTCTTAACCCTTGCCGTAACCACCCCCCCCTCTTCCCGTCGCCTGTGTATATATATATTGGGTAGCCATCATTGCCAGTCTGAGTATCGCGAATAAATTGACGGGAAAATTTTTTCGTGCATCTTTTATTGCCTGTAACGCATGGTAAATCAGTTCTAAAGCCAGGCCCACATGGACCATGCACCATATGTGCCCTAACTTTCATGTACAAGTCCTTGTCAGTGGAAGGATCGGGTAATTCTGCAGAGATGATCCTGTCAATGTCGTTAGGACTAACTTTTGTTGTCAGCCAAATAAGAATATGAGCATGGGGGAGGCCCCTTTTTTGCCATTCGATTGTGTACATGTCACAGTGAACTGGTTCGAACACCTCACCTATTTTGATAAGATCCATAAGCTTAAGTAACTTAAGACGGAATACTCTAGCCGCGAGATCATGTCGGCGTGTGGCGTTCTGACCAGGAAGGAGTTCGCCCTCAATCTCCTTCCAATTGGGGTTACAAGTAAAAGTTATAAATAAGTCTGGCCTGCCGTAATGTCGTACAATGGTCATGGCGTCCTGAGTCCTTTCATGCATATATCGAGGGCTTCTCGTGAAGGTAGATGGCAGAATGCATACTTTTCCAAGACTCTCAGGATCCGCATCATTGTTCATTCCATCACGAAGGTATATGTAACTGTCACAACGCAACTTTTTTTGATTGAGTTTGATAAAACACAATCTCTCAGATTCCATTTTTGCACACATGTCAGTTGCATACTGATTGAAAAGGTCTTTAGAGCGATGGAGGTGACTAAAACAGTCATCTCGGATCATGAATCGGAATGCATAGAAGTCCTTGCATGAAACTGTTTTGGTAGAATGAACCTCTGAATTGGTAGATTTACATTATGGAATGCCAAAATGGTATCCGTCCTCTCCATATACAAAAAGCAGCGGGTATTGGAGTGCATCGTATGATCTGTGTGTTTCACTGATCCGTTGAAGTCCGTGGTCGTGATGCTTGATAACAATGTCACTGTTGTTGTGCTGATCTCCAGCGAGAAGTATTGCAACCTCATTGAAAGAAGGTGAATTATAGCGGCCTGCATGTTCTCCAGATGGCCGCTTGTCAGCATCAATGACGACATAGTAATTATTCACAGGAGTTGTTTCTAACGCGTATTTGAAGCTCTGAACGTAGCTGTTATGACTATGAAGCATGTCCTGAAGTTCAAAAAGGAGCTCCAGTCTAGTGCCAGAAGCTATTGAGTACTTCCTTGTTGCTTGTGGACAGTGAATTAAGTTTTGAGTTTTTTCTTTTGGGAAGGCAGATGTACTTCGCCTTGTAGCTTGTTCAAGACAGTTGGGCATGAAGTAGACCTGAAGAAATTGGGGCTCTTTATTATCTACAGGCTCCAGCGATCTAATAAGATGATAAACCTGACCTTGAACTTTGAAAGTGGGCATAAATCCACCTTCATACTCATAACTCGATCCAAAAGATGTCATTTGGAAGGCACAATTGTAATGTCGAATATCTTGAAGGAAACCTTTTGAGAGTGAATGGGTGCCTGTAAGAAGAAGCCTCAATGGCTGTGGTGGATCCCTAGGAGCAGCACATTCCGGCTGGTTCACCCGGCCACTTTTTGGCTTTGCAAAACTGACAAATTTCAGACATGCTACCGATTTGAATATGAGTGTGTGTAGTATAATTATTAGCGGGGACATAATTGAAAGCCTTCAATGACCATTGTGATTTCGCAGCCCTCGAAATACCCCGCTTATTGGCTTTATACTGAAACGCACCCCTAATCGAATAGTTCGGTTAGCTGCTGTCTCCGCTTCTCGCGCAGCTGCAGTAGCAGCCACGTCTCTGCTCCGACGAAGATCACGTTGAACATCATTCTCTGCAGCTCGCGCAGATGCCGTAGCAGCCGCGTCTCTGCTCTGACGAAGTTTACGTTGAACATCATTCTCTGCAGCTCGCGCAGCTGCCATTGCAGCCGCGTCTCTGCTCTGACGAAGATCACGTTGAACATCATTCTCTGCAGCTCGCGCAGCTGCCATTGCAGCCGCGTCTCTGCTCTGACGAAGATCACGTTGAACATCATTCTCTGCAGCTCGCGCAGCTGCCATTGCAGCCGCGTCTCTGCTCCGACGAAGATCACGTTGAACATCATTCTCTGCAGCTCGCGCAGCTGCTTTTGCCTTTGCATTTCTTGCAAGCCGAGTTTGACGTTCCTCGTTATTCACTGCAGCATGTGAGGATGCAGTTGAAGAAGCATTTCTGGTGCGTCGAAGTAAACACTCGTCATCATTCTCAGTTGCATGGGAAGATACAATGGAAGCAGAATTTCTGGCCCGTCGACTCAGGCAATGCTCATCGATAGACAGGGCTCTCGCATTCACTGAACACCCCACAATTTGAGGCTGTCTAATGCTTGACGACGCCTCAGTCAGCCTCCTTCTTTTCGTTATCTGAGACCGCGTCAGTCCTAATAAGGGCATCTTCTTTTTAGGCATCAAGGTGGCGAGCACGATATGACAAAGGAATCTGACAAATGTATCTTAAATATAAAACATAGCGAAAAAATAAGTTTTGCGAATCAATCAATTTTGCAAATCAATTCGTCTAATGAGAAATGCACCCAAAATCCTAGAAAATGTCATAGATGCATTATTTACAAAGTCATCTTTACATGAACATGCAGGGTAACCAATAATGTTGGCACTGCCCTTCTTTAACTTTGTTATAATTCGGTGACAACAGTGATTCAAAGGAAATTTAAACTTTTTAGAGATTTCAAAATTGTACATAAGGCATAACATCTATATATCAATAAAATCGGTTATGGTAATCAGGAGTTACTTGAAGCCGAACATTAAAAAATTGTTCCATTTCTTTTTATGTAACTTTTTATCAGATTTTGAGTGCATTTCTTAACCGATTATAATTTTACTGAAAAAATGGATGCGAAATAGTTACGGCTATTTGCATGGATACTGAGCTAAAGCTGATTAAAGAGCCAGTAAGGGTTTTTAGGTCGCCCTGTATGTCGAGCCGAAATGCATAAAAATGGGGCATGGTGGAAATAATCTGACTTCTTATTTGGATTGAAATTACACAGATTGACTTGAATTTGTTATTTTAGTTTGAGCAAAATTTAGCAACATGGATTATAAATGTTATTGAGACACGAGTAACATAATAATGATGTCAACAGCAGAAATTAGAGATGAAATGTATGTTTATTTTTGTTGTAGCACAAATAATGTTGGTTAACTTGTATGGTTGAAGTTACACATAAAAATGAGGTTACAAAAGGGAATGTGCCATTGCGCCGGAAAGCCGGCAGGCTAAGGTGCAAAATCTCACCGTCACATGTACGTGTTGCTGGTTCGAAGTTCCTGGTGCGAGAGAGAGATTCTTCAAATCTTCGCAGGTAATTTCTCCCTCAGGACGCGTAGGGATACATACTTTTCTACTGGCGCTGATTGGCTGAGCTGAGCCAAATCACGCACAGAGAATGTATGTGAGCCCGCGGAATGTAGGTCACTACAAGTTTGAGCAAAATTTTTGTGCTGGCCAAGCGTCAATAGTAATTAACTGCATACCTACTTTTGCACCCCCACCCCCGGTGTATACATGAATCCTAATACAAACAATCCGTCAATATTTCCTTCAAGATAAAAGGAAATTAAAGTAAATTTAGCCTTATAAGATCGCAAAATTAATTAAAACAGAAGGCCTAACCGCCAACGCCATAGCAAAATCAAACAACAATTGAAAACTGAAAATAATCCAAACGTTTAATAGGGAAGGTTTAACTTACCAAGTAATGAGCTCGCTGACTTTTTAACGCTTTGTAGCATACAAAGGTAGTACAGTTAAAATGAAGCTATTAAACAAATCGAACCAACAATTGAAATTCAATTTGAATGGCATTTACTTATAGCATCTATTTATTCTGACAAGAATCGGAATATCTAATCGTCTGCAAGTGGTGGAACTCTGCGCATTGCATAAAAGGGAAATAACTCGTCTTTCATCTCTATTTATACATTTGAACTGAAAAATCAATACATTACAAATTCGATTTTTGCACTTGGCGTGGATCGATTTGAAAATTTTTTTGACCGATGTCTTCGCCAGACCTTCATCTATAAGTGTAGCAATTTCACCGAAATTTGAACGTACGGTTTAAGAGATGTGTGCCGACGGTTTTAGTAGACAGACAGACAACCTCAGTTTTATATATATATAGATATGTATACTTACACATACACACACACTCAGACACAAACACACACACACAGACACAAACAAACACACACACACACACACACCCGCACCCCCCCGCACCCCCACCCCCCACACCCACCCACCCACCCACACACACACACGCACACACACACACACGCATATATATATATATATATGCAACAAATTAATTAAAGATTAAAGCACTCATATATATATATATATATTTATTAAAATAACAGATTAAAGTTTAAGCAAAGAATCGCTGCTTTCACCCTTAACGGGATCTTCTGAAACTAAAAAAATCAATTTGTGAACGCAGAAGTAAATATTTCAAAAAACGTTGCAACCGAAGAAAGATAGGAAGACGATACTTTGGTTCGTGGAAACGTTCCCAGGCAAAGAACGGATAAAAACGAAGAATACGTCATTAATTGGAGCGGTGAAAACAATTACACGCAAAGAAAAAATCACGTTTATGGTATAAATGAAGTCGTAGACTAATTAGGTGGTTCGTGGAGACTTTCTCTGGCAATGAACGGAAAACACAAAGATAATACGTCAATTTGTGGATCGGTGAGAACAATTAGACGCAAAGACAAAACCACGTATATGGTATAACTGAAGTCGTAGGCTAAAATTCTATGTAGGAAACCGAATGATTCTCGGTTTCAGAGTTAAGAATAAAGTAAATAAATACAGAGGTAATATATACAGAATCCATGTAACGCCTCTACCCGCACACATACGAACGTATACACCAAATACACATAAAAAATATATTTAAAAAAAATATATATATATGTGTGTGTGCGTGCGTGTATACATATAATTAAATAAACGTATATAAATAAATAAATAAATAGGTATATAACGCGCGCACACACATACCTACATGTAAATACATATATGTTCGCAGACGTACGTCGACCAAAACACAAAGTACACATATACACACACACTACATACTCACACAGGCGCAAAACTCCCGTATACACATAACCAAATGCACATGTACCAGAATATATAATATATACGCCATAACATATACAAGCAAATATACGTACGAGAAAATATACGTACCTTCACAAAACATACAGGTAATATATACTTACCTATGCAAATAAGTAATGGTATAAACATAACAAATACTTAGCTACCACATCAAGGCGTAAAATATCCGCGTATAGTTCGTACTATCCGTTAGGGTATAACGTGGGGCTGTAATACAGGAAAGTTTTGTGCAATTTATGTTTACAAGCCGAAATTGCCTCAGATATTTTGTTTAAGATGTGGTCTTTGGCGTAGAGTATTTCCAGGGCCTCAGCGGCGCAGAGGTCACATGGTCTTTTATTTCCGTTATACGATCTAGAATTAGCTAGGATCTCCCAGTGTAACTTATATTGGGTGTGGTTGTCCTCTAGACTCCAGATATAAGCTGAAAGTGACGCCATATTCCTTCTTAAAGGGTTAAGAAAAGAATGGGTATGCATGTAAAGACGCTGCTTGAATCTATCGGCGGTTAACCCTATGTAGGCCCTACGGGACGAGGGTGTTTCAACCTTACATTTGTAGACAATGTTACTAGAGAGGCATTTCCCGGATAAGGGGCAGTCAACCCGATTCCTACAATTGCAGTTAGTACTAGCTACAGGGTTGCACGTGTTCCTACGGCTAGGTAGTTTAACTAAATTTGAAGCTGTGATGTTATGTGCAAGGTTAGGAGTCGTAGAGTAAGAAATTTTAATGGTATTTCTATTAAACATTTTACTATATTTATGTGCTGGGGGGAAATTCTTCATAATAAGGGAGAGAAAGATCTTAGCTAATGGTGTGGCCACCTCCATATTTTATGGTGGGTTATACCATATAATGCGTCGGGATCTATTTTTCCTAGGTCTATTCTCGTACCATGTATACGCTACCTTATCGACAAATCCACTCCGAGCAAGAGCTCCATTGTAATATGTGGAATGGTCGTTGAAAATATGCTCGTTAGTAGATAGACGGGAAAGCCTCAATGAAACGTTTCTTACCAGGTTCTTAGTTATGCTGGCAGGATGGTTAGAATGCTTACTTATGTAATTAAGCGTATCATTCGGCTTTCTATACGGGTAGTGAAAGCCATCGACAAATTGAGGGTCACGTCGAGGTAATTAACGACCGAGAGGTTGGCCTCAACCTGTATGGAGAGGTTGAAACCTTTAAAGAAGGCTGTGAGTTCTTTTCTGAACCTGTTGCAAGCACGTGGGCCGCACTTCGTCATGGTCAAAAGACCATCATCACGGTTGAAACCACCGCCTACGTTGGGGAATTCTTCCTTGATAGAGAAAAGAAGGAAAAGGCCGATAAGATCAGTAACCTCCGCAGAATCGCTGGCGCCCATACTCACGTCGAATACTATTAGATTTTTTAATCCAAATAGAGTCGTCGAAATTAATCACCGACTTACGGGCATTGAGGATAACATCAACTTCAAAATCCTTAACCACTGTGAGTGTTTTAGCGAAATTGATAGCTCTAAGGAGAAGTGGTAAAGTGATGGAGGAGTAGTAATTATTGATGTCGAATTGGATAAAACGGCAATGTTCAATGCTGCATATGGCGTTGAACCAATCAATCAACGCGAAAGAATTGCTCCACAGTGCAAGAGGGGCCAAACTTCTAATTTCAGGTATAATTCTATCTAAAATCCTTTTACTAAATATATATATAGTGAAAGATTAAAGAGTAACATGGTCGACTGTACAACAAGGGGCTTTATTTCAGGTATTAACAATTGTTTCATTGGTCAGGTGAGTCTAGAGGCCGCTAATCGTTCGAAGTTGCGTCACTCGATCACCAATACATTATTTATCTCTGATGAAATCCTCAGAATACAAATAATTCATATATGGCATGGTATATATATAGAGAAACAGGGTAGAATCAAAACAATAACAGCAATAATAAAGTATAATGATAAATAGGTAAAGATGTTACAGATGTAAAAAGTAAAAAGTAAAAAGTAAAAAGTAAAAAGTAAAAAGTAAAAAGTAAAAAGTAAGAAAAAAGATACAATAAAAAAGTAAGAAAATAAAACAATAATAAAAAATATAAAGAAATAAAGATAAGTGAAAGCATATAAGTATAGAATACGATAGTTGATAATAGTGGTGGTGTTGAGTAAGTGTCTGCATAAGGATGCTGGGGTGGATGTAGTGGTAACATGAAAAGCCATATTCGAAACATACATAGATACGTGTAGAGAATCTGAGGTAGTAACAAATGACAGATAAAAGAAAAAGCAATAAATTAGAAATTAAGTGGGAGATACTAGTATGAGACACAAGGGCTACGGATGGATGGTGAAGGGGCGTTTTTGATATGTGTGTGTGGTAAACGTTTTGCTGATTGTCGTGTCTTAATGGGGTTGATGTGGTTTCAGGGAGAGAGAGTGAAAGAGATGTTAAGAGGTTTATGATCTAGGGACTAGTCATTTAGTTGACAGCTAATAGCGGTGTGATGGTTTGTATTCCGTACGTCAAAATCCGGGTGGTTCAGTTCTAATTTTGGGATTGCTGAGTCGAATCACGGTGGTTTGAAATTTGTGAACTTGGTAGCTATTTTGTGCCTACAGAATATTGAGCTTTCTATTAATCTGTTAAGCAGCATCTTACCGTACCTTAAAATATGGAATAGCTCCAAATTGCAAAGACTGCAGTGGGACATTCCATTGTTGGAGGCCCTTGCTCCCGATAATTTTGACCAGCTAATCCTATATTCCTGGTTTGTGTTTTTAAGCTGCCAGATTTTATCGGCGAGCGTTGTAGAGTTCTCCATTCTACGGTTCTTCATGGAGTGTCTGTGTACGTACCATCTCTTTTTGAACTCCCCAGCCGTGGAACCTATGTAGTGCCATGTAAAGTTGCCTGAATTTATAGTACACAGGTACACCATACTTGAATCCAGGCATCTATTTTGTAGTGGGTACTTATCCGGTAGGTGGCAGTTACAGTTGGAGGCTTTTCTGTGTGCAGGTTCTCTGTTGCGGTTTTGCATGTTGTTATGGGTGGGTTGAGATTTAGGCCTATTAATGTTTTGTTGTGATGCGCCCTGATGTGATGTTATGTGTTTGCGTTTTGTATTTGGTGCTATGGTGTATGTTGGTAGGTTATTTTCTTTAGAGATTCTTTTGTGGTTGATTTTATGTATGTGTGAATCTATGTTGGCTGCAGTAGAGTAAGATAGTTTGATAGTTTTTCTGTTGAAGATTCTATGGTATTTGTGTAGTTTATGGAAGTGTTTGTCGATTAGCTTAAAGAATGTAGAAGGTAGTTTGGTTTTTATAGAGGAGTTGAATATTGGATTGAACCATAAGTATTTCCTATCTCTGGATTTTCTATAGTTCATAGGAATCCGTATATTAGTGTTCGGTTCAGTTATTTTTGGTGCTCGTTGTCTAATTCTATGTTTAGTCCTGTGTTTGTTATTTCTATAGGTATGGGTAGTGTAGCTGTCGTTAGGTTTGTTGCTGCTGTCTCTATCTGGTATGTATTCTAGCCCCTCTTTATGTCCTGCCTTATGTAGAGCTATGTTATAATAGTTTGCGTGTTCGTTAAAAATCTCTATGTTAGAAGATAGGCGGGATATTCTGAGGGATATACTATGTGCTATGGAGTTAATTATGGAGCGAGGGTAGTTTGAGTTATAACTAATGTAGGCTAGATTCTCGTTATTTTTTATGGAAGGGCTCTACTAATCCTGTGTTTAGGCTGAGTGTTACATCTAAGAAGTTTGCTTTTTTAGAGTTAACTTCGAAAGTGATACCTAGGCCTAGTTTGTTGAAGAAGACTGATGTTTTTCCGTAATTTTTGCATGTTTTGATTATTTAACTTTTTAGCTAAAAGGAGTGTGTCGTCTCTATAAATTCCTCCCTGGAGGTTATTAAATTCCTTATGTAAGTTGTGCGCTATATATATTCCCACTATGTCTGTTACCTGCGCTGAATCGCTAGATCCCATTGTGATATCGAAGCTATTCTGTGGTTTTTCGTTCCCAGTAACTATTTTCGAATCTAATGATAGTTCTCCTAGCATATAAATATAGGCTTAAAAATGGAATGAGAATAAGAAGAAAGCGAAAAAAAAAGTATTAGTTCTGTTCTTGAGTCGATTCTTCCTCTATATCTCTTTCTCACTTCCATTCCCTCAAACACGCACAGTCACACGCACACACATACACACATTATCCTTCTCTGGAAGAAGTCACCTGGAGAGGAATGAACTCCGCCAGGCTTTAAATGTCCAAGAAACTCCGTATATGGTGCCCCTACGACTCCAACAGGAATTACAAGACTATAATCATCATCACCATCATCATCATCACCATTATCATCATCATCATATTACTTGACCCCCCCCCCCCCTGATAGACGTAAGTGAAACAATGAAACAACGACTGAGGCTCTACGTAGTCAATCTACCAGCCAGAAATAGCAGCCAAATCTCCCTCAGACTGAATAAATAAACATGATAGACGTAAGTGAAACAATGAAACAACGACTGAGTCTCTACGTGGTCAATCAACCAGCCAGAAATAGCAGCCAAATCTCCCTCAGACTGAATAAATAAATATTATAGGCGTAGTACACTTTAACTGTAAGTGAAACAACGACTGAGGCGTACGTGGTCAATCAACAAGCTAGAAATAGCAGCCAAATCTCCCTTAGATCACATCTTCCTATTCTAAAAAATAATAGAAAAGATATATTGGATTGAGTAATACTAAATACATTTTAATTATAGATATGTTTGAAAGTTGGAGTTAAACAACAGCTAAATCAAACATAATACCCAACAGACAGAACTATACGAGGGTCGGCAGAAAAGTACGTAGGCTGACCAAGATACTCTCATGGAATGACCAAATGAGGTTTATTTTTCAACATAGTCCTTGAAAAGAAACAATACATTTATTCATTAAAAAAGGGGAAAATTAATGCATGCAAGATTTCACAGCTCTAACATCACTCCTTCATAGTCAGACTATGAACTTTTCAGCCCACCCTTGTGTGTATATATATATATAAAAAACATGAGAAGAAAGAAGAATATTACGTGGTTGCACATGGGTTACATATGATAAAATTAGTCCTTCGTCAGTGATTTGCCAACCATCATTGATATTTCATCGCATTAAAAATCATATACCTCAGGTTGGTGCGAGCAATAACTTAAAAAAGCTATTGGGACAAGTAAATAGCGTAAAGCGAGTGAGACAAGTAAACAACATAGAAGGATGAAAGCAATGCAAAGATGGGAATAAACAAGCAGCATGGTTATCCGGTCAGCATAAGCTAGTGGATTTCATGAGCGATCAAGATACAGACCGTCCGACGTGAGTGAGATGTGAACAAGAAGAGAACCCACTACTAGCCAAACGGGAGGAAGTGGGAGTAACCACAGTTAGTAAGGTACTCAATACATTAGTAGAGTGTAAACATCATATTTAATATAGAAATGGCTTCTACAGGACTAGAACTGTTTCTTTTGAATGAAACATTTCTAGTCCCGTAGAAGCCATTTCTATATTAAACACGATATATATATACGTATACATATAGGAGTGTCAGCTGAAAAGTTCATAGGCTGACCAAGATACTCTCTTGGAATGACCAAATGAGGTTTATTTTTCAACATAGTCATTGGAATGAAACAATGCAGTTATTAGTAAGAAGAATTGAAATTAATGTCTGCAAGATTTCATAGCTCTAGCGTCACTCCTTCATAGTCAGCCTATAAACTATTTAGCCAAACCTTCGTATTACACATACAGTCTAGTGTATCAACTGCTTGACTAGACAAACATGTTAGCAAAGTTGACATTAAACAGAAACACAACATCCAATCATAAAACCATCACTAATTATGTTACAAAAACGTGAAGAGATAAAAGGAGAAGAGTATTCATCTCTTTTGGAGACTTTTAATTAAAGAAATTGCGTTTAGTGGAACCTCTCTACCTACTTTATCTTTCTTTAAATGAGTAGATATCATCTCTATATGATCGATTTCTGGAGCCTGTATTTTGGAATTTAATTTTCACAGTTAAACATTAGCGAAAGACTGTTCAAAGAAGGATACCATTGTAATGCCACCGTATTCAGTTTACACTTTACAGTTTACAGTCTACAGTTTGTCTTCAGAAGAACCGAATGAAACTTCCGTTATGTAACATAGCATCCGTTTTCTGAGAATCAATGCAAATATAAAAGTTTGTGCTTTTATGCAGTGCTGGTTAGGGCAATTAATTATTCCTGTCGTTTCAACCGTTGGCACGCCAGTGCAAAAGGTTTTCACCATCAAAAGTATTTGTAGGGAGCATTTGCATTAGACCGAGATATTGATCCACTAACAGAAGTTGTCTTACATCTTCGATTTAATGATAGCCTTAAGTAGTTCTCTATCTATCTATCTATCTATCTATCTATCTATCTATCTATCTATCTATCTATCTATCTATCTATCTATCTATCTATCTATCTATCTATCTATCTATCTATCTATCTATCTATCTATCTATCTATCTATCTATCTATCTATCTATCTATCTATCTATCTATCTATCTATCTATCTATCATTATCTCTATCTCAATAGGGGCGGTGAATTGGCAGTATCGGTAGAGGGTCGGACATGCTTTCCACCGTAGTTACGTCCCTTTACGGTCTGAGTTCAAATCCCGCCGAGGTTAACTTTGCCTTTCATCCTAACGGGGTCGATAAAATAAAGTACCAGTAATGCACTGGGTAATTGCTGGCCTTGTGCCAAAAAGTAGAAACAATTACCTCTATCTCAATCACTCTTTCATTCTCTCCCTCTCTTTCTGTCTCTTTCTCTGGTTTAACATATTTTAGCAAAAGAACTACTATGTCAGTATGAGTATATATATATATATATATATCCAAAATTAAATTAAGGGTGTCATGTCTGAAAGACATGCGCCATATCCACTGCAGAATATGCTCAAAGATTCCAATGAATAGATCTGAGCATTTTATATCAACTAGAAATTGATTGACATATATCTATATATAAAATAAACATATGAAACAATCACAGGAAATAATTTGTAAAGTCTGTAAGCACACATAGCTAGGTAGGTAACTAATTAAAGTTTAACTAGAACTTCAAATATAGATACCTTTTAAAATGATTAATCTCCTTTGTATATATTTCATTAAATAAAGAAATATATTTCACCATTTTAATAAGGTAAATCACAGTAGTCAAATCCTGGATGTTCACCATACATGTATATATATACACACATAAATATATATATATATATATATATACGAATCTTTATTTATATATATACATATATGTGTATATGTGTGTGTGTGTGTGTGTGTGTGTGTGTGTGTGTGTGTGTGTGTGTGTGTGTGTGTGTGTGTGTGTGTGTGTGTGTGTGTGTGTGTGTGTGTGTGTGTGTGTGTGTGTGTGTGTATGTATATATATATATATATTGTGTCAGGTCACCACTTGGTGCTACTGGTAACATGTATCCCAGTACAACCTGTCCCATGGTCGGGTCGTTGGCGACTAAACTGGCAACCCCACCAAGGTTTCTTGGTGAGGAGGGTGACTTTGGACATCCTGCAGGACTAAAAACAAAACCTGTCAAAGGGCAAAGGAGCTCTTAAGAGTCAATGGCCATCCAAAATCACCGGGAGAGATGAACCATTAGCCTTTGTCAAGGCAGAATTCTAGGAGAAGGAAAACTCTGATATAACACCTGCAACCCTGATGGTATCCAATGATGTTGACTTGTTCTTCTTTTTGGTAAATATCATCTTGGTTAAGAGAGTGGGACTGGCTTTGTGCAGTGCCTTTGCTCACTATAAAAGCTTCACGGCACAGGCATTGCTTTGTATCTGGAGATCTCTCTGCACTTGTCATCACATGGTACCATGGGCCCAGCACTATGTGTCAATAAATGTCACAAGTGTAGTGTTTGTACCAAAGTTTTCAAGTCGCTGGCTGGACTAAAAAGTCACTTGTTCAGCGCATCGGTAGGGGTTCTCCTACATGGATATAAAGTAGTGGCCGTACTCGAAAACGAGTTGGCAGCCACCATATATATATATATATATATAAATATATGTGTATATATATATATAAGGATTGGTGCTCTGAAATAGCGATGTATACATGAATGTATGCATAGTATATTTGGCAATATACCGTATGTTTAATTAAAAACATTTTGAAGACCTTGCGCTATCATTTTAAAGTAGTGACTATGTCACTTACTTCTTTTTTCGGCAAAGGAAGGGAGAGAAGCTGACAGATCCTGTTTCACACTGTTGGTGTTCCTCAGAGCAACGTACTCCCTGCCTTGCCGAAAATTATAGAGGCTGGTTTCTATATTTTTTATTTGTGGTTGCGCACACACATATAAAAACAAATAAAAACATACATACAGACATATAAAAATACATATACACTCACATATATCATATACATACATATATACATATACATGCATATATACATATATCTGTATATATGGCACAGACCCAAGTGTATAGACACACTAGTCTGCAACAGCATACATACGCGAACACACACACATAACACACATAAATACACACACAACCACATATAAAAAATATAGAAACCAGCCTCTATAATTTTCGGCAAGGCAGGGAGTACGTTGCTCTGAGGAACACCAACAGTGTGAAACAGGATCTGTCAGCTTCTCTCCCTTCCTTTGCCGAAAAAAGAAGTAAGTGACATAGTCACTACTTTAAAATGATAGCGCAAGGTCTTCAAAATGTTTTTAATTAAACATACGGTATATTGCCAAATATACTATGCATACATTCATGTATACATCGCTATTTCAGAGCACCAAACCTTATATATATATATATATATATATATATATATATATATATATATATAAAAGTTTACATATATATATATATATATATACATACATACATATATGTGTTTTGCAACGGGTCACTTTGTGGTTCAATGAAAATTTAATAAATTAAATAATCAGAGCTATATATCATAAAACATGTCTATCGAATCACAAGATAAAATATATACCATTTACTCTCCCAATTAGCATAATTAACTATATGAAAAATCGAATAGACCAGGCTATAAGAATGAGGCTTCTATGAAGAAATCTCCAACAAATAACCGAAACTAGCCCTTCGCGTCGGCCGCAACGGAATATTTATCGAATATTTCGACAGCGTAATCGCCCAGATACAGTTAATTAAACAGAATTATGTGTAAAATAAACTAGGAGAAAATAGAATACATTTAAATACCTCTACCATGGTTTCGTACGCATTTTGAGATTTACAATAATTATGTAATAATTATGTAACTCGAGCATCGGATTCATCAGGAGATTTGCTCTGATCTAGACACTAAATTTTCCAAAGTGATCGCGCCAAGAATTCATTCAAAATGGCTAAGAATCGTGACGTAGTAGCGGTCAGGTTGGAAGGGGTGTGGTAGTTGCTTACGGCTGGTGGCTTTTTTGCTAGAAAGCACAGCACAATACAGCCAAATATATATATATATATATATTTATATATATATATATATTGCCTACGCACATACGTCGTGTATAAGATAGAATGTAACAAGTGCAACCAATACTATATAGGTAGCACAATCCGGCCGCTGCACATCCGGATCAAGGAGCACACTAACACCAGGGCCTAGTCTTTCCGGAAACACATAGCCAAATGCGGAAACAAAGACGGAAGGCCCATTGTCACAATTCCAGCGACAGAAAGAAACGTCGGCACATTACGTATCAAGGAAGCACTTTGGATCAAACGCCTGGGGCCACAATTAAACAACCGCTCCGAGAGAAGCGAAAAGAGGTGGTTGGTTTAACTTAACAAACGATGCAGCAACACACGCATACACAAGCGAGACAGCAACACACGCACACACACACACAGTAACATTCGCCAAACAGGCAGAGAATACTATGGACTGACAGCTAGCGCCACCCCACTCCCACAATTGAAAGAATTAGTTCGGCCGCTGACCTCTGCTTGACCGACCCTATTTCACGCGCACGCGCGCTCTACTGAATACCTCAGATATCCAAAACAACGAACAGCGGAGGACACGTTTCGCACCTTTCCGACAGACAACCTTCCCCACCCCCTGGAAAAAAACCCATTTGATGGATGTGAATCCGAAATATATAGGGACAATTAAATCTATCCCAAGGTAACTCTATTTCGTGTTTTTATTTTTGTTTTTATCCTTTACGCTTTTTCCTACATTCTTCTACACGCTACAGTCTTCTACACGCCACGCATCTCAACGTACACCCACTTACATCTCTCTCTCCACCACCGGATTTTGTTACCCGGAGATTTACCCATCTGCATTGTCGAGGCTTCCAAACGACTTAAAGAAATTTATCTTATTATCCACAATGCTTCAAGCAGACTTCAATACTCTCTTATATGGAATACTGTTGGCTTCTTGCTACAATAATTTCTACACTTTTTATTTATATATATATATGTATGTATGTATGTATGTATGTATGTATGTATGTATGTATGTATGTATGTATGTATGTATAATGTTTATACCATTAATTATTTGTATAGCTAAGTATATATTACCTGTATGTTTTGTGAAGGTACGTATACTTTCTCGAACGTATATTTGCTTGTATTTGTTATAGGCATATATATTATATTATATATACTGGTACATGTGTATATGGTTATTTGTATACGTGAGGTTTGCGTTTGTGTGTGTATGCGGGTTTGCACGTATGTAGGGTGTGTGTACTTTGTGTTTTGGTTGGCGTACGTTTAGCGAACACGTGTGTATTTAGATGTGGGTGTGTGTGTGCGCGCGTTATATACGTATTTATGTGTGTATATTTATATACGTTTATATAATTATATACGTTTATATAATTATACGCACACACACACACGCATATATATATTTTTTTATATATTATTTTTTTTATATATGTTTTATGTGTATTTGGTGTATACGTTCGTATGTGCCCGGGTACAGGCGTTGCGTGGGTTTTTGTATGTGTTGCGGGTTTTTGTGTACTTGTCTGCATTTGGATACCCATGGCGGGTGTTTTCGCGTATGTATGTACGTATTTGGATGCGTGCATGTATATATTTAATTATTGTTGATTTCAATAACCTCTGTAATTTATTTACATTATTCTTAACTCTGAAGCCGAGAATCATTCGGTTTCCTAAATAGAATTTTAGTCTACGACTTCAGTTATACCATAAACGTGGTTTTCTCTTTGCGTGTAATTGTTTTCCCCGCTCCACATAATGACGTATAATCTTCGTTTTTTTTTTTCGTTCTTTGCCAGGGAACGTTTCCACGAACCAAATAACGTCTTTCTGTCTTCCTTCGGTTGCAACGTTTTTCGAAATATTTACTTCTGCGTTCACAGATTGATTTTTTAGTTTCAGAAGATCCCGTTAAGGGTGAAAGCAGCGATTCTTTGCTTAAACTTTAATCTGTTATTTTAATAAATATTTGCTCTACGGTTCTTATATATTTGATATATATTTATCCTTATCGAGCCCACTTTGGATTAGAGTCTTCAAATTTATTATTATTATTACTACTATATATTGACTTTGCCTTTCATCCTTACAGGGTCGATAAAATAAAGTACCAGTAATGGACTGGGTAATTGCTGGCCTTGTGCCTAAAGTAGAAACAATTATTACTACTATATATATAATTATTATTATTACTACTATATATAAATTTATGTGTGCCTACATGTAATTAATACACACAGGGATACAAGTATAGTCCGACCGTATGCCAGTGTGGTTCATTGGCAAGTTCATAAATTAACAAGCCAGAATATATAAAATCAAGGGTGTGTAAACACAGAAAATATCTTTAAAAATAATAATAATGTAGTTATTATTATTTTTAAAGATATTTTCTGTGTTTACACTCCCTTGATTATATATATATATATATATACATATATATACATATATATACATATATATACATTTAATATAAAATATATATATATTTACACTCCCTTGATTATATATATATATATATATATATATATATATATATATATATATATATATATATATATATTTAATACAATAACAGAGATAGTTTAAAGCTAAACTCTGACTGGTAACCATCTCACTCAACAAACATTAGGTTATATTAAAATATAAACCCAATTTAAGTGTTTGGGGTGCTAACAATATGTATAATGTGGAAAAACCAGTTGTATTATTTTATGAGATATAATTAAAGTTAAAGTATATCTCTCTTTCCAAACAATTGTTTCATTATAAGTTTTCTACAAGTTTGGGAGAATGTTTCCAGTTTATGTAGAAGCCTAATATATATTCATGTAAGAATATATTTAGGTGGGCACTTATAAATCATCAGTGGAAGCCCATTAAACATTGATATAAGAAAACAATTTCTTACCGCTGTCAAAAATCATGTCCGTAAAGTAGCTCTCTCTCGCCTCGAATGACCGCCAAATTTGAAATTCCAGCAGTTTTTGACTGAGGAAGTATCATAGCGACACGAAGCGGGAAGGAGGGACAACTCACGAAATGAGGAAAAAAATAATATACACGCGGGTTAATTAGTTTTTTTGAAAACATTATCAATCCAACGTGTTTAAGAACTCAATTGAAAATTAAAAAATAAATGTATGCTTGTATAAATTACACATGCATATAGATATTTTCTTAGGCTAAATCAGAAGTTGTACCCGAATAAGAACCGCTTCTCATAACCGCAGTAAATGCAGAAAGTTATGCTATAAAGGGCAAATGGGAATATAATTCTCCGGCCGAATTATTAAGAGTAAAATATAAAACACACATATATATATATATGAGAGACGTAAAATAAGAAAATTATAAAATTAACTTCCTAAAATTTCACTTCCAACTAATTAGTTTCTGAAATGGAATAAATATACTTTCCGAAGAAAATATAGTGAATCATTTCGTCGTCAGGGAAGATTATTCTCATCTAAGTATCCAGGCAAAGCGTGGACTCTGGAAACTTATTCAAAAATAATTCAGTGGATAGAAAATAGCAAAGCGTGGACTGAATTCCTAGCCATTGAGAAAATCACTGCCTCTGCGTCAGTGGCAAATTCAAAAAGAATCAATCACGTGACATCGAGGTCAATCAGTGGAAAGTGGTTTGTTAAGAAGACAGCGGCCTGCCTGCTACCATAGCAGCAGTCTTGGCCAATATTGCTCGACAAATAATTTGGAGATAATTATAAAGAATTAATATCTAGTAACATATATATACATACAGATGCATATCAATGCTAGCAAATATATAGGTTTTGTCAACAAACCACTTTCCACTGATTGACCTCGATGTCACGTGATTGATTCTTTTTGAATTTTCCACCGACGCAGAGGCAGTGATTTTCTCATTGGCTAGGAATTCAGTCCACGCTTTGCTATTTTCTATCCACTGAATTATTTTTGAATAAGTTTCCACAGTCCACGCTTTGCCTGGATAATAAGCTGAGAATAGTCTTCCCTGACGACGAAATGATTCACTATATTTTCTTCGGAAAGTATATTTATTCCATTTCAGAAACTAATTAGTTGGGAGTGAAATTTTAGTAAGTAAGTTAATTTTATAATTTTCTTATTTTACGTCTCTCATATTATTCTTCTGCAACCCCATGCATTGAACCACAAAGTTACTAAGACAAAACCTATATATTTGCTAGCATTGATATGCATCTGTATGTATATATATGTTACTAGATATTAATTCTTTATATATATATATATATATATATATATATATATATATATATATATATATATATATATATACATAGAATATGTATATAAATATATTTGTTAGGTGATTCCGAAGAGAAAGCAAAGGAAAAAACGAGTGCTCTATTTATAGAACAGAGCATTAAAAATATATAAATATAAATATATAAATATATTTTGTTGTTGAAAGTACGTGGTAAAGGTCCAGGGTGGTAAAATAAGAGAGAATGGTCAGGAAAAGTCAAAAAGGGAATAATATATATATATATATATATATATATATATATATATATATATATATATATATATATATATAAGTAGTAACACAACAGTATGGTGAACTAACTGTTGTGTTACTACTTCTACCAAACTCGGCTTTTGGACTGAGTGCTCTACCACTACGGATATTACCTTCCAGTGTTCTACCCCACTCTCTCTCTCTATCTCTCTCTCTCTCTCTCTCTCTCTCTCTCTCTCCTCTCTCTCTCTCTCTCTCTCTCATATATATATATATATATACAATAACGTATGTCCATAGAATCATTTGATAAGATATATACACCATCTCCTCTCCCAATCACCATAATCAACCACACAAAAAAAACAATTAAACCAGGCACACACACACACACACACACACACACACACACACACACACACACACACACACACACACACACACACACACACACACACACACACACACACACACACACACAAGCACACAAATAAACATACATATCTTTACTTTCTTTATTCAATAGAAAATCTGAATTCTGACATCCTAGCGAACTAACCATATTCACTGAACCAGAACAATTCTCCCATCCAATTTCTCTTGACCATTATATTTTACTTATCATAAAATTCTCTAAAAAGGCTACAGAATAGATTTCCAAATAAGGGCGCGAAAATTTAATGAAAACTTGTTCACGTGACAGCCATAATTTCATTTATAACCAATCAAATTACGTTTATCTTAAAAAAAGCCTTCGTGGAGCCCCCTTTTTTTTAAGTAAAAAGAAATTCAAATATGAAAAAACAACCTGTGACCCCCCCTCCCCCCACCTTGTTTGAAGAACTTTCTAAAGCGAACTGGCGCGAAATTTATTAAAATTATTGACCAACCAATCAAATTACTTATCGAAAAACGTGGCATTTCGAGCCACTTTTTCCATATAAAACAAGTAACATTCAGAGACCAACCAGATGTGAGAAGAACCACAGACCCTCCATCTCAACTCTACTTTTGAAAAGCAGAAGAACTGCGAAATCGGTACAGGAACCAAATAAATATATATATTTTTTTTAAAAATAAGACTCCAGTTGCATTTTCGATTTCATCTTTCTCTCTCTCTCTCTCTCGCTATATATATATATATATATATATATATATATATAAAGAATTAGTATATCTACCAACATATATATACAGATGCATACCTATGCTAGCAAATATATAGGTTTTGTCTTAGTAACATTGTGGTTCAATGCAAGGGGATGCAGAACAATTATATGAAAGACGTAAAATAAGAAAATTATAAAAATTAACTTACTAAAATTTCACTCCAACTAATTAGTTTCTGAAAAGGAATAAACATGGTTTCCAAATGGAAAGCATGGAGAAGCCGTTTCGTCATCAGGAAGTCTGTTCTCAGCTAAGTTACCAGGCGATGCGTGGACACAGGGAACTTATACAAAAATAATTCAGTGGATGGAAAAAAGCAAGCGTGGACTAAATTCCAAGACATTGAAAAAATCACTGCCTACTTGGTGGGTGGCAATATCAAAAGAATCAATCACGTGACATCGAGGTTAATCAGTGAGGAGTGGGGTGTTAAAAAGACAGTAGCCGAGCCATTACTATGAACTATAGTAGCAGTTTTGGCAAATTTTTGCTCAACAAAATAATTTGGAGATAATTATAAAGAATTAGTATATCTACCAACATATATATACAGATGCATACCTATGCTAGCAAATATATAGGTTTTGTCTTTGTAACTTTGTGGTTCAATGCAAGGGAATGCAGAACAATTATATGAATGACGTAAAATAAGAAAATTATAAAAATTAACTTACTTACTAAAATTTCACTCCAACTAATTAGTTTCTGAAAGGGAATAAACATGGTTTCCAAATGGAAAGCATGGAGAAGCCGTTTCGTCATCAGGGAGTCTGTTCTCAGCTAAGTTACCAGGCGATGCGTGGACACCGGGAACTTATACAAAAATAATTCAGTGGATGGAAAAAGCAAGCGTGGACTAAATTCCAAGACATAGAAAAAATCACTGCCTACTTGGTCGGTGGCAAATTCAAAAGAATTAATCACGTGACATCGAGGTTAATCAGTGAGGAGTGGGGTGTTAAAAAGACAGTAAGTAAGGTTTGATGGTCTTTATTCTCTCTCGTCCACGATTTCACAGAACTTATGTTCATCGATTTCAGGGACTTGACTCCTTCTTCCTCACTTTTCGTTGCAATACCATCTTTGATTGTTTACAGTCTCGCTCGTTCCCCTTATTTACGTGTCCCAACGACTTTCTTGAGCCGTTGCTCGCACCAACCGGAGGTATATGGTCTTTAAAGCGATGAAATACCAATGAAGGTTGTCAGATCACTGATGAAGGACTAAATTTATTCATATATATATATATATATATATATATATATATATGGAGGGGAGGGTGATGGGCTCTAGGCCTCTGGGGCAGCGTAATTGGGGCTACGTCCCGCGGACAATACTGCAAAAGCATTTCTACGGACAATGGCCAGCAACACCCACTGCAACAGCCACCCCACTTCGCGGGGCTCCTTCCTCAGACGGGCCGCTGACGTTTCTAACTTGCGGAGGAGCTCGGCAGTACAGGGTTCAGGTACACCTGAGGTCTCGGCGGCGACCCGACAATCCCCAGTATTTGTTTATCCACCTTTCCTCTGCATTGGGGGCCGCACTACCAGTGTTTGTGGCCAAAGTGACTAAGCTGGAGGCGGAGAACGTATCATAGCATGTGGCCTCCCAGATGAGGGCTCTACCTTCTTCGGATGGGAAGAGGGTAATTCCATCGGGACGCTTGTCCACATTTAGGTTTATATATTTTTCTATGACTTGGAGTGGATTTGGCTCAGCCAGGTTTAAAAATAGCCAAGGGACGCCGTATGCCAATACGGACCCCCCCCCCCCCCCCCCACGTCTCCCTCAGGAGTTACGGGACTATGCTTGCATGAATTTTTCTATGGATATTGGACCCGGCTAATTTTAGTGTGGTTTAAAAAGATAGTTTCACTGTGTTTTTGTGTCATTAGCCAGACATACTGGCTGCAGTTGTATCCTCTCATGGTATTGCTGTCCGCTGACTTGTTTGTGAATGGCTCTTCTCATCTTTTACAGATTTAATATTTAATTTCATTAGATATCCAGTAAGAAGGGGACTATTAGTGCCAGCAGCCACGGGACAGTTTATATTGTGTTGCGTGGTACCAATAGCAAATAAAACTTGACCTCATCATATAGCTTTGTATACAAGGAGGAATAATTGTTTCTACTTTTGGCACAAGGCCATCAATTATCCAGTGCATTACTGGTACCCTATTTTATCGACCCCGTAAGGATGAAAGGCAAAGTTAACCTCGGCGGGATTTGAACTCAGACCACAAAGGGACGTAACTATGCTGGAAAGCATGGCGTCCGACCTTCTACCGATACTGCCAATCCACCGCCCCTCGGTGGAATAATGTTATTAATGTTATTATTACAAGGGGGAATAATGTTATTAAAAACTAGATGAGGATGGCGTCGTCTTCTCCTCTTTCTGTTACACCCCCCTCTCTCTCTCTAAACAAATAGCGTTCCTTTTCTCTCTTTCGCTTGGTGCTCTCTCTATCTCTATAGAGATAAGGGCGATGTCATAACTTCCCGTCTATCTACCTCTTTCTGTGACCTCGAAAACACACTGCGTTCCTTTTTCTCTCTTTATGTACATACCTCTCTCTTGGCGCTCCCCTTCTCTATATAAAAAGAGCGTGGCACACGGGCGGACAGACGGAAGGATAGACAACGCTTTGTCTATTATATAGGGCAAGTCTGATCGGACGAGCTCGAAGAAAACGGACAAGGGTGCCACACGTTGCGGCTTCAGTCTCTTCCGTTTTCCAGACGAGTACATGCCTGCTTACCCTATGCGGTGTCGGCGAGCTGTTGACATACCGACTAGTTCTCGTCCGCCCCACCTGCACGTCAACGCCCGCCCGCCGCCTCCGCCGCTGATGCGTGTCCGCTTCCGATGCGTGTCGAGTCCGCCGCTGCCGAGGGAATCCAGACGACGCCAAATGGCGGCGTGGAGTCGGCGTGTGCTTCGACACGCCGCCATCTAGCCCTCTAGCCGTCTTGCCGTCTTCGGGATGGTTAATTTCCGATGTGCCCCCGTTCCGCTGCCGACCCGTATGCTTCCGTGTCGCTGCCTGGGAACGCAGATGACGCCAAAAGTCGGCGGGGCGGCGTGTACTGCGACACGCAGCCCTCCGGCCGTGTCTCCGCATGCGGCTGGAACGTTTCCGACTTGCCCCCGTGTCGATTGCGCGAGCGAACGCAACCCGCCGGCGAGGCGGTTCCGCCGCCGACCCGTAAGGTTGCGAGTCGGCAGCGTGGAAAACGATATAGATTATTTCCATAAGATTTGTTTTGAGTAGAGTGAAAAAGTGTAGTGAGAAAATGAGTAATGGAATGAAGCGGTGTGACGTGAGTAAAAGAGACGTAAATATTTATTTAATATTGGAGGTTTTATTTCTAAATCAGGAAGCAAGGCCTTTATAGGGAATATATTAGATGTTGTGAAATTTATTCATTTCTATATATCACGGTAAACAGATTTTGACAATATTTTCAAATATGTGCAACAATAAATATAAAATATAAATAAACTGGATAAGCTGTCGAATTGTTAGACTGGCAATTTTGATTTTGAAAAAATATTTATATATATATGATGATGTTGCCTCCTCGTTATCGTGTATGGCCATTGCACGATATACCATTATTAATAATAATTAATTAATTCTATCGAGCAATGCCTGTGCGTGAAGATATTTTTTAAAGTGAGGAAAGACTGTGCACTGAGCCAGTCCCACTCTCTGAGCGACAGTAGCTATAACCCGAAAAGAAGAAAAGATCAACATCATCGGTAACTACTGAGCCACAGGTTTTATATCAGAGTTATACCAGTTTCCTGAGTTGCCTTCTCCTAGAAGAATGCCCTGACAAAGGCTAGGGGTCCTTCACTCCCAGTGATTTAACCGCGCGATCGGGTGTCCAGCCCGACTATTTCTTTGTCCCCGCGCATATACATACACATGCATACATATACATACATATGTACATGTGTATATACATATTTACACACTTTTGGATGGCCGTTGACTCTTATGAGTTCTTCCGCCCTTTGTCAGGTTTTGATTTTTGTCCTGCAGGGTCTCCAAAATCACTCTCCTCACCAAGTGAACTTGGTGGGGTTTCCGGTTTAGTCTCTGACGACCCGACCATGCGACAGGTTGTACTGGGTTACATGTTACCAGTAGCACTGAAGAGTGAGCCGACATATATATAGTAATAATAAATACAAAAACCAAAATCCGAAGAGGGCTCGATAGGGATTGTATATATATATAAATTACAAATAAAGATGCTGATGTTACATAAATTGTTTAATCATTATAATTATTTCAACGGTTCTCCCATCAAGATGTGTTTCATGCATTTGTTGTTGTTATGAGAACGGTATCCCCAATGAAAACCGATTTAGTAATATGCTGGCTGTCGGCAGGAAGAAAAAAAAACACACGTCTCTCTGCTCGTGAGTCCAGCGAATATATATATATGCGAAAAGTACAGGTACATTGAAGAAATATATCAATTCAACACTTGATAAAGTTGGGAAAACGTCTTAATGTTTCGAACACTAGTCCTTCTTCAAAAGATAAAATAAGAGAATGAGACATAAAAGAAAAGCAGAAAGGAAAGGATCGAAGCCAATTTTAGAAGTAAATATTGAAAAATCTTCCATCTCTAATAAACAAATATATAGTTGTCCCCCGGTATTCGCGGAGGTTAGGTTCCTAGAGCAAAGTGTGAAAAACCGCAAATATTGAACGTGGTCCGTTAAAATGCCTATAAACATCAAAATATAACGTAAAATATAATAATTGCGAAGGGCAAATACGGTATATTGTTATGAATAATTTAGAGTTAAAAAGCCATTAAAAAATTCACGAAAGATATTTACGATTCCGCGAATATGCGGAAGTTTCCATGAACAGTTATTAGTTAGGTTCTAAGGAAAATTCCGCGAATAACCGGGACCGTGAATGCCGAGAGTACACTGTAATCTATTAAAAAGAAAAATAAGACAGATGATGAGGATCGAATATCAGACTGACAGAAAGACATTCCAGCCGTGGTCATCCCGTCAGATATTGTGTATCTAAGATTACAACTCCCTAATGAATCCTTTCTTTTCTAAGGTGGTAGAATCTTGTTTGAGAGAAATTTGGCTGCTAATTTTAGAAGGCCGAATCGAATGCATAGAGGCTCCCTCGTTAACTGGACTTGTTCTAAGTTGTTTTCGTTTTTGAGCCGAAGTAAACCTTATAATGAAAACAGTGAATTGACAGAATCGTTAGAACATCGGATAGAATGCTTTGTGGTATTTGTTTCGGCTCTCTGCTCTCTGAGTTCAAAACCTATCCATGTCAACTTTGCCTTTCATCCATTCGAGGTCGATAAAAAAAGTACTAGTCTAGTACTAGAGTCGATTCTTCCTCTATTACTCTTTCTCACTTCCTTTCTTTCACTCTCTCTCCATCTTTGGAAGAAATCTGTTATGCTCAGGCCTGGAGAGGGATGAACTTCGCCAAGCATTCATGCATGGTAGGTCAATAAAAAAAAATACCAGACAAGTACTGGGGTCGATTCCTCCGCTATATCACTTTCTCACTTCCATTCTCTCACTTTCTATTTTTCTCTGAAAGAAATCTGCTGTATTCAAACTTGGAGAGGAGATGAGCTCCGCCAGATTTTTTAAAAATTGCTCTAGAAATGCCGTATGTTTTCGGCCTCCCTATGACTCTCTCAGGAGTAATGAGTCCTTGCATGCAAACCTTATAATGAAAGGCATCTCAACTAGGGACCATACCATCTGTTCATAGATATGTCTATAACTACAACATCCAATATGTCTTTTTGTTTTGGTTGAGATATCTAATAGGCGGAACTCTCATTTTGACTCATCTGGTGTCAAACCCATATAGTCACTATATTTTGAATAAACGAAAGCATCGAAAAATAAAAGAAGCTATTTTCAGAGAATTTTTTTAGGGGTATTTTGTGTTTCTTATGAAAGTGGGATTTGCTTTATATTTCAAAGTATAGTGGCTACCTAGTAAATAAGTTTTAATTAACCGAAAAATAATGCATAACTCCGAGAACAGATAATTCAGAGAACAGGGAGCTACTCCAGTAGAGCCGCTGCTTCTTCAAATTGAGAGATCACAGCTCAGATACTATGGACATGTGGTTAGAATGTCTCAGGAAAGAATGGTTGGACAGATTTTACGGGCAGGAGACTTAGGGGTAGACTCTGGGCAATATGGTTGGATAACATCCAATATCATGGCTGGTTACGCTTGGGCATCCAGTCGGATCAATTGGAGACGGTTGCTACTGACAGGACCCACTGCAAGGAGTGTCTGATGACTCTTCCCCCACAACCCTACAAGTGAGCGAAGAAGAAGAACAATAACAAATCTATATAAAATAGGTGTTGTCCTTTCATTTGACTTTGAATTGATATATAAACAGAATGGATATCTCCACACATATGGTAGTATATAAGGAAAGTGTCCGGGAAGCATGGTGTCCGACGCTCTACCCATACACCACCCTAGTTTAACTAAATAATTGTTTCTACTTTTGGCACAAGACCAGCAATTATCCCAGTGTATTACTGGTACTTTATTTTATCGATCCCGTAACTGCGAAGCATGGTGTCCGACGTTCTACCGATTCTGCCAATAGTATAATAATTGTTTCTTATATAGGCACAAGGCCAGCAATTTTGGGGGGGAGGGGGAAGTCGATTAAATCGACCCCAGTGCGTGACTGGTACTTTATTTTATCGACCCCGTAAGGATGAAAGGCAAAGTTAACCTCGGCGGGATTTGAACTCAGATCATAAAGGACCGTAACTCTATGCGTCAAAGCATGGCGTCCAACCCTCTACTGATACTGCCAATCCACCGCCAATAGTATAATAATGAGAGCTGTTGTGAAAGAGAGCGTGTAATGCTAACGTACTAGCTTTCATTCAAGAGAATAAACCATATACCAATGTATACTCTCGGGTTCTAAATAATAGGGTGGGGTGGAATAAGCGGGGGCTGGTTGATGGAATAAGCAGAGGGGGTTGGAATAAGATGGGGGTGGAATAAACGGGGTTGGGTTAGAATAAGTGGGAGTGGGTGTAGTAAGCGGGGCGGGGTGTGGAAAATCAGTAATGTTTTTAGGTTGTCTCCGTTGATTTTAAAAAAAAACCAGAATTAGTCGTTTAGTTTACATATTGAGCCCCCAACCCAGCCTATTTATGTTTATAACGTATGGGATTTCTAGTAATGTACTTATTTTGTCATGTATAATGTTTTTTTTAATGTATAAAGAAAATTAATTGTTGCAGGAATGCTACCACTTAAGATAAAATTTCACCGGAGATAGATTAGCAAAATTTAACAAGCGAGCGTTGGAATAAGGCTTGTGTACGGAAAAAAAAATCTGAAAAATTAATAAGCAAAAGGAAACCTGTCAACTCTCCTCGTTGGACGAGGAGATCTCCTACCCATTTTGGGATGGGTGAGAGATGTCTTTTCTTATGAAAATGGTTATAGCTTTCATTATGTAAAATCTCCCCGTTTTACCTCATTTCTCCCTGTTTTGGGGCACTTTTTTTCATGGTACTCCCCGTTTGGGGATTATAGAGGTTGGCAGGTCTGCTGAAATAGTACTAAATACACAAGCTAAGTAATTTGTTTGTTGTGCATATGTGTACTGCTGTCAGCCACGAAACGGTTATCCATGAGATAATGTCCGATGTAGGAGCTGTTGAACCTTGAAAGTTGTGTAACATAGTCAGATAATTGTTTAATGGACTCCACTTGTTCATCCAAATATTCATGCTCAAGAAAATGTTGCAACTGGAATAGAAATAAAGGAAGGATGGAAGAAAGAAAATTAAAAATAAAATTAGGATTTGTATTGGTGCTCCAACATAGCGGAATATATATGAGAGAAAAAGAGGGGTGAATTCTAAAGAGATCGGCAGATCTGTCAACTCTCCCTGTCCAGTGGGAAGTCTTGTAACACTGTGATAGACTAGTATTCTGTCCAGAGGAAAGTCTTGTGAAAATGGGTATAGTTTTCATTATGTAAAATCTCCCCATTTTGCCTCATATCTCCCCATTTGGGGGCACTTTTTATCATGGTACTCCTCGTTTGGGTTTTTAGAGATTGGCAGGTCTGTATATGAGATAGAAAGAGAAGTGACCTTAAAAGAGATAAATAAGATACAGATTAGATACAGACACATAGGAAGACGAAAGTGAACCTGGGTATAACATTATGTAGGTGCGTTGATGTTCTCTCTCTCTCTCTTTCCCTCACTGCCTCCATCTCTCTTGCTCTCCCCATCTCTCACTATTACAAGCAAATGGAAGCTCACGCACTGGCCGCCCTGCAGTCCCGGGGGACAGAATCCGGCGTTTATCAAGACTACATAAGTTCCCACTTTCGTTGAGGTTAAAATAAGCTAGAATCTTATAGAAACTCATTTGCATACGGAGTGGCAGCCAGCCGGCATTAAATCAAAAATAAACATTTGTATTAGTGCTGCAACATATCGGTATACTTATAAAAGATATATAACCCTTCTCGCCAGTTTTGGAGGATCTGCAAAAATCATGGGTACTGCCTTCCCTTTCTCGAATAACTTATAAATGGTGTTATATTCCCTCGTTTGAAATAAAATATTTAAATGATGCTTCAAGAGAGTAGCGTAGTCTGTTGATTAATCATAGGTTTCCTGTTTAATATTAAACATGAAAAATATTAATGAAAAACGGAAAAAATGAAACGAAATTTCATTTCTCACTCTTAGTACGGCTGTTACTTAAATATAAGTATGTATACGTACATACATATATGTATACAGACGTACAGTAGTATGTATATATATATACATACATGCACATATATATGTACGTATGGATTCACCGAACATTTATTATAATGCTCAGTGTGTTTGTAAACAAACATCCCGAATTAAGCCGTACAGTGTCTAGCAACCATCGTTGCTCGTTTGTTCAACACTGACAAAGGAACGCTGTACTAGTTTCAAGCTTATTAGCTATCGTCAGCAACGTATACCTTCCTGCCAGATGGTTGAACGTCTGAAGGTATAAACTTTCCTTATGCATATTAACGGCTGAGCAGCCTAATTTGCATATCGAGGGAGTTAATCGGCCGGAGTACCGAAAACGATAAACGGAAAAAATGTAACGAAATTTCATTTCTGACTCTTAGTACGGCTGTTACTTAAATATAAGTATGTATACGTACATACATATATGTATACAGTGTTGTCAGTGTTGAACAAATGAGCAACGATGGTTGCTAGACACTGTACGGCTTAATTCGGGATGTTTGTTTACAAACACACCGAGCATTATAATAAATGTTCGGTGAATCCATACGTACATATATATATATGTGTGCATGTATGTATATATATACATACTACTTTACGTCTGAATACATATATGTATGTACGTATACATACTTATATTTAAGTAACAGCCGTACTAAGAGTCAGAAATGAAATTTCGTTTCATTTTTTCCATTTATCGTTTTCGGTACCCCGGCCGATTAACTCACTCGATATGCAAATTAGGCTGCTCAGCCGTTAATATGCATAAGGAAAGTTTATACTTTCAGACAATCATGCTTTTAAAACTTATTTTACCGGTCCCGGTAAATATAAATAGTGTTAGTGTTGGGTTTGGGTTAAGGTTAGGATTATGGTTAGGGTTAGGGTTTAAATTGTTTTAATAATTGGGGTGAACATAAATAAACTCCTGTGTTAAATCTGTGTTGTTTTTGGTTTCTGATTTAGGCACAAGGCCAACAATTTTGGGAGAGGAGAAATTTGTTGTTAAAAGCAACATGAATATTGTTGATGCTACAAAAGGGTCGATGTTGGCTTTTAATTTTCTGGAGCTTTCATAAAATATACACAATTTAATAAACAAGTAACTACATGAATGACTATAAAATAATTAGAAAAATACTACAAATATTTCAAAACAGAAAAAGAAGGGAAAAGCAAGGGCTCTAGGGCCATAGAAGAATGGGTGGGGCAAGGCTGATAGACGCTGGGCCTAGGCTGCAACGGTGTTGGGGCTACTACCCGCGGACAAGACCGCAAAAGCATTTCTATGGACAATGGCCAGCGATATACACTGCAATAGCCACCCCACCCCGAAGGGTTCCTTCCTCAGACGGGCTGCCGACTTTCTGATCTTGCGGAGGAGCTCGGCAGTACAGTTTGTTAATTGGTTGTTATTTTGATTCTGTGTATAGTTGACTTCTGATTGCATAACGGAGTTATGGTTACTGCAGATATACAGAAACAACGTAATAAAACGGCTGCAGCCTGATGAGGTCTATCGAGTTCATAGCAGTAATTGATATGCCTTTGGTTATTGTTATGCATTGTTATTGTTATATGTTTGGTCACAGTCCAACGAGTGAAACAAATAGAGGAATAAAAGAATAAAAGTAAAATATTTATATAGTTCACCTGTGGGTCCATACTAATATCAACAATACTTCGAAGGGAATTATAAACCACTTTTTCTAGCTCAACGGCGTCTTCCATGGCGAGCAAAGGGACATCTTCTGTATGGATCTTTACCTGGGAAAGTGAATCAAGACATGAAAACACTTAAAAACTATATAATAGTATTAATACTAATAATAATTATTTCTTTAATAATAATTGTTTCTACTTTTGGCACAAGGCCAGCAATTATCCCAGTGTATTACTGGTACTTTATTTTATCGACCCTGTAAGGATGAAAGGCAAAGTTAACCTCGGCGGGATTTGAACTCAGATTATAAAGGGGCGTAACTCTATGCTGCAAAGCATGGCGTCTGACCCTCTACCGATACTGCCAATCAACAGCCCTTGAGCTTTACATAATAATACAAGTGGCAAAATGTTTAGAAAATAAATAAAAGGTAGTTTAGTAATAATAATAATAATAATAATAATAATAATAATAATAATAATAATAATGCCATGAAGTCAAAGTGATCCCGATTGTCATAGGCGCACTAGGGACTATCTCAAAAAGTTTCCAGAGATGGTTAAAGAAAATTGGCCCCTTCACGCTTTTTGGAACGCTTCAAAAGGCATGCTTCCTGGGAACAGCAAGAACCCTCCGATACGTCCTGAATATCTGAGGCTGCAGGTAGTGGCTTGATATTCATTTCAACAAACTTTCCAGTTAACTAACATCAATGACCGAGACTCAAAGAATAATAATAATAATAATTGTTTCTACTTTTGGCACAAGGCCAGCAATTACCCAGTGCATTACTGGTACTTTATTTTATCGACCCCGTAAGGATGAAAGGCAAAGTTAACTCTATGCTTCAAAGCATGGCGTCCGACCCTCTACCGATAGAAGAAAAAGAAGAAGAAGAAGAAGAAGAAGAAGAAAAAGAAAAAGAAAAAGAAAAAGAAAAAGAAGAAGAAGAAAATTAACCGATACCAGGACTTAAAGTGGGAGGTAAAAAGGATTTGGAACTGCCATGAAGTCAAAGTGGTCCCGATTGTCATAGGCGCACTAGGTACTATCTCAAAAAGTTTCCAGGGATGGTTAAAGAAAATTGGCCCCGCCACGCTTTTTGAAACGCTTGAAAAGGCATGCTTGCTGGGAACAGCAAGAACCCTCCGATACGTCCTGAATATCTGAGGCTGCAGGTAGTGGCTTGATATTCATTTCAACAAACTTTCCAGTTAACTAACATCAATGACTGAGACTCAAAGAATAATAATAATGTAGTAATAATTAGTAGTAATAATAATAATAATGATTTCTTATATAGACACAAGGCCAGCAATTTTTGGGGAGGGGAAAGTCGATTAAATCGACCCCAGTGCGTGATTGGTACTTTATTTTATCGACCCCGTAAGGATGACAAGCAAAGTTAACCTCGGCGGGATTTGAACTCAGATCATAAAGAGCCGTTACTATATGCCACAAAACATGCTGTACGATGCTCTACCGATTAAGCCAACCCACAGCCCTTGAGTTTTACATAATAATATAAGTG
The DNA here is from genome assembly GCA_964016885.1 of Eledone cirrhosa. Taxonomy (NCBI): domain Eukaryota; kingdom Metazoa; phylum Mollusca; class Cephalopoda; order Octopoda; family Eledonidae; genus Eledone; species Eledone cirrhosa. Next base: position 269,172,224 of record OZ024741.1, on the reverse strand, counting down.
GCAAAATGTTTAGGAAATAAATAAAAGGCAGTTTAGTATAAAATAAACTTTACTCACTCCAGAACAACCAGAAATTGTTGCCGGCATTATAATGCCACACAGCTGGAATATAAATAGAAAAACGCTGATACATGCTACATGATATTCACTACATATTTTTAAAAATTCACTGTCTGTGTCCAACAATCAGAACTACATACATACATACATCCAGACAGAAGGAGTAACGTAAAATAAAGTGTCTTGTTCAAGGACATAAGGCATCTCCCAGTCCGGGAATAGAACTCATAACCTCACGATTGTGAATCTAATTCTCTAACCACACACACACACACACACACACACACACACACACACACACACACACACACATATATATACATATACATATATATATATATATATATTTATATATATATATATATATATATATATATCTGCCAGTTTGTATTTTTTTGCCAGTAAAATCTGTTCACCGATTCTTTTCTGGGACATTCTAACGATATTTCCGTAATATCGGAGCTGTAATCTCTCAATTCGTATAAGTAGTGGCTCTACGTGGAGTGACTCTCTGATCCGCGAGCTACGTTCTCTACTGAGTAATGTGTACGTAGCTTTTAAATAAAGATACTCCCAAAATTAAAAAAACGATTTCTGGACTAACCGTCAATGTGTTCTTATTGAAGGAAAATTGGCTGTTATTTCTTGCTGATAAAGCAAACACATTTTCCTTCTTGTCGTATGACATTTGCACAATGGTTAGAGAGTGAGAGAGATTGGTGAACCAGACAAAGGCGTCATTTTCAGTATTATTGATTGCTTGCTGGCTGCTGCTGGGAAAACGTCTGAGGGGGCAATTCCGAGTGGAGACTTCTGGTGTCCTTGGCCCTAGGAGCCCCCCCCCCTACTCACCACCATCGGCACCGAATTGGCTACCCGCAGATGTGAGTCTCGCAAGCTGGAATGGCTCTTCCAGTGCGTCTCCCTCGCCATCCTCCCGGGAAACGCCTTCTCTATTCTGTCCGCTAGGGCGCACATTTGCTCATAATAATTGTTTCTACGTTAGGCACAAGGCCAGCAATTACCCAGTGCATTACTGATACTTTATTTTATCGACCCCGTAAGGATGAAAGGCAAAGGCGGGATTTGAACTCAGAAAGGCAAGGGCCGTAACTCTATACGTCAAAGCATGGCGTCCGACCCTCTACCAATACTGCCAATTTGCTCATAATAATGAGAGGTGGAGATCGCGGGAGGGACAGAGGCAGTGACAGTAGGAGATTGGTTCCTTTGTGCTCGGATCTGGTATATATGTATATGTTTCACAGACACATACCCCCCCGTAACCCCCTTTTTAATATTTAAATGCTATATTATATCCAACACGTATCACTGTCAGGCAAACACATAAAAGTATCCATTAAAAATGACGAAGATAAATTTGGGATATCCAGAATTCAAATACCACCAAAGATGGATTCCCTTCTGTAATAAATTCGAATAGGCTAGGTAGCCGGTAAAACCTAAAGGGACGCAACACACATTGCTATAACATTTCACCAGCCCATTCCCTCTGTTGTCTGTATCTGTTTATGTATTTACGTGTAGATGTGTGTGTATGTAACTAAAGCGTAACGTACATTACGAATGGACGACGAAATGATTTTAACTTGTCTTTTAACAATTGATAGTGGAAAAGATTTCAAATTGTCTGAACAATTGTCTTATCTCGGGCCGCAACACATGGTGTCTGACACTCTTACCGGTTACATAGCCTCTTCCTAATAAATTCTATTAGATGCTCTGACATTTCTGCTAATTTGCCAGATCATTTGGAATTTATAGAAATACGGAGTAAAGTTAAACTGCTGCTTACACACTTGTGGGTAAGGTGGTTACAGATGGCATCAACCTATTAAAAGAAAAAAAAAACAAAAAAAAACAATCGTATTATAACGTAAGTGGACAAACACAATAGCGTTAACGTAAGTGGACAAACAATAGCGTTAACGTAAGTTGACAAACAATAGCGTTTACGTAAGTGGACAAACACAATAGCGTTAACGTAAGTGGACAAACACGATAGCGTTAACGTCAGTGGACAAACACGATAGCGTTAACGTCAGTGGACAAACAATAGCGTTAACGTAAGTTGACAAACAATAGCGTTTACGTAAGTGGACAAACACAATAGCGTTAACGTAAGTGGACAAACACAATAGCGTTAATGTAAATAGACAAACACAGTAGCGTTAACGTAAATAGACAAACAGAGTAGCGTTAACGTAAAAGACAAACACAATAACGTTAACGTAAATAGACAAACACAATAACGTTAACGTAAGTGGACAAACATAATAGCGTTATTGTGTTTGTCCACTTACGTTAACGCTATTGTGTTTGTCCACTTACGTTAATAGGCTACTTTGCCGGTCCTAGTAAAATAGATAACCATGCTTTTCAAGCATATTTTACTGGTCCTAGTAAAATAGACCCCTAGGTTATTTTGCCGGTAAATATAGTGTTAGTGTTAGGGTTTAAATTGTCTTAATAATTGGTGGTGAAAATAAATAAACTTGTGTTAAATCTTTGTGTTGTTAGTTTTAACATTACCTACCTTCATAATAATTGTTTCTACTTTTGGCACACGGCCAGCAAATTACCCAGTACATTACTGGTACTTTATTTTATCGACCTCGTAAGGATGAAAGGCAAAGTTAACCTCGGCGCGATTTGAATTCAGAATGGCAAGGGCCGTAACTCTATGCGTCAAAGCAGGGCGTCCGACCCTCTACCGATACTGCCAATTTTATCGTCCCTGAATGGCAAAGCTAACCTTGGCGGGATTTGAACTCAGACCGTAAAAGGCATGGTGTTTGACACTCTTACGAGTAAAAAAGCCTGGTGAGGGGGGTCTATTTTACCGGGACCAGCAATATAGACCGTTCCTTTATTTTAATAAAAACAAGAAGTGAAGTCGCTCGGATGCAGTAAGAGGAAGGTATTTCAGCTGGCGAAAACAAATTATTCAAAAGAAAGGAAACCGAATGTGAAGGTCATCTCGGACTAAAATGGGGAAAAAACTTATTGAAGAAGAAATAGGAGAAAGATGGACAAAGTACTGTCCAGGACTGCACGATTACCAAAGTAAAGGGACTCCCGATTATAGATTTAATTCATATTCCATTTGTTTCTGTGTTAGATTTAAACTGTTGCCTGGGCCCTGGCTAGATTTCATGCAATCTTATATTGTAATGTAAATATTTAGAACAAGCCAAAGGTTTGGGGTTAGCTTCCGATATCTTGACTCCTTGCTTCCTATTGCAGAAAGCCTTAATACGAAGTTTGTTCGCTTCCCTCTCCGCCTTCTACACCTGTCTCAGAAACACAACAAAGGGTTCTAAATGTTGACCTTCCCAGACCTGACTGGGAATCTCCCTCCCATTTTAGGGTAGGTGAGATATGCCTTCTCTTGTGAAAATGGGTATAGCTTTCATTATGTAAAATCTCCCCATTTTGCCTCATTCCTGTCCATTTGGGGTTTTTAGAGGTTGGCAGGTCTGCCTTCCGTAAACAATTATCAGTGTTAGTTTGGACCTAAATCAATTCTTTATTTGATTTCCACTCAAATAAATATCACTCGTATAGAGTGCTCAGTCGGAATTTGGAGGGTGGTACGGACTGAATTTGATTCTTTGTAGCGACTGCTGGCCCCTTTGCTAAGTCTATAGGGGTGTTTTACCCGGTTTTATAAGCCGTGTTAGCAGCTATCACGCGGCATTCGATATTTTTCTAAATTCTCTAAGCATCAGTGAAATAGTTTAACTTACCTTAATAGTCCTCACTTCAGGTTTCGTCAGTCTCTTGTTCATATAAGTCATTAATTTGTCTGCATGCTCCTTCTCTTCAACAGACATTGCCATGAAAAAGTTGCCGAAACCACGGAGAGCAATTTTGCTGCTTTCGAAAAAATGACCCTGGAATTTTATATATATATATATAATTAAAAATGAATTGATAATGGAGTAAAAGGGGGAAACCTCCGAGTGTCACTCGTGGCGAAAACCACACGAAATACGGCCACCCTGACCACCAGGACAAGCGCCCTCTCTCAGTTTTCCAAATCCTCAGTCTACAGGCGCATACTTAGTTTGCAAGCAAATGGCCTTACTATGTTATGCTGTGTTTTGATGATTGTCATCATCCGTTTGTTCAGCAGTAGCATCGAGGAACAATCAACATGTTCCTGGGTCATTTCCCTTCATCAAGACCATAAAATTGCTTGGTAGTCATCAAACACAGCATAGCGCAATAAGGCCGTTTGCTTGCAAACGAAACGAATATTATTATTATTCGATATAACTAATACTCACACACACACACACGATGTGTATGATGTGTGTCAGAAAAGAAACAGGACTGGGATCACTATATATATATATATACATATATATACACACATATATATATATATATATATATATATATATATATATATATATATATATATCAAAGGTATATTTTGAGTTAGAAACTCAAAATAGTCTCTTACAATAAAATAGCTCTAGGAAAGAGATTTTTCCGAGCCGTATATTATAATTGAATATAAAAGAGAGATAAACACAAATATATACATATATGTGTTCAAATCGTAAGGGACCAGATTCGCTAAGGTGAAAAGAATACTAACTATGGACAATAGGATTTGCCAGACTCAATTTACGAATAAATCAAGAAAATAAATACAAACCGGAATTGTGGTAACTACCAATCACCCATGCTGTTCCGTAAATTAATTGTGAGGAGGATTACCAATTCTTGCTCATCAGTGGGTGAAGAACTAGTAAGCTCCTCACTTCTAAGTATTTCAGAAAACTGAATAGTGTGCGTATATATAATAACGCACATGGTATCAGAACTTAACGTGTCTCACAAACCCATACCACTAAAAATAGCAGCCAGGTTTACTCGACATTTGAATTAGCTCAACAAATTAACGGAGCCGAATATATCAAAGGTATATATTGAGTTAGAAATTCAAAATAGTCTCTTAATAAATTAGCTCTAGGAAAGAGATTTTTCCGAGCCGTATATTATAATTGATTATAAAAGAGAGATAAACACAGATATATACATATATGAGTTCAAATCGTGTCGAATAAACTTGGCTGCTATTTTTAGTGGTGTGAGTTTGTGAGACACGCTAAGTTCTTATACCATGTGCCTTATTATATACACGCACACTATTCAGTCAATTAACACAATCATATATACACACACATATTTACAGGATGTTGCCAAAAAACAACTTTGTTCTGTGAAGAAACACAGCTGCAGCTATCTTCACTACCACCAAATTTTGAGCAAGAAAGATGGAAGAAAACTTACTCCAACATTTGATTTTAATTCTAAATCTTTAATTTTTAGTTTTTAACTCCTATTAATTCTTTTCAACTTTTATTTCAATACTCAACATCTGATAAGATGGATTTTAATAATACATCAAAACCGGTAATACTTTATATATTTTATAAAACTTTTTTTCAATAATGTTATCTGTTCAATAATGTCACTTTGACGAATCAAAGAAAGGATAAAAAAAGAAAAACAGACCCTTGAATATATTTTCCGTGCTATTTCCAACTTCACCTTTTCTCTATATCCAATGTTTTGTATAGAACCTTACTTCCCTTTTCTAATATATATATATATATGTTTCATTCAAATGAAATGATCAGGGGCTTTACTGATGATTTTTTTTTTAATGAAACATTTCTAGTCCTGTACAAGCCATTTCTATATTAAACTTGATGTTTACATTCTACTAATGTATCGAGTACCTAACTGTGGTTACCATCGATTGAACCCGGGACACTCTCTCTCTCTCTCTCTCTCTCTCTCTCTCTCTCTCTCTCTCTCTCTCACGCACACACACACACACACACAAACTCACACACACATCACTTGAGAGAAGTCCGACGAGCTTTTGATTCCAGAGTCGGGCCCGATCGATACAGATCAATCCTTGAGCTGCTGAATCGTGAAACGCTCGTCACACCTCAATAATTGTATAACATCTCGTCAGTATAGGTAGAGGGTCGGACGCTGTTTTGCAGCATAGAGTTACGGCCCTTTATGATCTGAGTTCAAATCCCGCCAACGTTAACTTTACCTTTCATCCTTACGGGCTCGATAAAATAAAGTACCAGTAATGCACTGGGGTCGATTTAATCGACTTTCCCCTCCCCCAAAAATGCTGGCCTTGTGCCTATATAAGAAACCATTATTCTATGTGTGTATATATATATCTATATGTGTGTGTGTGTGTGCGTGTATGTATATATATATATAAATATAAGAAAGTGATTTTGTATCATTCATGACACCCTTTACTTTGAATGTAATATAATTGTTTCTACTTTAGGCACAAGGCCAGCAATTACCCAGGGCATTACTGGTACTTTATTTTATCGACCCCGTAAGGATGAAACGCAAAGTTAACCTCGGCGGTATTTGAACTCAGATCATAAAGGGAGGTAACTATGCTTCAAAGCATGGCGTCAGACCCTCTACCTAATAATAATAATAATAATAATTATAATAATAATAATAATAATGTTTTCTTTATTAACCACAAGGGTTTACATAAAGTAGACATTAAGGACAGTACAGGACAATACAGGACGGTACAAATGGGCATTTCTGCGTGTAAAAAAAAACAGAGGTTGAAATAAAATAACAAAGAAAAATTCCCCAATAGGGGGGAGACTTCCGAGGGACATTTGTGGAGAAAGCCCATTAAAAGACCACAGTGGCCCTGACCACCAGGGCAAGTGCCCTCTCCCAGTTTTCCACCTTTAATTTACAGATACATACTCAGAGAAGGCACATTCATTCGGGCCATATTTGCTTCTCTCACCCATCTTTCAACAAAATGCTGGGAAGAGAGCACTCCCCTCTCTACCCTGATTTTCCTTTTCAAATGAAATTTGAAAAAGTTAATCAGGGAATCACCGAAGAGGTAAGTGCTCGTCTTCAGCCCTTTCAAACGTGTCCACCATACTATCTCTTTCGCCATGGCCACCAGACAGATAAAAACTGCCTGCCCTTCCCGGCTAAAGGAAGGGAGCGGGGCAATCCTCACGATGGACTCAGCTGATAGCTGGATCCGTCCTACACGTGACAGCAGGTGTTCGACATAAACCCACAAGTCAGCAATGCTCGGACACTGGACGAGTGCGTGCAGGACGGTTTCGTCGCCCTGCGCGCATCTCGGACATGCCCGGCTGACGGCACCTCCATGCCTGTAGAGTTTATCCCGAACTGGCAAAGCTCCTCAGTAGCACTGCCAGGCCAGGGATTTCTGGAAGTTGTCCATAGGCCCCGGCCCGAAAGTCCTTCCGAAGAGATTGGCTAGTTGATTTTCGTCGACGCCGAGAGTTTCTCCAAGTACGTCGTCGCTCTTCCCCTCCACTAATCCCCTATAGAACGCCAAGGTGGAGTTTCCACCGATCACATTGCCCGATTGGTCGAGGGCTGTGAGCGCCTGAAGACATTCCAGTCTCCAAGCGCTCCCTCTCGGTCTTCGCTTGACCCAGGACAGCAGCTCCGTCAAGGAGACGAGCTGGGGAAAAACGTGTCTAGCAAACGGCGACCACACCTGATCACCGTCGAGGAAGAGGTGGAGATGTCGTAGCCTGAGCGCGTGTCTGCGCATCATCAGCCACGGCATGCCCAGCCCTCCACGTAGCGGGTGTTGACAGTAGATGGACCGCCTGACCATCGGAGCGCGTCCCTTCCACAAGAACCGAAAGAGCAAACGCTCCAGCGCAGTCAGGCGGGGCTTAGGACAAGGTACGACGGTCAGGCGGTAGTAGATGACGGACGTGATGTACGCGTTAGCCACCTCCGCTCGACCTTTCAGGGATAGCTTCCTCTCGGCCCATTTCTGGGTGAGAGAAGCCACCCTGCTCGTCACCTCGTCCCAGTTTTTGTCCGTCTGGAAGTCTGGACCGAACCAGACCCCTAGCAATTTAACCGGTCCGTCCGTCCAGCGCCCGACGACGCTGTTGGACGGCATGGACCTGCCTCTCCAGGTGCCGAGCTGCAGGCCCACTGACTTTTCCTGGTTGATCATTGCTCCTGTCACCGCTTCGTATTCTCTTAGTGTAGTGCCGATCGCCTCGATGTGTTTGGCGTTCGACACCACTACGGTGACATCGTCGGCATATGCTGACACGGATCTTCCGCATCCTAGTTCGCGCGGGACCCCCCTCAACGTCTCCAGTTTGTGCAGTAATGGCTCGAGAGTCAATACGTACAATAGGGACGAGAGGGGACATCCTTGGCGGACCGAGCGCATGATGTTGAACGGTTCCGAAAGGTGACCGTTCACTCTCACTACAGAGCAGATGTCGCTGTGCATGGCAGCGATCCAGCCTCTGAAGACGGGCCCAAAGCCAGCCGCCCTCAGGACTGCCGCTAGGTAACGATGGTCGACCCTATCGAAGGCTTTCGATTGATCTAAATTGATCAAAGACCCACCCTTGCCAGGTTCCCTAGCTACCCTCTCTACGATGTATCGCATGAGGTGGAGGTTGTCGTGGATGGATCTGTCGGGAATGGCGCATGTCTGCGCCTCTCCCACCAGACCACCAACGACAAGCGCCAACCTCTTTGCTAGCACCTTGGCCAAAATCTTGAACTCTGTGTTTAGCAGAGTTATGGGCCTAAAATTATCTATGTTATCCCCCTTGTTCGGATCCTTTCTCAGCAGCGCCACCTCTCCTCGGCTCACAGAGCTGGGAATTCTCCCGTTCTGTTGCCAGTTGCAGTAGACGTCCGCCAAGAGGCCTCCGAACAAGTTTGGCATTTGTACGTAAAGTTCATAGGGCAGACCATCCAACCAGGCGATTTACCCCTTGTGCAACTAGTCATTGCATCCCGTACTTCAGCGGTTGTTATCGGCTTTTCGCAACACTCCGCCTCAGTGGCCGAAAGCCGCGGCAGTCTGTCGAGGTAGACACTAAAGTCCATCCCTCGATCCGGCCCGCCACTGCCCCCGAACAGTTGAGCGAAGTGTCGCTGAAAAGCTTCACACATTTGCCCGGGATCGAGTAGCATGCGCCCGTCGTGGTCCACCAAAGACCGGATCGTGGCTTTGTTGCCACGACGCGCCTCCGCCACTCGGGCCCATTGAACGGCTTTCATCCCCTCGTGTCTGAGAGCACGCACCCTAGCTCTGACAACGCAGCCTTCGTGCTTTGCATTGAAGAATTGGTCAAGGGCCAATTTCGCCGCAAGCACGTCGGTCGCGATGCCTTTGCTAAGCGCCTCATCTAATTTTCTAAATAGTTCTCCCTCTGCTCTATTTTTCTCTATTGCTAAAGTCTTACTAAACCTAATGGACTCTATTCTAATTGCTCTTTTCAGAGCAAACCACCACTTGTTGTTGACGATGGCCCCCGTCAGCGCCCGCTTAACTAGTTCGCTAATCCGGTCTCTGTAGGCCTTGCGCGCTGGTAAGGACGCGTTTAGCTTCCAGTAGCCGGGTCCTCGCCTATGAAGCCTATCTAAGTCAAGCACACAGATCACGAATTTGTGGTCCGTGTAGCTGACTATCTTGAATTGTGGACAGCCTATGCTAGACTTATCTATTTCCCTACAAAATACTCTATCTAGATATGATCTGGATGACCCTATGCGATTTGTCCAAGTCCACATTGGTACATTCGGGAAATCCATTCGGTACCTGTCAGACAGTTCAAAATGTCTGAGCAGGTTGGTGAGACTCTTGCACCCTCCTTCCCTATCCACTAATCCCACACAATCCCAGCGTGCATCTAAGATCCCGTTCCAGTCGCCCACTAACACTAAAGAGCGGGACGTTCCAAGAAAAGTCTCCAGACGCCGGAAGAAATCAGGCCGCCCTGCTCCTGTCGGGGCATAGACGGCCACTAACCTGAAAGCTTGCCCGTCTCCGCTGGTCACGTCCAGCACCACCAACTTACCTTCTGGGTCCAGGAAGATGGCCCGTATGGCAAGATCCAAACCTCTCCGAAAAAGCACAGCAACTCCTCCCCCCGATCCCGGACGGCTGGGAGATGCGTACACATCGTAGCCGCCGAAGATCGGTGCGAAAGCCTGTGCTTCGGAGATTCTGGTCTCGCTGATGGCCATTACATCTATGTTTAGTGACCTGAGGTCGTTGAGCAGGTGGCCCTGCTTCCATGACGACCCCAAGCCACGCGCATTTATGCTGCCTATTCTGAGTGAGGTCATGTTGAAAAGGAGTGGAAAAGATGGGAAAGACCACTTACCTTACTTCTCGTAGGGGAAGGACGGTTTTTCCATCCTTTTCACTGCTTGTGGCCTCCTCAGGAAGGATGTCCTTATAAATCCTCCTGGAGAGTGCTTGTCGGAAGTCTCCGATGTCTTTGGGGAATTTTTGTTTTAGTGTCATGTACGTTTTCTGTGTGATGCGAGTGATTTGTATGTGTGGAGGTGGTGTGAATTTTGGGGTTGTTGTGTAGTCTTTTTCTGTGATGCTGGTGTTGTGTTGGATGTAGTGTAATAATTGCTTGTTGTTCAAATTTAATGCTGTGTAGTGTGTATCGTTTTGGTTGTTTTGTTTTGTTTGCGTTTGTTGTGGGTTTGTTTCTGTTTCGCATTTTGGTGACTTTTGTGGTGTAGGTGATGGTGGTGTTGGAGCTAATGATGGTGATGGTGTTGGTGTTTGGGTTGATGGGGTTGGTGATGCTGGTGTGGATGGTGGCATATCTGTCCTAACTTTTTTGTTTCTTAGTTTATTTGTTTCCCTCTGTATTTTGTTTTTGGAGGGGGAAGGAAGAGAATTTTTTCTTTTTTGGTTTCTTTTTTTTTTTCCGGATATCGTTTCCCACTCCTCGTCGTCACAATCTGTCTCCAGTTGTGATAGGCCGGGGAGTGGAAAATCCTCCACAGCCGTTAGTTTTGGTTGTGGCGTGGTGGATGGTGTAGGCGCTGGTGCTAGTTCTGAAGCGTTGGGTGGTGGTGGTGTTGGTTTTGCTGGTGGTGGTGGTGGCGTTGGTTTTGCTACTGTTGCTGGGGTTGTTGCTGTTATAGTTGCTTCTGTTGTTGCTGCTATAGTTTTTGCTGCCATCTCTTCTACTGGTGGTGTTGATGGTTGTGTCACTGGGGTGGGTAGGAGAGGTGGCCTCAACCTTTTAGCCTGAGGGCAGAAAGCCCTTAGGTGGGTTCCTTCACCACAAACGACACACCTAGGTCTTCTGCCCTCGACAATTACCGTGAGGTGGCTGCCGTCAGTGAGGTCTATTACCTCTGGGATCTCTTCAATGCTTTTTTGGTCCGCTTGGATCAGGAGCTCCATCCCAGATCCGGACCAGTTTTCCTGCTTTTCTTTTGCTACTGCTATTATTTTCGTGTTGGCTTCGATGCCGGCGAGGACAGCCGCTATTAGCCAGGGAATTTCGATGGCCGGTGGAACGTGGGTCACCCTGATCTTTACGAGTCTGTGGCCACAATAGCTTGGGACGAGTGTGAAGTCGTCACTTTTTAATGGGGCCATGGAGCGTTCTCTAGCCTCCTCTGGTGTTTCAAAGAACACGTCCACGGTTCCATACTTTTGCCCACGTCTGATGTGGGTTTTTCTTGCCCACACATGTCCCAAAGCTTTTTGGATTTGGGACTCGGATGCCCGTTCCACTCGGCGCGATTTTACATTTATAGTTCTATACGACACGGTGCATAGGCGCCGATGCTCCATTTTATTAGGTGGGTGGGTGGGGGGGGGGGTGAGGCTGACCCTGTACCCATCTTTCTTTACCATTTGTTTGGCATTTTCTAAATCTTCCTGAGTTACCATAAATGCTTCGAATTGTTTTGCTACTCTGGCGAAACTGAGGGGGGTTTTTATAATGTCATTGTTGTTGTTGCTATCGTTAATATTAATTTTAGTTTCAGTTGTGGTGGTGGTGACGTCAGTCGTCTTTGGTGGGGAAGAGTCCATTTTGCTTGATTTCATTTCGACATCACGAGTTAATTTATTTTTTTCTTCTTTTGTTTCTGTTGTCGCGGTGGTGGTGGTGGTGGTGGTTGTCGCGGTGGTGGTGGTGGTGGAGGCTTTAACACCTGCAGTCATTGGTAATGGCGGGAAATGAATGTCTGCCTGAGACAAATTTAAAATATTGCTAGTGCTTATATTTTTTTTTGTGTTGGCAAACGTAGTAACATTTACAATGGTGGTGTCGGTGTGAGGTGTTAATTTGTGAGGAAGGCTTTCAGCTGCTTCGTGCAGAGGTGAATTAGCCATTTTTTTCAAAGAAATTTTTTTGATAATAATAAAAGTTTAAATTTTGGGCACAAGGCCCCAATCTTTTTGGGTGTCCTTTTCGGAAAACAATGTATGTGCGCTTATAAACAGTTAACAATAAAATTTTCCATAAATGACAATTTTTAACAAACGGAAATAACAAACCTTTGCGGAGCTCACGATGATACGATTTACTACGTAGGTCGCCAATAATAATAATAATAATAATAATAATAATAATAATATATATATATAATTGGTTGTTGAATGCTTAAAGCGTCCGTATGCGGTAGGCCGTTTGAGCACTCGATGCTCTCATAGAGCAGAGTAGGATATCACAGAAAAAAAGAGAATCACTGTTGCGACGAATGGAATTTATTGGACATAATACAATCGTTTCTCTTGCGACCATCTCGAGGCACGATCGATGTGATGATCGAACCTGACTGTGAAAATCGCAAGGTCCTCAGATACGTCTTTATTTTACGAAGCAGATTTTCCTAATCGAGCTGGTCGCCAGAGAAACGATTGTATTATGTCCAATAAATTCCATTCGTCACAACATTGATTCTCTTTTTTTCTGTGATATATATATATATATATATATATATATATATATATATATATATTCTTATATAACACATAATATTAACACGAAACTCAAATTTGGTGGAATTATTTGTCATAAACAATTCAATACTTACATATGCCTGGTAAAATAGGCTAGCTTGGTTCTCCAATGTAATTTGGTGATTCAGATTATTGCGGTCTTTGATGGTCACTACAACATAAAGGAATTTCTTTTTAAAGAAGAAAAAATAATAAAAAAAGAGTTTATCTTTACTGGTTACTGTAACATAAATGAAGGCGGTTAATTGGCAGAGTGGTTGGGACGTCGGATAGAATACCTTGCGGTGTTTGTCTTGATTTTTTACTCTCAGTTCTCTGAATTCAAATAACTCCAATGTCAACTTTTCCTTTCATCTATTCGAGGTCGATAAAAAAAAAGTACTAGTCAAGTACTAGGGTTGATTCTTCTATATCTCTTTTTTATCTCCATTCTCTCACTATTTCTCCATCTAGGTCTGCATACACCATATTTCTGGAAGAAATCTGCCAGGTTTTAAAATGCCGTATGTCAATACCGCGCCCCTACGTCTCGCTCGTGAGTTACGGGACCCTGCATGTATGCATGCTTCTAGGATCATCCATCTTGAGAACTGAATATCTCTCGAATCACTCTTCACTATCTCACAAATAAGGAAAAGATTCAAAGTATATTTTGGATAACGTAATTCGTGAAAGACGGCAAATTGGCCGAGTCGTTAGAAGGTCGGATAGAATGCTTGGCAGTATTTATTCCAGCTCTCTGCTCTCTGATTTGAAATCCCACCGAGGTCAACTTTGCCTTTCATCCTTTCGAGATCGATAAAAAAAGTACCAGTCCAGTACTGGGGTCGCTTCTTCCTCTACATCTCTTTCTCATTTCCTCTCTCTCACTTTCTATCTATCCAAAGAAGAAATCTGCTTGAGGAGGAATGGGCTCCGCCAAGCTTAAAATGCAAGAAACGCCAAATGTCAATACGGCGCCCCTACGACTCTATCAGGAGTTACGGGACCATACATACAGTATGTCATTCTATTTTTAAAGACGACAGGATGTCATTTGAGGTAGATTTAGCTGCTATCTTTAGCAGGTCAAACAGCCACATAGACAACTAATATAATCTTCAATCAAGGAAGAAGCCTCTATTTTTATAGCAAAACAGGATGGTGGTCATGGCTAGAATATTTTTTTATTATAGGTCTGTTCGATCAAAGCTGACCCAGGGCTAAACAACAACCACATCAACAATCTACATGATAAAGCACATCAGTTATAATAACGCCTATTCTTCTACTTCAGCTTGGTATATAAAAAAAAAAAGTAGGGTAGCCACCCCTTTCCATCCTTCGCATTTACATTGTTAGTAAAATTCCATCAGCTCCTTAAACTAGTCATTATAGGTGTTTGCTCGACTGCTTTGTCGGTCAGTAGTCAGTGGTCACAGATTAATATACTTTATCTTATTTAATACTAATGATACGGCCGACGTGACATATCTGAGGAGAACGTTCTGAACCCTAAATCTGTTAAGCTCCCACGTATAGTAAGTTAGAAAAATATTTCCATCAACTGAAATTATCCAAACGAGTATTAAAAAAATACCACCCAAGTGTATTTAAAATCTAAAAACAATAAATAAGGGAGACAACTCAATAATATCAGTTGATTCAAATTCTTTGGACAATACAGACTATGTAGATTTGGAGTGAATCCGTTCCTTAAAGTCAAAGATCAGAGCCTCTGATCTTACTGGATTTATCTCACCTGATTAGTTTTTTGTTTGTTTGTTTTTTTAGATTTTGAAGGGCGTTATGTATACTAATTGATGGGAACTTAAAAGACATTTTTTAAATGTAAATTATAATTTATTTATGGAATATATCATGTCAATATAGTTTAATAGAAATATTAAAAAAAAAAGAAAATTTAGATTGAGAAGACTGGAATGTAAAATAGGAAAATATAAAGAAAAAAGAAAAAACGGTAAAGGGGAAGGAATGGCAAGGACTCTAGTGTCATAGAAAAATGGGGAGAGGGGAGTGTGATTGGCCTCTTGGCTTAGGGCGCGGCAGTAAAGGGGCTGTGGACAGGACCACAAAAGCATTCCCGCGCACATTAGCCAGTGACACCCGCTGCACCAGCCACCTTATCGCGGACTCCTTCTTTAATCTCACCATATTATATGAGACTCAACCAGATTTATATTTCATTTTAGACAACCTCGTCGATCCCAAAAGAAAGCCACTATGTTGTCACGCATTATGCTAGAAACAGCAATCGAATATCCGTAAAAACCATACCCGACCTTCCTAAAAGAAATAACAAAGACACATCGGATAATGTACCCCGGGGTACACTATTACTAAAAAAAAAAATATACAGCGCGATCAAAGCCAGAAGGATTTTGATCCAAGTTTTGCTTGATTAGCGTTGATTTGGAATTAAATCCCACCACCATCACCACCAACACCACTAGAACCACCACAACCATCAGCCACCACCACGACTGCCGCCACCAGCACCAGCACCACCAACAACACCACCACAACCACCACCACCAGCACCACCACAATCTCCACCACAACAACTCTTACCCCACCACCAACACTACCAACTATCACACACATCAACACACACTAACAGGACCACCACTACATCCTACACCACCGTCATAGCACCACCATCAACACCACCACAACCACCACCCCTACCACGACCCCCCACCCCCAAGACCCCCACCCCCACCACCACGACAACCAAGTACCGCCGACACCACAACCACCACCACCAATCACCCTCATCTCTTTAGGAGAAGCTGTGATTTGAGTAAGACTGGGTTGCTATATCTAACCAGCCGAGTGACCACGTATACTTGCGCGCCCTCGTTTACACGTACCTACCTACATATCTACTTACCTGCATACCTACATATTACCTACTCTCGGGTCCCAAATAATACGGGGCGGGAGTGAAATAGGCGGGAGAGTTGGAACAGGTGAAGGGTGGGGGTCGGTAATATTTTTAGGTTGTCTCCGTTGATTTTTTTAAAAACCAGAATTAGTCGTTTAGTTTACATATTGAGACCCCCAACCCATCCTATTTATTTTATAACATATGGGATTTCTAGTAATGTACTTTTGTTGTCATGTATAATGTTTTTTTGATGTCTAAAGAAAATTAATTGTCGCAGGAATGCTACTACTTAAAATAAAATTTCACCGGAGATAGATTAGGTAAAATTTAATAAGCGGGGTGTGGAGTGGAATAAGAGCGGGGGTGTGATCTGAAAAATTAATAAGCAGGAGTGGATAATTATTCAAGACCCGAGAGTACGTACCTATATATATATATATATATATATATATCATAACATTTCGGGTATTTGTTGGAGATTTCTTCATAGAAGCCTCATTCTTATAGCCTGGTCTATTCGATTTTTTATATAGTTAATTATGCTAATTGGGTGAGGAAATGGTATATATTTTATCTTGTGATTCTATAGACATGTTTTATGATATATAGCTCTGATTATTTAATTTATTAAATTTTCATTGAGCCACAAAGTGACCCGTTGCAAAACACGTATATGTATATATATGTATATATATATGTAAACTTTTACATGTATATATATATATATATATATATATATATATATATAGAGAGAGAGAGAGAGAGAGAGAGAGAGAGAGAGAGAGAGAGAGAATGTGAAGTTGGAAATAGGCCGGAAAATACATTTAAGGGTCTGTTTTTCTTTTTTTTTTTATCCTTTCTTTGATTCGTCAAAGTGACATTATTGAAAAGATGACATTGAAAAAAATGACATTATTGAAAAAATGAGAGGGACAATTCTTTTTAAAAAAGGTTTTATAATGTATATAAAATATATAAAGTATTACCGGTTTCGATGTATTATTAAAATTCCTCTTATCAAATGTTGAATATTGAAATAAAAAATTAAAAAGAATTAATAGGAGTTAAAAACTAAAAATTAAAGATTTAAAATTAAAATCAAATGTTGGAGTAAGTTTTTTCCCATCTTTCTTGCCAAAGTTTAATCTAGTAGTATCCATTCCAATAACCAACATTTTCCTCAAATTAGCTAAGAAACACTTTATCCGTGATAGAATATTTTATTTTGGTATGATATGGTGCCGTAACTCCTGGGGAAGTCGTGAGGACGCCATATTGACATACAACGTTTCTATGGCATTTTTAAACCTAGCGGAGCCCATCTCCTTTCTAAATCTGAATACAGCAGATTTATTCCGGAAGAGGAGAGAGAGGGGGGGGGGGGTGAAATAGGGAGAGAGAGAGAGAGAGAGCAAATAACTCAAGGTATCTTGTCCGACACTTTAGCAATTCCATGAAACCATCGCCCTGAGGCTAGCTGGGGGCTAAAAATAACAACAACAACAACAACAACAACAACAACAGAAGCAGTTGCAAGAAGAACAACGGTAACAGCAAAAAATAAAATAAAATAAACAAGAAAAACAACAACAACAACAGTAAGTATGTAATAATAATAATAATAAAATTATTGTGTACAGTGCTCAGGTGCACTACAACTCATCAAAGGTGCATAAATAGTACATAGATTAATGTACAGGAAATGTACGAAGAGGTGGGGGGGGGGGGGACATGAGGTGTAGTGTTGGCGAACCTCAGGAAGCTTGGAGGTTTTAAAGGATGCAATGTCTCAACAGCTAACAATTGATGCAGGTAGTTTGTTCCATGGGGGTATTAAAGGATGCAGTGTCTCGACACTAAACATCTGATGCAGGTAGTTTGTTCCATGCTTCAGCAACTCTGAGCGTGAAAGAAAATGTAAAACAGAGGTGTTAAACTCCTTTGGCCTTGTGAGCCTGATAGAAGTTTAAACTAGATCTGGTGGACCAGAACCCCCCCCCCCCCCCTCACACACACACACCAACAAAAACAAAAAGAAAAAACAACAACCAAAGACGTTAAGTTAAGTAGAAGATAAGATAATAATATTTGAATGTATGTATAGTATATTTGGCAGTATACTGTATGTTTAATTAAAAACATTTAGAAGACCATACGCTATTAGCTTTAAGTAGTGAATATCTCACTTACTTCTCGTCAAAAACAACAGTTTGCCAAGAAGAAGTAAGTGACATTGTCACTACTTTAAAACTCATAGCGAATGGTCTTCCAAATGTTTTTAATTAAACATACAGTATATTGCCAAATATACTATACATACATTCATGTATATATCGCTATTTCAGAGCACCAATACTAATACCTAATAATAATATTAATAATTTTAAAAAATATAAAATTGGGCCACGACCCGATCTTAAAAATGTGCCGCATGCTGGACTTTAAAAAGGCCGCGGGTCGTATGTTTGACACCATTTATCTAGAAGCTAAAAGACTTACGTGAATAGGAACTTATAGAGGCGACAAGGAATGCTGTGAGAAGACCGATGGTAAGTAGAAGGCTTGTCTTCGCCATTTTAAAAATAGCTGGAACAATGAGAGAAAGAGGTTCGGCGTTTTAATAACCGAGGGAAGTAAAATCTGTGAAATGTCCTTGCTACAATCAGTCTGTTGTAATGATAATTAGATCTGTTTCCTATGTATGCTGTGAGAGTGCATGTATATTTATACATTTAGATGTGTGACTGTGTGTAAGTGTGTGTGTCTGTGTGTGTGTGTGTGTCTTTATGTGTGTATGTGTGTGTTTGTGTGTGTGTCTGTGTGTGTCTATGTCTGTGTCTGTATGCATGTGTGTGTTTGTGTGTGTGTCTGTGTGTGTGTGTCTGTGTGTGTGTCTATGTGTGCGTGCGTGTGTGTATGTGCCTGTAGGTGTGTCTGTGTGTGTGTGTCTGTCTCTCTGTATGTGAGTGCATGTATATTTATACATTTGTGTGTGTGTCTGTGTATGTGTGTCTGTGTATGTGTGTCTGTATGTGTGTGTCTTTCTCTCTATGTGTGTGTGTGTCTCTCTCTCTCTGTATGTCTGTGTGTGTGTCTATGTGTGTGTGTGTCTGTCTGTATGTGAGTGCATATATATTTATACACTTGTGTGTGTGTCTGTGTGTGTGCGTGTGTGTGTCTGTCTGTATATGTGTGCATGTATATGTGTACGTTTGTGTGTGTGTGTATGTATCTGCGGCTATATTGCCAAGACTGAATTGATATTTTGTGTGTGTGTGTGTGTGTGTGTGTATTTGTGTATGTGACTGTGTGTATGTGTGTGTATATATGTGTGTGAGTATTTGTGTGTGTGTGGATGTGTGTGTGTATATGTGTGTGTGTGTGAGTATTTGTGTATGTGTGTGTGTGGATGTGTGTGTGTGTATATGTGTGTCGCTATATTGCCACAACTGTATGTATGTTTGTACATTTGTCTGTATGTGTATGTAACTATTTGTGTATGCGATTGCATGTGTGTGTATGTATGTGCCGCTATATTGTGTGTGTGTGTATGTGCCGCTATATTGTGTGTGTATGTATGTGTGTATGAGTATGTGACTGTGTGTGTGTGTGTGCGATTGTGTGTATGTGTATGAATGTGTTGTCAAGCAGTGAGTGCATTGTTTGAACTGATGCGTATGTGTGTATGTGCATATGTGTATGTGTATATTCGTGTGTATGTATGTGTATGTGTGTGTATGTATGCGTGTGTGTGTATTTATGTTTGTGTATGTATGTGTGCTAGTGTGTGTGTATTTATGTGTGTATGTATGTATGTATGTATGTATGTGTGTGTGTGTCAATACCTTAATATGTAGTCAGATAGTGTAACTGTCTGTGTCTAAACCTGTGTAATAATGTGCAGTCAGGCGGTGTAAATCTGTGTGTGTGTGTGTATGAGTGTGTGATAGAATGTATATGTGTGTGTGTGATAGAGTGTATGTGTGTGAGATAGAGTGTATGTGTGATTGTATGTATATTAATGAGCAGTGTATGTGTGTTTATGTATACGAATATGGCCAAATGTGTGTGCCTCTGATTGTGCGTCTCTGTGTGTGGGTATGTCTTTAGTTGTGTGAGTACATGCACACACACACACACACACACACACACACACACACACACACACACACATATATATGATGATGGTTGCAACTCGATTTTGAGTAATCGCTTGATACTTAAGTATGAGCATCATGGACATGGCTTTTAGTCCTGCTTGGGACGTGCCTATGCCCAGCAATACCATGCCTCGCAAAAATTGTCACTTACCAAACTATGCTTGTGCTTGAAGCTTTTTTAAGCGAGGAAAAGCTCTGCACGGGGCCAACCCCACTCTCTGAATATCGAATGCATTTCCCAATATGTAGAACTGGTCGACTACATTTTTTTTTTTTCTTGTGGAGCGAGAGACTCCCAGTCTTCATTAAGACATCTCGCTAGAAGGTCACTCTGATATATATACACATATATGCATATATACATACATATATATAGATATACACACACACATACAAAATGTACTGTGTGAGAAATTAGGCATAAGAGGGATCAGTTGTTGCGTGCAGGAGAGGAGATTACGTTGGTATGGACATGTGATACGTATGAAGGATAAAAATGTGCAGAGCGCTCAAAGTTGACAGTAGCCATGGAGCGGGCAGGCCTTGGAAGACTTGGCATGAGGTAATAAAAACTGACCTTGAACAATTACCTCACCAAGGCAATAACACTGGACCGCGACCTCTGGCGCTATGCAGTATTACAGAAGACCCGCCCTTTATTATTCTCAGGCTGAGGCTTATACCTAGTAGGCAACACCTTCCTCAACCTTCTCCCCTCTCATACACCTCCCTTTGTGGTAACCATCCCTCCCCTATTACCTATGTCCTCAATTTCCCCAAGCTTCTTCCCCCCTTCCTTAGTCCCAAGACAAAACTGCCCAGCCCCACCATAAAGTGGTCGTGTCGGAGACACAAAAAGTGGCCAGTCCACACCTTAATGTGGTTGTGTAGGTGACACGACAAAAAGCACCCAGCACACACTGTAAATGTGGTTTGGGGTAGGAAGGGCATCCAGCAGTAGAAACTAAGCCAAAATCTGCCCTGGGTGAGCTAAACATGGTCCTATGACCTTATTTTCTCCCTAAGGATCAACCCATGCTAGTGTGGAAGATGGACGTTAAACGACGATGATTATATATACTTGTGTGTGTATATATATGTATGATACATGTATATATGTGTATATATATATATATATATATATATATATATATATATATATATATATATATATATATATATATATGTAGGAGGTGAGTTTTATTGTAGTACAATAAAGCAGTGCAGATATCGGATAAGAAGCACTCTACAGTTTGTAGGACTGGAGTATACATAATATATAAGAACAAAAGATGGTTAAAAGAGTTCCATGTATTTTATTATGCGCATTTCAAAAACAAATATCATCATGCAATAATATTTGTGTTTTCATCAGATAAAACAGGAGGACATGATATGAAGGTTAAAAAACACTTGTGGATAGTTCAGTTATATATATATATATATATATATATATATATATACATATATACATATATATATGTGTGTGTATATATATATATATATATATATATATATATATATATATATATATATATATATATATATATATATATATATGATATAAGATCAAAAGATGGTTAAAGGAGTTCCATATTATGTATACTCCAGTCCTACAAACTGTAGAGTGCTTCTTATCCGATATCTGCATTGCTTTATTGTACTACAATAAAACTCACCTACTACATATATATATATATGTATATGTATATATATATACAGTTAAAGAGTAACCAATCTTAAGGAGATAGATGGATATAGGAGAGGAGAAGAGAGATTGGTGAATTAGTTAGAAGCCAAAGCGTAAAGGCTCAATGTGCAATATGCAGTGGAAGGCAGCTAGGTGGCTGGGTTCATGCAGAGGTTAGGTGCACAGAGCTGGAAATATTAATTAGTTAAGCAAAACAAGACCACAAATTTCACAAGGAAGACATTATTAAAAGATTGTCAACATATTTTAGTTTGATGTAAGGAATGTAGAGAATAATAATTGTTTCTACTCTAGGCATAAGGCCAGCAATTACCCAGTGCATTACTGGTACTTTATTTTATTGACCCCGTAAGGATGAAAGGCAAAGTCAACCTCGGCGGGATTTCAACTCAGATCGTAAAGGGACGTAACTATGCTGGAAAGCATGGCGTCCGACCCTCTACCGATACTGCCAATCCACCACCCTTAATAATATTAATAATAATGTCCATTTACAATTGTTTCGCTACTCCATATAATATTTCTGGATCGAATGATTATAGATCATTATTGATCTGGTTCAGTTGAAAATAATTAACATAAGTAAAAATAGAGCAGCTCATCGCAACTTCAAAAGGAATATAAATTAAAGTAAGGAAAGAATTTTACATGAATGTAGTGTTCCATATATTGGTATTTCACTATGATGTCCTGGTTGTATCAGTTGTCAGCCATAATCAAGCAGTATTCTTCTGTCGAGGCTGCATTGTGTGAGATCTGCCTATGGGTAACAAGATGGCCGCCAATGGACATATTTACCTTACTAATTAGAGGGTGGTTTCAGGGGAGGCAACTCCTCGATAGATTAGAAATTGTGGGTAGTTTATAGTTAAGGATTGCTAATTTTTTAATTGAGAGACAATGTAAGGGAGGTAACTTATAATTATCTAAGTTAGCTATATTCCTTTTGAAGTTCTGATGAGCTGCTCTATTTTTACCTATGTTAATTATTTTCTACTGAACCAGATCAATAACGATCTATAATCATTCGATCCAGAAATATTATATGGAGTAGCGAAACAATTGTAAACGGACATTATTATTATTAATATTATTCTCTACATTCCTTACATCAAACTAAATATGTTGACAATCTTTTAATAATGTCTTCCTTGTGAAATTTGTGGTCTTGTGTTGCTTAACTAATGAATATGTATATATATAGAGAGAGCAAGACACTTTATTTCACGTTGCTCCTTCTACCTGGAGTTGCGACCGATAGATAGTACTAGCAACTGGAAAGACCGACGAAAACATTGTTTTCTCGGTCCGATTTGACGAAAGTCGATCGATCCTTTTTTTATATATAGAGAGAGATAGATAGATGTATATGTATATATATATATATAATTATATGTGTATATATATATATATCATCATCATCATCGTTTAACGTCTATCTTCTACGTTGATATTATGTTTGTACTACAAAACATCCAGCCCTCTCTGTAAAGTGGTTGTGTAAAAGATACGCAGCACACACTGCAAATGTGGTTGGCATTAGGACGGGCATCCAGCCGTAGAAAACCAGCCATAAACAGTCCTATATGAGCGAGACACAGGCATCCGATCCAACATGCCTCTAAATGGGACACACCCGTCTAACCCACTTTACAGTGTGGGCTGGCTGTTTTGTGGTACAAACATAATATATATATATATATATATATATATATATATATATATATATATATATATATATATATATATATATATATATATATATATATATATATATATATATATATATATATATAGGATAACAAAGTATCGTTTAAGGTAATCCAGCTAGAGGTTGTGAGTAGTCTGTGTCGAGGATAGTTTTAATGTACGGCATTGTTTGACTCAACAAGAAGTTTCCATAGTCGGGTTGCCAGTTTAAGAAAGTTCATAGGCAGGTGGTTCTTGGAGTAATAATATATATATATATATATATATATATATATATATATGGAAAAAGAAGAATCAGTGATGCATCGGAACACAATTTATTAACATATTACAATTGTTTCTCCGGCGAACAGCTTGAGGTGCCATCTGTTTGTGGATCAAACCTGACTCTGGATTCGCAAGTTCCTCAGATACATCTAGTGGTTTCGAAGCTTTGAGTCAGGTTTGAACCACAAACAGATCACACCTCGAACTGTTCGCCGGAGAAACAATTGTAATACGTAATAAATTGTGTTCTGATGCATCACTGATTCTTCGTTTTCCATATTATCATACTCTGCTCCAAAGGAGCATAGAGTACTCAACCGGCATACCGCCTATGGACGCATCCTAGCAACCATACTACATATATATATATATATATATATCCTCATCATCATCGCTTTAATATCCACTTTCCCTGTTAGCAAGGGTTAGTCAGCCTGCATGAAGTGGTGGATGGAATATGTATATTCCATCCACCACTTTAACATACCAATTCCACCAACTATTTTACTAAACCCCCTAAACACCCACTTTGATATTTATCACCAGCTTCTCACTGACCAGTTAAAATGTTATAGTTATGTCCATTATCACCTTTTTAACACAACCCTATCCTCCTATATTGCCACCACAACCCTGTCCACCCTATCTTAATTACCCCTCCTCAATTAAATTCCCCTCCCCCACCTCGAGTCTTCCTTCATTTATACTGAGTTTATTATCGAAATGTTAGTTCTTGTCTGATGACTCCGTAATAAACAAGTGAAACTCCAGAGTAACAGCCCTAATAGAAGGAATATTAAGTCTCTATTCCGGTATTGAGTACTCTTTTCTCTCAGCTGTCAACCAAATACGAATATATATATATTACTCTTTTACCTGTTCCAGCCATCTGGCTGAGGCCAGCTGTACAAGTCAGCAGTAGTATAGTAAGTAAGGCAATCAAAGATATGAAGACAGCCAGAGCAGCTGGACCCTCAGGGATAATTGCCGAGATGCTGAAAGCATCAGGAATAATGGGTCACACCAACAGTCACCCACATTATAAACCAGGTAATACAAAACAGTGCCATAGCCAATGACTGGCGTAGCTGCATCATTGTCAACTGGTCGTATTAGAGACACAACAAAAAGTGCCCAGCCCACACAGTAAAGTGGTCATGTAGGAGTCACGACAAAAAGTACCTAGTACACACTGTATATGTGGTTGGCATTAGGAAGGGCATCCAGCTGTAGAAACCAAGCCAAAATCAGTTCTGTATGAGTAAAACATGGTCCTCCGATTGACTGTCTCACAACGGGACAGCCTATGCTACTCTGGAAAATGGACATTAAACGATGAGGATACACACACATATACATCATCATCATCATCGTTTAACGTCCATGTTCCACGCTTGCATGGGTTTGGATGGGAGTTTTCCCACTTGAGGCAAGAGTGGTTGTCTTGCTCGCATAGGACTGTCTGGCGGGTTTTCTACAGCTGGATGCCCTTCCTAACACCAACCACGTTTACAGTGTGGAACTGGGTGGTTTTTACCGTGTTGCCTACACGGCCACATTACAGCGTGGACTGTGTGTTCTTTTTGTCGTGACACCTACACGATCTCATTTGTTTCGGCCTGGATATTGTGGCACCAACATAACTTTAGATTGAAAGGGGCGGTGTGGATGGGGTGGGGGTGGTGGGACGGGGTGTATTTTGTTAGAGATGCCTACTGACTGTAGTAGGTTTTACTTTGTATTTAGGTAAGGCGGGTCTTCTCTATTACTGAGTGCCGCCAAAGATCTCGGTCCAGTGACATTGTCTTGGAGAGATGTAAGTGTGTGAAGTCGGAGTTTATCAGGTCGTCCCAGGTTTTTCTGGGTCTGCCTATTCCGTGGCTACCGTCTATCTTTATTGCCCTGCACTTTGTTATACAGCTGTCGTCTTTCATGCACATCACGTGACCATACCAACGTAGCCTTCTCTCGAGTAAACAACATCTGATCCCTCTTATTTCTAATTTTTCCCTTAGTTCGTTTATGCTTTGCCGTTCGCGTATATTACTATTACACATCCAGCGGAGCATGCAAGCTTCGTTCCTCTCTAGTCTGCGTATATCCTCTGCACACAATGCCCAGGTCTCACTGCCATGCAACATTGCTGTTCGTATGAAGGCATCATACAACCTGCCTTTCATTTTTAGGGAGAACCCTTTAGCGGCTAATAGTGGTATAAGCTCTCTGAACTTTTTCCATCCAGTTCTGACTCTAGCTACTGTACTTTCAGAGCACCCTCCCCCACTGCTGATTTTGTCACCCAGGTAACGGAAGCTGTCCACTATTTCTATAGAACCCTCTGCGCAATTGAAAGAGCTAGTATTTAGTGGGCACTTGCTGCTACTTATTGCACCAGAGCACCGGCCACATGTAAAATCTACGTTCTTAGTTAGCTTACCTGTGATCCCACTACATCTTTTATGCACCCATACTTTGCATTTGGGACATAACATGGAGTTTCTACCTACGCCTTTCCTACACACTGAGCATGGCCATTTCCCGGAACGGACCGGCGCCTTATTTTCTTTCCTACAAACTAGAACTTTAGTCTTAGCCAGGTTAATTTTAAGGCCTTTTGATTCTAGGCCGTGCTTCCATGTTTGGAATTTCTTCTCTATCTCGGCCATTGATTCAGCTATGAGCGTTAGATCATCTGCGTATAGGAGTTCCCATGAGCAGCCGGTCTTGAACTCCACTGTTATAGCCTGAAGGGTAAATAGTAGGGGGCTAAGAACAGAGCCCTGATGAACACCAACTTTTATGCTAAACTCTTCACTATATTCGTTGTTAATTCTAACCTTGCTGACTGTTTCTTTATACATGGCTTGTATAGCTCTCACAAGCCATTCATCAACACCTAGTTTTCTAAGAGCCCACCAGATAATGGAACGGGGCACTCTGTCGAAGGCTTTCTCCAAGTCGACGAAAGCTAAGTATAGGGGTTTACCTTTAGCTAGGTACTTCTCCTGTAGTTGTCGTACAATGAAAAGAGCGTCTGTGGTACTTTTGCCTGACACGAACCCGAACTGCATTTCATCTAGATCGATTCTCTCTCTGATTAGTTGCACTATTACTTTTTCCATGACCTTCATGACCTGGTCGATTAATTTAATGCCTCTATAGTTACTCCTATCTAGGGTGTCTCCTTTACCCTTGTAGCAGTTAATGATGATGCTGCTATGCCAGTCCTTCGGAACAACTCCATTCTGTATGACTTGGTTTACTATCCGGGTGACCATGGTGTGTCCCACCGTTCCAGAGGCTTTCAGCATCTCAGCAACTATTTCCGAAGACCCAGCCGCCTTCATATCTTTGATTGCCTTACTTATTATACTACCTTCGACTAACACTGCTGGTCCCTCTATTGGGTCGATGTGGGGGAGACTGTCTTTCTCCCATTTATTCTCCTCATTTAGTAGCCTTTCGTAGTGACACTTCCAAGCTACCTTCTTATCAGCGTCAGTGATGGCAAGTACGCCATCATCATTAAGTACACACTTCTCCCCGACAATATCACGGTTTTCCTTGAAACATTGCCTAGCAATCCTGAACACCTCACGTTTTTGGTCCTCGCGTTGTAGAACATGCTTGAACTTTCTTTCCTCTGCTTCCCTTCTTGCGAAGTACACTTGTCTCCTAGCTTCCCTCCTGGCCACTTGATAGTCTTCTTTACTTCCCCCCATACTTTCCAAGCCTGCTTTTTGGCCTTAATTGACTCTTCCACCTTACTGTTACACCACCATGTTACTCTCCTCCTGCCTACAGGCCTGCTCCAGCCACAGACTTCGTCTGCCGCCATCAGCAGGTTTGCTTTCAGGAATTCCCACTGTTCCTCTATATTGCACGACTCTAATTGCTCTTCCTTACTGTCGAAAGCATCAAGTAATATTCTTTTAAATTTATTTCTGGCTGTGGGGTCCTTTAGCTTCCATATTTTTCTCCTGAGGATAGTCCTCTTCTGCTGTCGAGTACGTCTCGTCCTGACTATGAGGTCGCTAATTATCAGTCTATGTTGGGAGGTGCATTCTTCATGGGGGAGGGATTTAGTGCTTACAACAGACACTCTGTCACGTCTTCTGGTAAAGATATAATCTACTTGGCTGGTATGTTTCCCTGATCTGTAGGTGATCAAGTGATTGTCTTGTTTTTTGAAGTTAGTGTTACAGATAGTTAGGTTATTTGCATCACAGAATTCCAGGATTCTGAAGCCTTCCTCATTTCTAGTACCAAACCCATAGCCTCCATGGATTCCGTCATAGCCGTCACAATGTTGACCAACGTGGCCATTTAGGTCGCCAGCAATAATTATATAGTCACTGTCGGTTATTTGGGAGGTAGTGAGCATCAGTGTCTCATAGAATCTGTCTTTTATAGCGCCAGGCAGTCCGGATTGAGGCGCGTATGCCGATATTACTGTCACAGTAGTTCTATTTAGAACAAGTCTTATTTTAAGTATTCTGTCATTTACTCTATTTACATCTATTATCTTATCCACCCATTTTTCTGCTAACATGATTCCTACCCACCTATCCCATTGTCATTTCCCACCCAGAAAAGCTTATAGCAACGTTTTTTACCCACAATGAATCTAGCAGACCCGCCCCTCCACCTGGTCTCTTGGATACAGCAAACATCAACCTCCTTACGCTCAAGCATTTCTACAACCTCGTTAGAGCGGCCTTTTAAGGTGCCTACATTTATGGTACCAACTCTGAAGTTTTGGATTGTGTTTGGAGGATGGGGCACAGGGATGGGTGAGGGGGATGGGGTTGGGGTTATGTTGGCCATCCGTGGCCGAAACAAAGAGGGGGCCTTGCCCTTTCGTCCGGCAGCATGAGGTGAATTTGTCGTTATCTTTGGCATAAAAATTCGAGCTTGCCAGGATTTTTTATTAAATTATATATATACAATTTAATATAATAAAGAGAGACAAACACAGATATATACATATATGCATTCAAATCACAAGGGACCTAAATCTCTAGGGTGAATAAGATACTAACTATGAACAATACGGTTTGCTAGACTCAGTTAAAAGGATAAATTAAGAAATAATACAAACCGAATCATAACTATCAACACATCCAGACAGCCTTTGGTAGAACTGTTTCGCAACAAAGTGGAGAGAGTTACAAATCCGATTGCTCTTCAGTGGATGTACAGATTAGTAAACCCTTCATTCCTAAATTTCTTAGAAGACTATTGTGAGTTTCTAACTCAATATATACTTTCGATATATATATATATATATAAATTATATAAATATATATTCACAAAATAGATCAAATAGTCAAAGCAACTCCATGTGTTAATATTAATTACTTTATTGATATTTTCCTAACAAAAGACAATCTTAAATTCAGAAAAATAAGACAACAAACTAGAAATCCCAGCAACTAATCTGGTGCCATACAATTTCCACAAACATGAGAGCTATATTGTATAGAACAGCAGTTGCTGACCTCACGGACCACTAAGTTCATAATTTTAAATCCTGTGGACAACAGATATGAATTTTTTTAAAAAGATAAATACATTTATAAAATAATTGTTTCTACTTTTGGTACAAGGCCAGCAATTACCCATTACATTACTGGTACTTTATTTTATTGACCCCGTAAGGATGAAAGGCAACAGAGAACTTCCATTTTATTAAACAATACTGAAGTGTACATGTGCCATATTGTCAATAGCTGATACATATTTGTAAAATTCTTTCATGGATGTTAGTTTTTTACTGAGGAGAAACATTTTTTAGGGGTGTTATAAAATATATTTTAACCGAATATTATTTTTGTTTTATGATTAATTAAACATAAAAATTGCAAATAACGTCCAAATTTTTCTCCGGACCACCAACATTTTCTCTTGGACCACTGGTTGGCGACCGCTGGTATAGAATATTTAGTAAGATGAGACATGGGTACATTAGTGATGTTTAACATGTTCAATGAAGAGTAGATCATTCTAGAATTGGTAGAAGAGACAGAGAGAAGATCTAGTCTTGCAGTTATTAAGTGGTTGTAGAATGTTGATGCTGAACATCCCATACATGGAGCACAAAACAAACAGCTTTGTCAGGCAGAAGTTCTCAAATATGCTGGCAGACAGGAACCACTCATTGTTGTAATGGTGAACAGACTGAAACTTGCCTGATATGGTCATGTATCCCACCACAACTCCTTGTAGTGGGATACATCCTCCAGGGCACAGTCAAGGGAGGGTGATGGAGAGTCAGACACAGAAATCTTGATCTGACAACATCAAAGACTGTACTGGTCACAACACCGAGACCCTCCAACACATGACGAAGAACAGAGACCAGTTGCAACGGCTGACTGCGAAAGCGTCTAAAGTGACTAGCTGCACTAGTGGCACCCCAAAGACTGGCTGCACCTGTGGCACATCTAGTGTGGTACCCCCAACAACTGGCTGCACCAGTGCGACATCTGGTGTGGTACCCCAACAACTGGCTGCACCAGTGGCACATCTTGACATCTAGAGTGGTACCCCAACAACTGGCTGCACCAGTGGCACATCTTGACATCTTGAGTGGCACCCAAACGACTGGCTGCATTAGTGGTACATCTTGAGTGGCACCCCAACAACTGGATGCATTAGTGGTACATCTTGAGTAACACCTCAACAACTGGCTGCATTAGTAGTACATCTTGAGTAACACCCCAACAACTGGCTGCATCAGTGGTACATCTTGAGTGGCACCCAAACAACTGGCAGCACCAGTGGCACATCTTGAGTGGCACCCTAACAACTAACTGCATCAGCGGTACATCTTGAGTGGAACATCTTGAGTGGCACCCCAACAACTGGCTGCATTAGTGGTACATCTTCAGTGGCACCCTAACAACTGGCTGTACCAGTGGTACATCTTCAGTGGCACCCTAACAACTGGCTGTACCAGTGGTACATCTTCAGTGGCACCCTAACAACTGGCTGTACCAGTGGTACATCTTCAGTGGCACCCTAACAACTGGCTGTACCAGTGGAACATCTTGAGTGGCACCCCAACAACTGGCTGCATTAGTGGTACATCTTCAGTGGCACCCCAACAACTGGCTGCATTAGTGGTACATCTTCAGTGGCACCCTAACAACTGGCTGTACCAGTGGAACATCTTGAGTGGCACCCCAACAACTGGCTGCATTAGTGGTACATCTTCAGTGGCACCCTAACAACTGGCTGTACCAGTGGCACATCTTCAGTGACACCCTAACAACTGGCTGTACCAGTGGCACATCTTGAGTGGCACCCCAACAACTGGCTGCATTAGTGGTACATCTTCAGTGGCACCCCAACAACTGGCTGTACCAGTGGCACATCTTCAGTGGCACCCTAACAACTGGCTGTACCAGTGGAACATCTTGAGTGGCACCCCAACAACTGGCTGCATTAGTGGTACATCTTCAGTGGCACCCCAACAACTGGCTGTACCAGTGGCACATCTTCAGTGGCACCCTAACAACTGGCTGTACCAGTGGAACATCTTGAGTGGCACCCCAACAACTGGCTGCATTAGTGGTACATCTTCAGTGGCACCCCAATAACTGGCTGCACCAGTGGCACATCTTGACATCTTGAGGGGCACCCCAACAACTGGCTGCACCAGTGGCACATCTTGAGTGGCACTCCAACGACTGGCAGCATCAGTTACGGGAATGTGATTGATTGAGAATGTTGATAAGTAAAAGCTTGATTATAAAATGGACGGCTTTCTTTTTTAATGTTACATAAAGTGTATGCAAGTAATATTGTATTGAGGGTTTAAAGCAGTCATGGGCAACCTGCGGTCCGCGAAGCTTTCTGAATGGCTCGCCTAAGTCACCTAAGTGAAATCTTTTTTTACCCCAACTTTTCAGTCGTAATTTATCTTTCTATCATTTTTACGATCGAGGAAAACAAATCAAAACAACCTGAGTTACCACCTTTTTTTTAATGTGGGCAAGAATGTAAATTAGTGCTTGCAGCCCGCCTGATGAGCCATATTCCATGCGGCCCACTTCTCGAAAAAGGTTGCCCATGCCTGGTTTAAAGTATGGCTGAAGATTTCTTTTATTCAGCCAAAGAAAATGACACACTCTCACTAAATGTGACATGAGGTAAATCAGCTTCGTGTGTTTTTAAATGATTTCTTAGTCCATTGTTAGTCATAAACGTCTCCCCACAAATGTCACAGCAAAAATGTTTGTCATCTATGTGTATGCGATAATGTCTTTTTAAATGAGCACTGTCACGAAACCCTTTGCCACATATCTCACAGTAAAATGATTTCTCTCCAGTGTGAGTCTTCATATGTCTCTTTAAATTGTCGTTTCGTATGAAATTTCTACCACACACATCACAGTGGAATGGTTTCTCTTCAGTGTGTATTTTTAAGTGCCTGTTTAACTGGCTGTTGGTGATAAAATCTTTCCAGCATATTTTACAGTAAAAAGGCCTTTCTCCAGTATGGGACCTGACATGAATTTTTAAGTCTTCATTTTTCAGAAAATTTTTGCCACAATTTTTACAATGAAAAGGCTTTACTCCTGAGTGTATTCTTTGATGTTTTGATAAATGATTCTTTGTTGCAAAATTTTTATCACATATTTCACAGGTGTATGGTTTTTCTCCTGTGTGCTTTCTATTATGAATTTCTCCAATATGTATTATTTTAACATGGTGCTTCAAACTATGAGAATCAGAAAAGATTTCACTACAAAACACACAATCAAATAGTTTGTTTATCATGTGGGTCCTTTTATGTAAATTAAGCTTGTGACTGTTTTTGAATTCATGACCGCAAATTTCACAGCAGAACTGTTTGAAACCATCATGGAGATTTAAATGTTGTTTCATATGACTGATATCAGTATGAGTTTTACTGTGTTTTCTGATTTTATACTCAGTCAGGTAGATTTTACCACATATTTCACAGGGAAACAAGTCTTGCAGTTCTGAATTGGTTTGAGTAAAGTCATCATCAGAGACGTCGTCGCTGTATGAAGGAAGCAAAGTGGTATAAGTATCAGTGATCAGATCAACTTCCATGGCAACTATGTAGCATTGTATTAAATCTCTTCTATTAATTAGTATTTGGTCAGGTGAGCAATGTATTCAAAATATTTCTTCAAAATTCAACAGGTTTGGAGCTGGAAAGATACAAATTGTATTTGTAATTTAGTAACGAGAGAGTGAGAGAGAGACAGAGAGTGTGTAGAAAACAGTTTCTGATATAATCTTGACTGAATAATAAATATAAAAAATAATAATCACATGATTAGAGAAAGGAAGGTATTCATAAACTGGAGCCCTAGCCTGATAAAATTGGCAAAATTTCAGATGCTAGTCCATCATCAGAAAGGCAACATAAAAGTTGCTGCACACTTTTCCTTGTACCTTAGCTTAAGTATTCTGTTATTTTATGTAGAGATATATTAAGTAGAACACACACACACAGACAGACAGACACACAGATGGATACACATACACACCAAGACACACAGACAGACACACACATAACTCAGCCCTAATGAAAAAACCAAAATCAATAATTTTGATCTTTTCACCTGTTTACATCATTCCTAATATAAGATTAATAATCCAGTGTTTCTGTTAATTATTTCGAGCAATATATATTTTATTATCATATGTATTATCTATATATAAACTATAATAACAAACAGGATTGAAATGTGAATCGAGTTGATACTTTTTAATGAGATATTACCTAATGATATATTACCTAATGATATATTACCTAATGGGTAATGACAGAAAGAATAAGATCATGAATACAAGCAGCTGAAATGGGGTTCCTCTGAAGGGTCTTTGGAGGTAATGTTACTCAATAAAGTTTGTAACTCAGAGATCAGAGAGTCACACCATGTAGAGCTGCTACTTCTCCAAATTGAGAGATCATATCTCTGATAATATGGACATGTGGTCAGAATGTCTTAGGAAAGAATTGCTGGACAAATTTTACAAGTAAAACCAACCGGCAGGAGACCCAGGGGTAGACCCCAAGCAAGATGGTTGAATAATATCTATGAGCTTGGCTGGTCTTGTTTGGGGATCGAGAGAGATCAATTGAAGACAGTTGCTTCTGATAGGACCCACTGGAGGGCGTGTCTGAGGACTCTTCTCCCATGACCCTCTCAGGAATAAGTGGGTGAAGAAGAACATAATGTCATGATATGATGTTGGTAGGGTTAATATATGTATCGTATTGCAAAATATAGAAAAAGTTCACTGCAGATAATCAAACTCTAAGGGATTTCATCCATAAGTGTTTGTGGTTCCTGAGATGGAATAGAAAATTGAATTTGTTTGTGATCCTTTTAGTGGTAACTCGAGCAGTTTAAACATAGCCATATACAGTAGGTTAAACACAGATGGTTGGTAGAGTATATGGGATACATTTCACAAGTGCTGCTACTTATTGTGTGATGTTCTTGTTCATACACCTTCAATAGGCAACAAATACAATTAGTTTTAACAAGGTATTGTTTAACCATTTAGCATTTACATTACTCTATATATACTATTGCATTTTCGTGGTAAAGGCTTTATCTTACATAATATTGAATCCATGAGATTTTGGTGTTATTTATTTTGAGAACAATACCTTAACGTCAGTATGAGTGGCCAGTTACAGCTGGTTTAAATGCTAAAGGCTTAAAGAGGCAACAGCAGCTGCAGTTTTGTGAACTTGATGGATGAGCATTCATGAGTTCAATTCCTACCAGGGATTAAAACAGCCTGTAACTAAATCAGGGTTCTACCCAGAGGAAGATTTATATTATCTCCCTCTTTTCTCCACTAGTTGTCTCCCTTATTCTCCTACAACAATGGGGTTATATTACATGAAAAAGACTTTCTAAAGAATAAATGCGAGATAAAAGAAAGCAGATGACATTGAGTGCATAAATGAGAGAAATGGCTAGGATTATTAAGCTCTCCCTATCTCTCTCTCTTTCACTCACTGCCTCCGCTCCCCATTATATGGTTGATGTTCTCTCTCTTTCACTCATTACCTCCATCTCTCTCTTTCACTCTCCCCATCTCTCACAATTATATGGTTGATGTTCTCTCTCTCTTTCACTCACTACCTCCGTCTCTCTTTCACTCTCCCTATTATATAGTTGATGTTCTCTCTCATTCACTCACTGCCTCCGTCTTTCTCCATCTCTCACTATTATATACAAATGGGAGCCCACACGCTAGTTACCCCACAGTCCGGGAGGATGGTAAAGGATACACGTTGGTCCAGCTTGCGTGGCTCACACCTGTGAGTGAGCAACTCCGTGCCGATGGTGGTGAGTAGGGAGGTGGTCCTAGGGCCAAGGACACAGAAGTCTCCACTGCCATAAGGTAGATTTAATTGTTTCTACTTTTGGCACAAGGCCAGCAAATACCCAGTACATTACTGGTACTTTATTTTATCGACCCTGTAAGGATGAAAGGCAAAGTTAACCTCGACGGTATTTGAACTCAAACCGTAAAGGGACGTAACTATGCTAGAAAGCATGGCGTCCAACCCTCTACTGATACTGCCAAGGTAGATTTAATATCAGTTAAAAATTAGCAAACTTATTTTCGATTGTTAACATTAAATATTTATGCAGCGGCTGATGACAACTTCTTTTTCCGTCTTTAAGGGTCTTCACCCTATTTTATAAGCTATTTCATGCCATGTCCGCGCATAAGCACACCACTTTTTATATTAACTTTATGTAAAAATATTTGTTTCTGCTGTCCAGAGTTGTCTAACTTCATAAATAAAAACGGTGCAGAGTAAACTAATAGTGATCTGCTTCGAAAGACCCCCCCCCCCCAAAAAAAAAAACTGCCAGTCCGTCTCACGTTCAATTTAAAATGATTTCCCCCCACAGTTGTTGATGTCTCCTATGAATCTGACCCCTTAAAATAGACGAAAACGACTTTTTTTTGTTGAGAAAACGGAGGGGAGGATTCAAAAGCACCAACGGATTTACTTTTGGAGGTGAGATTCGTTGAAAATACACGGAAAAAAAAAAAGATGAGTGTAGATCTATAAATTTACGAATATTAATAAATTATTATTTAGCTTCAGATCAAGTAGACGACTGGTGACGCTCCAGATGTAACCAATTTTTTCTCTATTTTGTGTTAGGCCAAACATAACTAGAACTATATTACTCTATTTGTCCTTACAGTTTTTAAGACGGTAAAATATTATCTGAGTGAAATTTGGCTGTTATTTCCACCAGGTCAAGAGATCATGATAGGAATAATGCTGTTTGGCCCCAGGTCACCTCTGATCAAGAGAGACTAACGATTAAAGTAGTTCCAGCCGTCTTTTATTCAGATATAGTGTAATTAAAAGCGTTTGTTTATGATCAAAATAGTTCCAAGCGTCATTTATTTAGACATAGTGTATCTGGTGATGCCCGTGACGGTACTTGGTTGTTTCAGCATCTTAGCCTCGCCATCATCTGTGGTAATGCTGCCACCATGTTGGCTTGCCTCAACAAGTATTAGAGGGAGGTTCCGAATTCCCCATGGGGTTTGTGACCGATTAACGCACCCAGTGTTGAATTGATGGGTTTGTTTTTCGCTTTGATTGTATATTTTTCGAATAGGCTTTGTAGCCGGTAAACACTAAAGAGACGCAACACACATCGCTACAGCGTTTCACCAGCCCCCTCTTTCTGTTCTCTGTATCTGTTTATGTATTTACGTGTAGATTTGTGTGTATGTAAGTAAAGCGTAACGTACATTATGAATGGACGACTAAATGATTTTAACTTGTTTTTTTAACAATTGATGGTGGAAAAGATTTCAAATTGTCTTAACTCGGGCCGCAACGTATGGTGTCTGACACTCTTACCGGCTACATAGCCTCTTCCTATATTCTATATATACGTGATTTAATATTCTTTCAGGAAGATATATACTTTTAATGTTACAATATTAAAGAAAATATAAAGGTAGGGGTGAACAACCGAGCCAACACCAGAGCAAAAGACAGCAGCGAGGGGTTCTGGGCAACCTCTCTAATGATTTTTGAGGCAAGCCAGCACACTCGCAGCGTTGCCTCGGGTGATGGCGAGGCTAATACGCTGAAACAACCAAGCGCCCTCGCGAGATTCGCCAGTTACCTCTATTAGGCGAGCCGCCAGTGAAGAGAGGAACCTCGCAGTCAGCGGCCCGTCTCCCCCAAACGTCTCGAAAGCCACAGGCTGAAAAATGTAGCTGGCTGACAGATCAGAGTATTTGAGGGTCTTACTCCGCTCGGCTGCGGAAGCTGTGGCTCTCGTCCTAACCGCAACATCCAGGATGTGGGAAAGAGCAAAAGAGTCCCTAACAGTGACGTCCCAGACAAAGCACCTGTCTCTCTACCAGGCGCACAGGGTAAGGCCGTCAGGTCTTTTGCCGTCACTTCTGGACAACCCAGATGGTTCTAAGATTGAGGGGATGTTCGCTCGGGCCAAAGCTCTCTTGAAAATGAGGTTTATCTCCGTGTAGCGCGCGAAGCGGTCGGCATTCAGGCGGCAAGAAAGACCGTGGAGGCTTGTCGAGTCGAGGAGTCTGCCGCATCGGCACCTTAAACCCAAGCAGATGCCAGCTCCCACTCTGAGGGCGATGGAGACACGAAGTTCGTCCAGGCTGAGTAGGCCACCAACGTTGGCCATGGGTAGGGCATCAACCCAGTCACCTGAGTATTTGGCGCTAGCAGATAGTAAGCGGCGCCTTGCAAACTGATCCGACTGGACGAAGAGGGAATCGAAGGTGGCCTTCAAATTTATGCTGTCCCAAGTTCTCTGACTTCGACTGTCCTCCACCTTCTCGGGAAGAGACAAGCCCAACTCACTCCATTGCTGGAGAGCTTCACCAAACTCCCTGTTGTAATTAGTCCATGTTGGAGAGGAGAGGATGCTGCTCACCAGGGTGGAGCAAGCGTGGGTGGAGGAAAGGAAGCGGGGAAGAGAGAGGGACGAACACTTACGAAGACCAAGACCCCAAATCGCTTGGGCAACGCAGCCTGATCGCGGGACTCTGTAGAGTCTAACATTGACCAGGTACTCGAGTCTCTCGAAGATTAGGTCGTCGAAGCGTTGGAGGCAGGACGGAAATCTGTTAGAGGGGCTGACCCTGAGAAGACACAGAAGCTTAGGAATAGACAGGTAGTTCCTGAGTATGAAGAAACCTTGATGGGGTTCGATAACTTCAATATTCTTCAGCAGCTGCTCAAAGCCAACCATCTTCGATTGGAAGATTGACTCGAAGGCAAGGTCTGTGATTGGGGCTTCTAAGGAGCACCAAACCGACGGGGGAGGGACCGCGACGAAAGGGAAGGACTCTGCAAACAGGTCGATTAGCTGTTGGTGTTGAGAAGCCGGTTGGTTGAGGATGCAGAGCTCACATTTGGAGCTATTGACCTGGAGACCCCGGCGGCCAAGCTCCTCAACCATCTTGTTGGCAGTGGCGAGAACCATATCCGGAATTCTCCCCAAACAGGCGTCGTCGAGGTACCAGACATTGAGGTCCTACTCAACCCCCATCTTGGTGACGTCATCAATGCCCAGTGCAAACAGAGCGGGCCCGAGTGGGTCACTCTGTTGGACTCCTGAGGCAGAGGTGATGATTTGGTCACCGAAAGAGAGGTAGGAGGGCTCCCGATAAGCCTGCCAAGCAAAGTGGTAGAGTTGTGGGACCCTCTCTCTCTTACTGAGCCGAGGACGACGTCGTGGCTGACGGAGTTAAAAGCGTTCCTGAGGTCAAGTTTGAGGATGACCTTGGGGGACGAGGAGGGCAACTTGGTAAATGCTCTGGTAGCGTGGACAGCAGCCTCACATCCCAACTTGGTACCCACCCCCAGCTGGATGGGGAAAATTCCTCCGCTAGTGAATTGGAGACCAACAGCAAACACACCTTTGCAGTGAGGCGGCGAAGGATGCAGCCAACCCTAATGGGGCGCAGGTCACCGTTAGGCTTGGTGAGACCAAATAGCTTCGCACCGAAGAACAGTGGGCGGATGAACGGGAGAACGTTCACTGAAGAGAACTGATTCACAAACTGAGTCAGACTCTCCAAGAGTTCGAGTCTGGCGTCACCGGCCGATAAGGAGATACCATCCTTGAGGTGTTGTTGACGAAGGCCGTCAATTCCCGCGCCTGACCCGGGGAAGGATGAAATCGCCTTTCTGATGATATCGGTGGTGTAAACCGGTCTCAAGTATTCTGGTGGTTCGGGCCAGTGTAGCTGATCATCTGGGGGTGCGGATGGGTGCTTCTCTTTCAGTCGCTCAAGAGAATCAAAGTTACACGGAGCAAGGGAGGACAGAGAAGAGAGGAGACGGACAGCCCCTTTAATGTCAAATTCGCTGAATTTGGCATTGGCCGTTCGCTTGGGGTCTACCGGTTGTCTGTTGGTGGACACCGAGCTCGATGTTGAACTGAAGTGAGACGTGGTTGGGGTGGACTCAAACAGCTGGAACTGCCGCTTGAGAGAGCACGTGAGGGAACCCGAATTCGCATTGTGCACGTGAAGAGAGATGAGAGGAAACAAAAACAATTTCTGCCAGTCAGACCTTTTGTTGGACGAGCAAACGTTTTTCAATAAATTAGAGAGGGCACGTGCAAAGCTATTCCGAGCTCCCTTGGGGAACCGGTTAATGAGCTTTGATTTGGAGAAACCCTGGACGGCTGTGGCAAAGTCCTCGGTAGAGAGTTGGTCATCGAAGTGTGAGGCAACCAAACGGAATACGTCGGAGCTGAAGTGGCACCGATTACAGATACAGTAGTGAAGCCTTTCAGTGATGCCGACACAGCTTCTGTGGTAGCTTGCGTGGCATAGGTGACATTTAATTGTCTTTAAGTACCGGCTAGTGCGGGCAGAGAGCGCAATCAGGTGGTGGGCTGGCAGCAGCCGGCAGTAGAGGGCCAGCGTTGGAATTCGATGGAGGGAGTGAGTCAGTAAAGGAGACAGCAGTGGTTCTAACGGTGGGACTAGAGCGGAGGTTGGATGGTGGGCTAACAGTTGTAGGGGTGGTGGGATTGGCCGGGTTGAATTCGCTCGGAATCTGTGGTGAAGGGGAGGAGGGGGTAGGTGGGGACAAGTTAGCTCCTCTCGTGCGTGCCGAAGTTGGTGGAGAAAGAGAGGTCGAAGGCTGACCGGTTGTCACATAGTCGTTCCACCAAGCAGGTCTCTTGGTCGTTCGACGCATGCCACCGCCACTTAGAGTGGACTAGGTTAAAGTGGTGGCAACTTTATCAATCGACAATCGCCGGTGATAGTTCAATCGAAACATCGGGCCACCGACGGGTTGAACGAAGACATAGGTGGGCTGTGCGCGAGGACGACGTAAGGGGTGAGCAGATTATGAGTGCGTGGAGAGGATGTGAGAGGCAGGTAAATACAGTGGAAGAGGAAGAGCAATGAATATGCAAAGAGAAGAAAAATAAAAACGTTAGAAGTGCAAAATCTAAGGCTGTGAGTTTGTGTAATATTTCGCATGGGTGAATCCGCAGTAAAATCAGAAATTGTGAGTTTGTGTAAAAAAACCCACAGGGGCAAGACTGTAGTAAAGTCAAAACCTGAATGATAAGATGTTTACAATTAGAGAGTGATTACATTACTGGTCCTGAATTCTATCAAGTGGTCAAAGCTTCTAATTCTGTGAAATAGAATGGAAGTATGGGTTGACCTTTCAGTCACACCCGTCTATAAATAGATTTAGGTTATTTCAAGAGATGGGATGGTGCCATGTGTTGAAATAACCTAAATCTATTTATAGACGGGTGTGACTGAAAGGTCAACCCATACTTCCATTCTATTTCACAGAATTAGAAGCTTTGACCATTTGATAGAATTCAGTGAAGCTAGTGGCGGCTCCTCGCCATTTATAATTATTTATTTTTATTTTATTTTGGGGGGATTTGTTTTTGAAAAATTGTACGTGTACGTTAAGGAGGAATGTGT
The DNA here is from genome assembly GCA_964016885.1 of Eledone cirrhosa. Classification (NCBI taxonomy): domain Eukaryota; kingdom Metazoa; phylum Mollusca; class Cephalopoda; order Octopoda; family Eledonidae; genus Eledone; species Eledone cirrhosa. Next base: position 269,131,545 of record OZ024741.1, on the reverse strand, counting down.
AATTGTGTGATACAATTGCTCCAGGTTGGTTCCATTCGTTGTTGCCACAACCAATCCTTTCAAACTTTTAATTTTTTTTCTTTTGAATATCTGTTATTCCTCTCCGTAGATTGTAAATGGTAAAATCCGTTCGAATGTCCCTGGGAGTTAGGTGATCCAACGGAATGGTAAAATCCAGGGCCATAATTGGTTTTAGTGTCCTAAATTATCATCATCGACATTCAATTATTAGCTCCACCCACTACACGATACGTCACGACACGTCACCAGCTTTGGCCCATCTCATCCCCTTTCTGTTTGAAATCAGTTAATAAACTGCAGAGAACAAAACGACAGGTAGTTTTCTGGGAAGTCAACAACAGGTGTTTCAATTGTCCACAACCAGTCATTACGACATAAAGAGACTCAAAAGCCAAACAAAACAGTAGACATCAAAATTTGACTGCTGCCTAAATTAAACTCATTTATTTCCTAACATGAACTCGGACGTTTGTACAGGTCATATATATTACAATGAACTCTTAAATATCACATATTTTCTGTCATTATATTTTTACGATTCGATGTAATTATATTTAATATTGAAGCATATAAATACCTATAACTGTCTTTCCTGCTTTCCGTAACCCCCATCCAATGCACACACATTAACATGCGTGCATGTATACACACACGCTCAATACACTGATCCAATGATGGAAAGAAAAATGCTTCAAACAGAAAGGCGATAAGGGATGAGATGGGCCAAAGCTGATGACGTGTCGTGACGTTCGTGTAGTGGGTGGAGTTAATAATTGAATGTCGATGATGATAATTTAGGACACTAAAACCAAGTATCGCCAAATCCAGTTCTTTGAAGAATATTTTCAAGTTGTCTCAGACAAAGCACACACTCATTCGAAAAAAGGGAAAAGTTGAAAATATTTACCTCGTTTGGTGTTGAATGTGCACACACATACACATATGTATACAGACGCATATATTGATGAACATGTATTTCACATTAAACACAGAGGGACATTAGTAAGTAATAATAACTGTTTCTATTTTAGGCACAAGGCCAGCAAATATTCAGTACATCACTGGTACTTTATTTTATCGACCCCGTAAGGATGAAAGGCAAAGTTAACCTCGACTGGATTTGAACTCAGAATAGCAAGGGCCGTAACTCTATGCGTCAATTTCCTCCCTGTGTAGCAACACGTAGGTGTGTGTGTATATTTGTCATTTAAATAAAGACCTAACCACATTTTTGTGTATTATATATATATGATCCGATAAATTCTATTTTTATGTGAAACACCATGATATCCTAATAATAGTTTCTACTTTTGGCACAAGGCCAGCAGTTACCCCAGTGCATTACTGGTGCTTTATTTTATCGACCCCGTAAGGCAAAGTTAATCTTGGCGGGATTTTAACTCAGAACGTAAAGAGCAATATCTCTATGTTGGAAAGCATGGTGTCTGGCGCTCTACCAATACTGCCAATCCACTAATAAATGTTTCTACATTTTGGCACAAGGCCAGCAATTACCCAGTACATTACTGGTACTTTATTTTATCAACCCCGTAAGGATTTAAGGCAAAGTTAACCTCAGCGGGATTTGAACTCAGAATGGCAAGGGCCGTAACTATGCGTCAAAGCATAAATAATTGTTTCTATTTTAGGCACAAGGCCAGCAATAACCCAGTACATTACTGGTACTTTATTTTATCGATCCCGTAAGGATGAAAGGCAAAGTTAACCTCGGCGGGATTTGAACTCAAATCATAAAGGGACGTAACTCTATGCTTCAAAGCATGGTGTACGAAATGTCTCTAAAATAAATTTGTTGTGGTGGTGGGTTAGTTTGCCAGCTCTGATCAAGCAGATTAAAGAGGTTCTATGCGACTATTGTGGATTGGCAGTATCGGTAGAGGGTCGGACACCATGCTTTCCAGCATAGTTACGTCCCTTTACAGTCTGAGTTCAAATCCCGCCGAGGTTTACTTTGCCTTTCATCCCTACGGGGTCGATAAAGTAAAGTACCAGTAATACACTGAATTATTGCTGGCCTTGTGCCTAAAGTAGAAACAATTATTGTATATATCATATGAAGAGTAAAAGGGAAAGAACCCCTCCGGGTACTAGTGAACATGAGATGTGCGACTAGTTCTCCTCCAAGACACAAGTTTGGGCAAGGTTTGTTTTGGAAGACCAGCAGTCGCATACCAGTCTCTCCGAGCCACCGATGTTGACCAAGGAAAAGGCAATGGCCGATACAGCTTGGCACCAGTGATATCACAACTGAATAAACTGGAGCAACGTAAAATAAAGTGTCAAGCTGAAGGACACAACGCACCACCCGGTTCGAGAGTCGAACTCACAACCTTCCGATTGCAAGCTCAATGCTCTAACCACTAAGTCACACTCCTTCACATGTCGCTACAATACCGTTTATAAATAAGTTTGTATTTCGTGGTGTACAACTGGAGCCCTACTTGAAACGTTAGGATTCTTATCTCCCATACAAACCTACTTATATTTGTAACGTCTGCTACTGTACTGCCTTGCTCTGTCCCAGACTCACAAACAAAATTGAAATTTGGAAAATAACAATAATTTCTTTTTTTCTACAGTAAAACAGTACCATGAATAAACAAATAAAGAAAACAAAGACTCCACCCCGAAACATAAAAGAGCCTTTTAGGTAAACTGTGTCCCAGCATGACCACACATTATTGGTTGAAACACAGTAGAGTGGACATTAAGACATTTTAAATTAGAATCAGAACAATAATTACTAAAACTAACAATGCTGGTAGGAGAGATAACAATGAAATTTTAATTAATTAAAATTATTAAAATATATAATGCAGAAAAAAGTTTTAAAAAGAGCGCTCTTTTTTTCTTGCCTGCAAGTTTCTTCCACTTACCGTTTAATTTAATTTCAAACTCTGCAGGATAGATTCCAAGTAAACAGCAGTTAGTTTTATGGTCTGAATTAGATATTATTAATAGAAAAAAGTTTATGTCTATTCCTCACTTTTCTTCTTTTTCATTTAATTGATTTTTCGAGTATTTTGTAAATTCTTTAAAAAAAAAAAAAACATTGTTAAACTTTCGTTAGTTTACGACGTATATAACTAAAGGTATCCGTAGTAATAAGATTCATGGGCTTTTTAATGTGAGTAAATAATTGTATTTGTTGATTTATGTTTGTAAAATTATTCGAATATATTTGTATGTATGTCACTATATTTATGTACGTGTGTATATATATATATATGAAGATTTATTTCTTCCTGTAATGACGTATGATAATATGAGGATAAATCGTATTACATTATATATATATATATATACAATGAATGTGTGATAAACAGGTGAAACACCAGAGTAACAAGACTCACTATTCAGCCTTAATAAAATGTATATTAAAACTCTTTTTCGGTATTGAGTACACCTTTCTTTCAGCCGCCAATCTCATACGGATAGATATGTATTTTCATGGATGAATTTCTTTTTCTTTCTCTCGCAATGAAGTGTGTATTTATGTTATATATGTGTGTACGTTTGAAAATGAGTGCGTGTGCGTACAATTGAAAAAATATTTGATAGAAAGTTTACTTGTTAAATAACAATTTGCCTACTTCTTAGACATTTCTACAAGCAGCGCTTCCATTCTATGTGAGTGTGTGGGAGTTTCTATGAATTAAATAATAACTATTAAAACAAATAAATAAGTTATAAACTTCGGAATTAAAAACACTTCTTCGGTGTTCTTTTAAAAAGAATAACAAAGTTATTAGGCGGGGAATAAGCGGTGCCTAGGGAAAAGATATTCCTTACTAAATAAAAACCAGTAACAAAGAATTAGAATTTTTTCTCACAAGCTGCTCGGTCATAACAAGGATATCGTTGCATTTTAGAAGAGCCGTATCTATCCCTCTAAAACAATTGCAATTATTATAGAGTCAGTTACTTTCACTTTGGTTCTTAATTTTTATAAACCCAGTAAGGCTAAAAACAAACAAGAAAAAAACAAAACAAAGTTGACTCTACTGGGATTTGAACTCAGAACGTGAATGTTAATAAAAATTGTTTTTAACGTAAGTAGAACACAAGAAATTTTTGAGGTGGGGTATGTTAATTGACTAAATGACTGGTAATTTTTTAAAATGTATATCGAGTTCGGAAACAGGAAAGCAGAAGTTGACCTCGGTGGGATTTGAACGGAAAGAACTAGAAGAAATACTGCAAATCATTTTGATCGTTGATCCCATGGTTCTGCTAATCCACCAATAATAAGGATTTCTTTATTAGCCACGCAGGGCTTACACGAAGAAAAACATTAAGGATGGTACAGACAGAACATGACGGAAAATAGTGTGGGTTTTAGAGTGTAAAATATTGATATAACGAGATATAGAAAACAGGTTCAAACATCGTAAATTCCCTAATATGCGTGAGCAGGGGGGGGGGGGGATCCGAGGGTCGGGCATGGACAAAGCCCACAAAAAGCCACGGTCACTCTAACCACCAGGATAAGTGCCCTCTCCCAGTTTTCCACCTCCAATCTACAGGCGCATACTCGGAGCAGGTCCATTCACTCGTGCCATACTCGCCTCTCTCACCCATCTTTTGCCAACAAATTGCTGGGAAGAGAGCCCTTTCCTCTCCACCCTGATTTTTCTTCTCAAATGAAACCTGAAAAAGTCAATCAGAGCTTCGTCGAAGAGAAAAGTGCTGGTCTTCAGCTCTTGTAGACGTGTCCACCATACGACCTTTTTCGCCATGGCCACAAGGCAGATAAAAACGGTCTGCCCTTCCCGATTACAGGAAGGCAGTGGGGGCAATCTTCTCGATGGACTGAACTGATAGCTGGATCCGTCCTACAGGTGACAGCAGGTGTTCGACATAAACTCACAAGTCAGCAATGTTCAGACACTGGACGAGTACGTGTAGGACGATTTCGTCTCCCTGCACACGGGCCCAGCTGACGGCACTCCCATGCCTGTAGAGTTTATTAATTCGCCAAAAATAATTGTTTCTACTTTTGGCACAAGGCCACTAATTACCCCAGTGCATTACTGGTACTTTATTTTATCGACCCCGTAAGGATGAAAGGCAAAGTTAACCTCGGCGGGATTTGAACTCAGACCGAAAAGGGACGTAACTCTATGCTGCAAAGCACGGCGCCCGACTCTCTATCGATAATGCCAATGGTTTCTGATTTAGACACGAAACCAGCAATTTTGGGGGAGGGCAAAGTCGATTAAATCGACGCCAGTGTATTACTGGTACTTTATTTTATTGAGCCCGTAAGGTAAAGGTAAAGCTAGCCTCGGCGGAATTTGAACTCAGAATGTAAAGGGCCGTAACTCTATGCCACGAAGCTGGGTGTCCGATGTTCTACCGATTATACCAATCCACCGCCTTTAATCTCAATAATGATATTGATAATTTTCAACTGAAGCACAAAACCCACACCGCCCCAAATTTACGTGGAAATCGAATGATTTTATTCGATTTTTCATCATATTCCGATGTAAGGGGAATAACTTAGTCACTGAGAGCAATTCATGGCATTCGTAACGGTAGTGAAATAATGTATTTTTTATCTCCTCCTCCTTCTTCTTCTTCTCACCCACTTACTCCTGAGAGGGCCGTTGGGGCAGAGACCCCAAACACTCCTTCCAGCAGGTCCTGTCAGAAGCAATCGTTTCCAACTGATCCGGTTGGATCCCCAAGCGAGACCAGCCAAGTTAATGGATGTTATCCAACCATCTTGCTCGGGGTGTACCCCTGGGTCTCCTGCCGGTTGGATTTACCCGTAAAATCTCTCCAGCGATTTTTTCCTAAGACATTCTAACAAAACAACATGCCCATAGTATCGGAGCTGTGATCTCTCAATTCGGAGAAGTAGCGGCTCTACCTGGAGTGACTCTCTGAACTCCGAGCTACACACTCTATCGAGTAACGTTACTCCTAAGACTCTTCGGTGGAACCCCATTTCGACTACTTGTATTTGCGATCGTATCCTTTCAGTCATTACCTAAGATTCATGACCATAGGTAAGGGTTGGCACGAAAACCTCATTGAAGATAGCGATTTTGGCTTTTAAGTCAACGGCCATCCAATAAAGTTTCTTTTTTGTGTGTGTGAAGCGATAGACTCATAGTCTTCATTAAGACATCTCTCTGAGAGAAGGTCACTCTGATATAAAACCTGCGACTTCGTTTGCATCCATTGAACATTGAATTCATTTGCCCAAAAAGTAGAACTGGTCTACATCACTGGATGAAGTCACAGGTTTTATATCAAAGTGAACTTCTCCTAGAGTCTCTCATTCAAAAAAAAAACCAAAAAACTTTATTAGATGGCCGTTGACTCTCCTGAATTCTTCCGCCCTTTGACGGATCTTGTTTTTTTTTGTTTTTTTTATCCCGCAGGTTATCCAAAATCACCTTCCTCACCAAGCAAGCTTGGTAGGTTGCCGGTTTAATCGCCGACGACCCAACCATGAACAGGTTGTACTGGGTTACATGTTACCAGTAGCACTGTATTAGAAAGCAGGATGTTATCATTTCACCATATTCTATTTATTACGTAATACGTATTTTGATGGCATCTGTTATATAACAATCAAACACAATCTATAATTATTAGTGATTTGGTTATCCGCGTGATATTCCAGCTAGTAGGCCTAGGTGTTGTTTCTTCACCACTCAGCTAGCATATGCTACAACAGTATCATCACCACTAATTCCACTACCCAAACTATATCCACCAATACCACCACTACCACCAACACCACCACCATCACCATCACCAACACTATCAAAACCACTACCATGACGCCCACCACCACCATCACCACTACCATCACTACCGTCAATAATCCGGCAACGAAATCTAATACCTATTTTAATCCGGCAACGAAATCTAATGTGAAATTAAGTGGTAATAACAACACAACAACAACAACTGCAGCAGTAACAACAACAACAGCAACAGCAGCGGCAGTAGCAGTAGCAACAACAACAACAGCAACGGCAGCAGTAGTAGCAACAGTAATAACAATAACAATTACAGCGACAGTAATAACTGCAGCAGCAGTATTAATTGTTTCTACATTTGGCACAAGGCCAGCAATTACCCCAGTATATTACTGGTACTTTATTTTATCGACCCCGTAAGGATAAAAGGCAAAGTTAACCTCGACGGGATTTGAACTCAGACCGTAGAGGGCCGTAACTCTATGCTAGAAAGCATGACGTCCGACCCTCTACCGATACTGCCAATTCGCCGCCCTTACATCAGTAATAATGGCAACAGTAACTATTACAACAACAACAACAACTGGCAACAACAACAGCAACAACTGCGGCAGCAACAACAACAGCAACAACTGCGGCAGCAGCAACAACAATTTCACCATGAAAAAGAACGCTCAACAATACTAAACGCCACACTTATCATCTTCTCCGACAAACGCACCACCACTAACAACACCTCCACCACCACCACCACCACCACCACTAACACCACCACTACCCCCCCCCCCATCACCACTAACAACACCCCCTCATCACCACTAACAACACCACCACACCACTAACAACACCACCACCACTAACACCATCATCACCACTAACACCACCACCACTAGCAAAAACACCACCACCACTAGCAACACCTCCACCACCACTAACACCATCACTAACAACATCCCCATCACCACTAACAACACCACCACACCACTAACAACAACACCACCACTAACACCATCACCACCACTAACACCACCACCACTAGCAAAAACACCACCACCACCAATAGCAAAAACACCACCACCACTAACAACACCACCACCACCACCACCACTAACACCACCACTAGCAACACCACCACCATCACATCACTAACAACACCACCACCACTAACACCATCACCACCACCACCACCACCACTAACACTACAACCACCGCCACTAACAACACCGCCCCCATCACTACCACCACCACCACCACCACTAACATCACCACCACCGCCACTAGCAACACTCCCCCCCCATCACTACGATGACGACCACCATCACCACCACTAACACCACCATCACCACCATCACCACCGCCACTAGCAACAGCCCCCACCACCACCACCACCACCAGCACCACCAGCACCACGAAAAAAAATTGTTTGCGTTGTAGTTAAATTAGAAGTTATTAAATTGATCCCAGTCTGTTACTGATTTTATCGACCCTTTAAGGATGAAAGATTTGAACTCAGACCGTAAAGAGGCGTAACTCTATGCTGAAAAGCATAGCGTCCGATCCTCTACCGATACTGCCAATTCACTGCCCTATTATTTAATTAATAAGCCCATATCAACATTTAATTACTACTTGTACTTGTGACGGCGTTCACCCGGGGTGAGTTGAGCCGGCTCCATTGAAGGAATTCACGGGCTCAGTTCATTTCAATGGGGTTTCTTCAGGCGATTGGTTTCTCAAGTGGTTCCCAGCCACAAGTATATGCAATTTAGGATTGTGCAATCCAAGCGTTGCATCAGTTATAATGCTGAACTCTCACTTTCATAACCAACCCAATTTGGTGGAGACAGTGCCGCGACGGGGGTGCTTGGGGTGCAGTTTGGCCGGCAGAGGGATTAAACACAACCTATTTCAGTTATTTTGTAGGCCAACAGGAGCTCACCCCACTGCACAGCCCAGGCATACCAACCCTCAGTACCTCTCTCTCTCTCTCTCTCTCTCTCTCTCTCTCTCTCTCTCTCTCTCTCTCTCTCTCTCTCTCTCTCTCACTCTCTCCCTCTCTTATATATATATACATATATATATATATATTGGAAAATGTGTGAGATCCTTGGTACAGTTAGATATATTTGAAAAAAAAAGGAAAAGAATGACTTGACTTGTAGTTCTAAATAATTTGATTTAATTTTAATTTAATTTTATAATTGTTTCTACTTTTTGGCACAAGGCCAGCAATTACCCAGTGCATTACTGGTACTTTATTTTATCGACCCCGTAAGGATGAAAGGCAAAGTTAATTTCATAATATTATAACATTATGAGTTGGTAGATCTAGTAACTTCGGAAGAATTTTAAAGATTCCAGTTTGACAATAACCACCGCCACCGAAGAATGCGAGAAAGTTCTCCAATAAAGTTAACCAGGAATCTTTAAAATTCTTCCCACCGAAGTTAACAAAGAACTTACTAGATCTACCAACTCATATTATAATATTATAAATATTATAAAATTAAATTAAAATTAAATCAAATTATTTAGAACTACAAGTGAAGTCATTCTTTTCCTTTTTTTCATATATATATATATATATATATATATATATATATATATATATATATATATATATATATATATATATACAAATAAAATTATCGAGAATCGGAACTTCGGCCCACGAAATAACGAAAATCTTCGAAATGTGCGGCAAAGTGCTCAATGGTTCGGATGAACCAGAGCTATAACTAACGTTTAATACCAACACACTGAGACGATGCTTAAACAATTATTCGCACAGCCAAAAAATACGATCAAGTAATTCGGGTCAAACAAATAAAAATATATATGATTGAAACATTTACCCGGACCCCCTGGAAAGATGGTAAAATCCAGCATTTGGGTTTCTGCGGCTCCTAAATCAGGTACCGTCCGCATATATATATATATATATATATATATATATATATATATATATATATATATATATATATACGTTTGTATATGTATAATAAAGCCAAAACAATGCAGGTATGGACATAGAATAAAGAATACAAATGCAAAAGATATTGTTGACAATTAGTCTTTTACCTTAGATTTATTTAAATGTCCTTAATTTTCGAGATAATATCTCTTCTTCGGAGGGAAGTAAAGCGGTTAAACCAGTGTTCTAAATAGCTTGCCAAGTCATGCTGCCAGCATGACACCAACATCTCTCTCTCTCTCTCTCTCCCTCTCTCTAAGAAGAGATATTATCTCGAAAATTAAGGACATTTAAATAAATCTAAGGGAAAAGACTAATTGTCAACAATATCTTTTGCATTTGCATTCTTTATTCTATGTTGGTGGATTGGCAGTATCGGTAGAGGGTCGGACGCCATGCTTTCCAGCATAGTTACGTCCCTTTACCATCTGAGTTCAAATCCCGCCGAGGTTGACTTTGCCTTTCATCCTTACGGGGTCGATAAAATAAAGTACCAGTAATACACTGGGTAATTGCTGGCCTTGTGCCTAAAGTAGAAACAATTCTTTATTCTATGTCCATACCTGCATTGTTTTGGCTTTATTATACAAACGTTTATACCTCATTAAACAATGCTTCAAGTGAACTATAACCTCCTCCTATATATATATATGAGGAACGATCGACTTTCGTCAAATCGGACCGAGGGAACAATGTTTCCGTTGGTCTTTCCAATTGCTAATACTATCTATCGGTCGCAACTCCAGGTAGAAGGAGCAACGTGAAATAAAGTGTTTGCTCAAGGACATAGCGCATCGCCTGGTCCAGGAATGGAACTCACAACCTTACGATTGCGAATCCAATTCTCTAACCACTCAGCCACACGCCATATATATATTTCATCGCATTAAAAATCATATACCTCAGGTTGGTGCGAGCAATAACTAAAAAAAGCTATTGGGACAAGTAAATCGCGTAAAGCGAGTGAGACAAGTAAACAAACATGGAAGGATTGATAGCAACGCAAAGATAGGAAAAAACAAGCAACATGGTTATCCGGTCAGCTTTAGCTGGGTGGATTTCATGAGCGAGCGAGATACAGACCATCCGACGTGAGTGAGATGTGAGCAAGAAGAGAACCCACACAGGCCAAACGGGAGGAAGTGAGAAGGGGAGAAAAAGTGAGTGAGTGAGTGAGTGGAAGTGACCTGTCGAGAGAAAGTGTAACTGACAGAGGGGGCGAAAGAAGGTGAGAGAAACAGAGAGAGCGGGGAAGTAGTAAGAGAGAAACAGACAAACGCAGCCGAGGTAATATATATATATATATATATATATATATATATATATATATATATATATATATATATATATTAAAATAACAGATTAAAGTTTAAGCAAAGAATCGCTGCTTTTACCCTTAACGGGATCTTCTGAAACTAACAAAGTCAATCTGTAAACGCAGAAGTGGATATTTCAAAAAACGTTGCAACCGGAGGAAGACAGGAAGACGATACTTTGGTTCGTGGAAACGTTCCCTGGCAAAGAACGGGAAAAAACGAATTTGCATAGGTAAGTATATATTACCTGTATGTTTTGTGAAGGTACGTATACTTTCTCATACGTATATTTGATTGTATATGTTATGGCGTATAATTTTTTATATATTCTGGTATATATGGTTTGGTTATGTGTATACGGGAGTTTGCAGGTTCGTACGTATGTAGGGTGTGTGTATATTTGCACTTCACGTTTTGGTTGACATACGTCTCCGAACATTTGTGTATTTACATGTAGGTATGTGTGTGCGCTTGTTATATACGTATTTATTTATTTATTTATTTGTATACACGCACACACACACACACACATATTTATATGTGCGTGATTTTGTATACCTATGGCAAGTGTTTTCGCGTATGCTTGTGTATGTACGTATTTGCATACGTGCATGTATTTACTTAATTTCTATTACCTCTGTATTGTATTTTATTTACTTTATTCTTAACTCTGAAGCGGAGATTTTTAGTTAGATTTTTAGTCTACGACTTCTGCTATACCATTTACGTGGTTTTGTCTTTGCGTGCAATTGTTCTCGTATATTATGACGTATTATCTTCGTTTTTTCCGTTCATTGCCAGAGAACGTCTCTATGAACCACCTAAGAGAACATTAGTCTACGACTTCTTTTATACCATAAACGTGGTATTGTCTTTGCGCGTAATTGTTTTTCACCGCTCCTATTAATGACGTATTATATTCGTTTTTTCCCGTTCTTTGCCAGGGAACGTTTCCACGAACCAAAGCATCGTCTTCCTGTCTTCCTCCGGTTGCAACGTTTTTTGAAATATCCACTTCTGCGTTTACAGATTGACTTTGTTAGTTTCAGAAGATCCCGTTAAGCAGCGATTCTTTGCTTAAACTTTAATCTGTTATTTTAATAAATATTTGCTCTACGGTTCTTATATATTTGATATATATTTCTCCTTATCGAGCCCTCTTTGGATTTTAGTCTTCAAATTTATTATTATTACTATATATATATAATATATATATATATATATATATATATATATATATTAAAGAGTTAAACAAGATTCAATGAGTATATCATAAAATGGGTTTTACAGTAGATTGGAAGTACTCTACGGAAAATAATTTTCCAGAGTTATTAATATTAATACCTTGATTAAATCTTAACCATTTAACTTCTCAGGGTATGTCATGTATCATTATATTTTGTCTGATGAGGATGTACTGTTGTACATCCGAAATATGTATAATAAAATGTAATTGATCAAAAGAACTTCTATTTTATTAATATTTGTATTTTAATATATATATATATATATATATATATATATATATATATATATACAATAATATTAAGGCTACAAAGTGAGTATTGTTACTCTGGAGCTTCGCCTGTCTGTCACAGGGTCATGAGTACACCTTTCTCTCGGCCATCAACCCCATACGAATATATATACGAGGTGAGTCAGAAAAGTTCCAGGATTGATGTCACAAAATATTTATTTCAAACCCCAATTTCACACATAAGAGTTTTCTCCTTCAAAGTAATCCCCCTGGAGTCTAATGCACTTTTCCATCCTTTTCTGCCACGCTTGCATGGACTCCTGGAAGGATTCTTCCGGGATCCTCCGCAGTTCCGTCGTCACGGCTCTTTTGATGTCGTCCATGTCTTCAAAACGGGTCCCCTCCGGGTCGTGCTCGAAGATCCATGACTCATCACCGGTGATGACTGTCCCTAGCAAGTCTGGTTCGGTTTCAAGACGCTCGAGGATGTCCTGGCACACTTGCATGCGTCGACCCTTCTGGTCATCGTTCAGCAGTTTTGGCACCATCTTTGCGCAGACTTTCCGCATGTCCAAATCTTCAGTGAGAATCTTCCAGACGCTGTCCCGATTCATGCCCAGCTCATTTGCCATCAGTCGAACAGTCAGCCGACGATCGCTACGCACCATCTGCCTGACGCGCTCAACGTTGACCTCAGTCCTTGTTGTTGAGGGCCTTCCGCTCTTGGGGTCATCTTCCACGTCCTCGCGTTCTTCTTTAAACCTCTTGCACCACTCAAAAACACGTGAGCATGACATCGTCTCATCTCCATACACTTGCTGCAGCAATCCCGGTGCTTCTGACGGAGTTTTCAAGTTTGTTCGTTGCTCTGTGCTCATTGCTTGACGACCTGAAACAGAGAACATGTATATAAAATGATGAAGAAAAAAGTTTGATCGCTGCAGAGAGCTAAGATTACAGTTACATACTCCAGGAGGATTACTTTGAAAGAGAAAACTCTTAGTGTGAAGTTTGAGTTTGAAATAAATCTTTTGTCACATCAGTCCTGGAACTTTTCTGACACACCTCGTATATAAACAAATAGTAGAGAGTAAACAGATTTTTTCAGTAGAAAATGCTGAAGAGATTCTTTCAGTATGATATCAAAACATTTATTTATTTATAAAGTGGTATTTCCGCATTTAGTAATATCGGTTTCAGCATATTATACTTTTTCAACAGCGGATATACATAATGTAGTTATGTTGCATATTTATACGAATAATAAAAAGGGGAAGAAAAATTATTAGTTTTTACATACATATTTAGAGAGGAAAGTTCATATCTCTGTCCGTGTTTGTCCTTCCTTCTCTGTTAGTTGGCTGACAATATATATGTATATATATTCATATATATGTATATACATGTGTTTGTGTGTGTGTGTGTGTGTGTGTGTGTATGTGTGTGTGTAAATCAGACCTGCCAACCTCTAAAAGCCCAAACGGAGAGTAACATGAAAAAAAGTGCCCCAAAACGGGGAGAAATGAGACATAATGGGGAGATTTTACATAATGAAAGCTATACCCATTTTCAAAAGAGAAAGACATCTCTCATCCACCCCAAAGCGGGTAGGAGATCTTCCCGTCGGACGGGGAGAGTTGACAGGTCTGCTATATATATATATTCACATATATCTTGCTGTTCAGCAATAATTTCTAAGACGAGTAAAGGGTCTCAGCAGAAATTTCCAATTGAGTATAAGGAATTTTGAGATAAAAGCCTAAATCTTTTGACACTATCATGTATAGATTTATTTTTATCTTGTAAAGAAATCATTAAGTCAATTCGTTTTGACATAATATTGCACACAAATTCTGCATTTCCATAAACATTTCTCCATTTCATAATTCACCACACTCATTCTGTTCGTATATATAAATATATATGTATAGAAATTAAAAAAAAAAAATGTTATGAGATATTCTCAGAAAGATAAAATCTTAATCAACACATAACTCTGTGGTAGCTACCAAATTCACACCTCATCCAATTTCAACATGTTGCGAAACTAACGATGTCATTTTGTATTTGCCCGAATCTACTTAACAATATTTATAACTCTATCCAAAGTGTCACTTGAAATAATCTGTTTTGCGCTGAGGTTTTGCTGTTATAAAATGCAACGAAAGGAAATTAAAGGACCCAGTGTAAATCTTACACGTTTTCCTACCGTGGAAGGTACACCATATGTACACATACTCACTAAATTACTGGAATTTAGCCCAGCTTTAAGACGTTTACCTTTAATATTGTTGAATTACATCGAATCTACATATCCTGTTTAGAATTCTTCGTAACAGTCAACATTCTTATTTATGGCCAGGATGAAGTATAAGACCTTCGCTGAATCAGTAGCATCAGTCGTTTCATTCAAAAGTATATATATATATATATGTACAGTGTAGCCCCGACATTCGCGGTACCGGCATTCGCAGCACCGGATATTCGCGGAATTTTCCTTAGAACCTAACTAATAAATGTTTGTAGAAACCACCGCATATTCGGAGAAACGTAAATATCTTCCGCGATATTTTAATGACTTTTTCGTGGCAATATATCTTTTCCAAGCTTTTTAACGCTAAATTATTAATATCATTATACTGTATTTGCTGTCCTATATTTTATTTTACGTTGTTTTGATGTTTATAGGCATTTTTATGCACCTCATCCAATATTCACCGTTTTTCACTCTTCGCGAGTGCTCTAGGAACGTAAGCCCCGCGGGCAACTGTATATATATATATATATATAAGCAATGAGTTATTTAATTTGTTGATTATTCAACAATTTAATTTATAACAGATTAGAAGCACTCAACAATATTCTTCTGGAGTATAATATCAATAATATTAATACTATTCAAATAGAACTCACAACATTAAGTTCTTGTCTGAATATGTCACTATCTGTAAACCAACTTTTGTATTTTATCTGATGAGAGCGTTCCAAAATTTTGGTACCCTTGAAATATATATAATAAAATAAATATGGTTTTATAAAGATAGCTTCCATTTATTAATATTATTGATATATATATATATAAATCGAATCGGGTGTTTAACAATTCAGAAACATTTGGACGTGCGTCTACATGTGAGAAACACATATCTGAGGAAATTCCTATTCCAGAGTCAGGAACAAACATAATTCAATCGTTCCTCGAGCTGATCGGCAATGAAACATATGTAATATGTAATTAAATATGTATATGATGCAATACTGATTCTTTATTCCCTATTTATTATTATCATCCACATTATTATTATTGGTCTAATCGGACGTCTAATCGGCGTTTTGCTCGCTCCCAGTAAGTCGCTTTATTTGCCTGTTAAAATTATTAGTTGTTAAATATTTCTTGTTGTGTGAAGACTTTGCCCTGTGTATAACAGCGTCAACCAAAATACAGACAACAGAAAAAAATGACAACACATTCAACAACGATATTAACACCACTAACAAGAAAATAAACAACGACACCAACAGCAACAATACAAATTGCACCGAAAACAACAACAACGGTGGCACCAAAAACACAACCACCTACAACAGTAATAACAGCAACAACACCAACAACACCGTTTGTAGCAGTAGCAACAGCAACAGCACCAACAACAACACCTGTAGCGCCTGTAGCAGCAGTAGCGGCAGCAATAATGGTGCCGCTGAAAAAGGGGCCACTTCTTTCGCAGGTGTGGCCCGAAATATAGAGACAGTGCTAGTCACGGAGGAGGAGATGGCAGTTGCAAGAGCCATGGTGTCGAGAAACGACAATAGAGTTTCCCTCTAACCTCCACCCGATTTCTTCAACGACCAGCATTTTGTTATAACCTGTTTACACGACCAAAACCCACTTTGTATCGTCTGTACTGTTCTGTGCCGTCTCTAATGTTTTTCTTCATGTTAGCCCTTGTGGTCAATAAAGAAACATTATGTGAACTTATAAACACTTAACAACAAACATTTTCTATAACTGAAAACAACAAACGAGGTCGATAAAATAAAGTACCAGTAATGTACTGGGTAATTACTGGCCTTGTGCCAAAAGTAGAAACAATTATTATTATTATTATTGGCGACCTACGTAGGAAATCGTATTGTCGTGAGCTCCGCAAAGGTTTGTTGTTTTCAGTTGTTTCAAATTGCCTGTTATGGAACATTTTTGTCGTTAAGTGTTTATAAGTTCACATATATTGCTTTCTGAAAAGGACACTAAATAATATTGGGGCCTTGAGCCCAAAATTTAAACTTTTATTTATCAAACAAAATATTTCTTTGAAAAAAAAACATGGACGACAAATCTCCTGTTTTTAAACAGACCCCCCCCCCCCACCATCACCACCATTGTAAAGCTTGCCACGGTTGCCAACACTGAAAATATAATTAATAGCAGTCTCAATTATTTAAATTTGCCGCATACAGACATGGATTTCCCGCCATTACCAATAACTGCAGGTGTTAAAGCCGCCACCCCCACCACCACCACAGCGACAACAGAAAAAAATGTTATCTCGTGACATCGAAATGGATTCACCTAGAATCGACTCTTCCACGCCGAACACCACTGACATCACCACCACGACCTCCACCACAACTGAAACTAAAAATAACAATAACAAAAATAACAATAACAACAACAGTAACAACAACAACAATGAGAATAACAACAACAACATCAACACCAGCGCAAAACAAAATGTGTCGTTTGCCAAAGCAGCCAAGAAAAGCGAAACAATCGAGGTAAGCCAGGATGAATTAAATGAAGCCAAGAGAATAGTAAAAAAAGATGGGTACAGGGTCAGAGACTCGTGAAGATCAGGGTGACCCAGGTTCCGCCGGCCATCGAAATTCCCTGGCTAATGGCTGCCTTCCTCGCCGGCATCGAGGCCAACACGAAAATAATTGAGGTAACAAAAGTAAAGCAGGAGAACTGGTCCGGATCTGGGATGGAGCTCCTGATCCAAGCGGACCAAAAGAACATTGAGGAAATTCCAGAGGTGATAGACCTCAATGACGGCAGCCACCTCACCGTAATCGTTAGGGTAGAAGGCCTAGGTGTGTCATTTGTGGAGAAGGAACCCACCTAAAGGCTTTCAGCCCTCAGGCTAAAAAGTTGAGGCCACCTCCCCTACCCACTCCAGTGACTCAACCTTCAAAACTACCAGCAGCAGAAATGGCAGCAACAACTGTAGCAGCAACAACACCCCCACCACCCACCGCGCCAGAATTAGCACCAGCGCCTCCACCATCCACCACGCCACAACCCAAACCAACGCCATGGAGGATTTTCCACTCCCCGACCTATCCCAAATGGAGACAGATTATGACGATGAGGAGGAGTGGGAAATGATATCAGGAAAAAAGAAATAGAAAAAAAGAACCCCAAAAAGAAAATATCCTCTTCCTCCACCCTCCAAAACCAAAATGCAGGGAGAAACAAATAAGCAAACAAACAAACAATTCAAGACAGCTATGGAACCACCCACACCAGCATCACCAGCCCCATCACCACAAACACCAACACCATCACCATCATTAACACCACAACCACCATCACCAACACCACAAAAATCACCAAAAAGCGTAACAGAAACAAACCCACAACAAACGCAAACAAAACAAAACAACAAAAACGATACACACTACACAGCATTAAATTTGAACAACAACCAATTATTACACTACATCCAACACAACACCAGCATCACAGAAAAAGACTACACAACAACCCAAAAGTTCACACCACCTCCACACATACAAATCACTCGCATCACACAGAAAACGTACACAACACTAAAACAAAAATTCTCCAAGGTTATCGGAGACTTCCGACAAACACTCTCCAGGAGGATTTATAAGGACATCCTTCCGGAGGAGGCCACAAGCAGTGAAAAGGATGGACAAACTATCCTTCCTCTACGAGAAGTGAGGTAAGTGGTCTTTCCTTTCTTTTTCCACTCCGTTTCAACATGACCTCACTCAGAATAGGCAGCATAAATGCGCGTCATGGAAGCAGGGCCACCTGCTCAACGACCTCAGGTCACTAAACATAGATGTGGTGGCCATCAGCGAGACCAGAATCTCCGAAACACGAGCCTTCGCACCGATCTTCGGCGGCTACGATGTGTACGCATCTCCCAGCCGTCCTGGATCGGAGGGGGTGGGGGGGAGTTGCTGTGCTTTTTCGGAGAGGTTCGGATCTCGCCATACGGGCCATCTTCCTGGACCCAGAAGGTAAGTTGGTGTAGCTGGACGTGACCAGCGGAGACGGGCAAGCTTTCAGGCTAGTGACCGTCTATGCCCCGACAGGAGCAGGGCGGCCTGATTTCTTCCGGCGTCTGGAGACCTTTCTTGGAACATCCCGCTCTTTAGTGTTAGTGGGCGACTGGAACGGGATCTTAGATGCACGCTGGGACTGTCTGGGATTAGCGGATAGGAGAGGAGGGTGTAAAAGCCTCGAAAACCTGCTCAGACGGTTTCAACTGTCTGACAGGTACCGTCTGGATTTCCCGAATGTGCCAATGTGGACATGGACAAACCGTATCGGGTCATCCAGATCATATCTAGATAGGGTATTTTGTAGGGAAATAGATAGGTCTAGCATAGGCTGTCCACATTTCAAAATAGTCGATTACACGGACCACAAATTCGTGATCTGTGACTTTGACTTAGATAGGCTTCATAGACAGGGAGACGGCTACTGGAAGCTAAACGCGTCATTAACAGCGCGCAAGGCCTATAGAGACCGGATTAGCGAACTAGTTAAGCGGGCGTTGACGAGGGCCATCGCCAACAACAAATGGTGGTTTGCTCTGAAAAGAGCGATTAGAATAGGGTCCATTAGGTTTAGTAAGGCTTTAGCAATAGAGAAAAATAGGGCAGAGAGAGAACTAGTTAGAAAATTAGACGAGGCGCTTAGTAAAGGCACCGCGACAGACGTACTTGCGGCGAAATTGGTCCTTGACCAATTCTTCAATGCAAAGCACGAAGGCTGCGTTGTCAGAGCTAGGGTGCTTGCTCTCAGACACGAGGGGACGAAAGCCGTTCAATGGGCCCGAGTGGCGGAGGCGCGTCGTGGCAACAAAGCCACGATCCGGTCTTTGGTGGACCACGACGGGCGCATGCTACTCGATGCCGGGCAAATGTGAGAAGCTTTTCAGCGACACTTCACTCAGCTGTTCGGGGGCACTGAGGCGGAGTGTTGCGAAAAGCCGATAACAAACGCTTTGTACGGGAGGCAATGACTGGCTGCACAAGGGGTAAATCACCTGGTTTGGATGGTCTGCCCGACGAACTTTACGTACAAATGTCAGACTTGTTCGGATCCCTCTTGGCGGACGTCTACTGCAACTGGCAACAGAACGGGAGAATTCCCAGCTTTGTGAGCCGAGGAGCTGTGGAGCTGCTGAGAAAGGATCCGAACAAGGGGATTAACATCCATGAGGTTGACTGGTCTCGCTTGGGGATCCAGCCGGATCAATTAGAGAGGGTTACTCCTGACAGGACCCAATGGAATGAGTGTTCGAGGATTCTGTTCCCCCGACCCTCTCAGGAATAAGTGGGTGAATAATAATAATAATAATAATAATAATAATAATAATAATAATAATAATAATAATAATAATAATGATGATGATTTCATTTATTAGCCACCAGTGCCGACATGTAGGGGGACAATACAAAGACAGGGACAGTGGGGTTTACAATAAGGTGGAGTAAAAGTGCACAATGGCAAGACTAATTTAACAATGAAAATATAAAAATATAAAATAAACTATGCATAAATATAACAAAATAAATTCCCCGATAGGGGGTGTACGACCCTGGGGTGCTTCAGGTACCCCACCAATCCTGAACCACCCTGCGCTTCTAGGGCACCCAGGGAGAGCACCCCTCTCCTCAAGTTAGCTAGCCTATAGGCGCATGGTCAGAGTAGGCCCATTCACACGAGCCATTCTCGCCACATTCACCCACCTTTTAGCAAATGTACTGGGGGGCAGCACTTTTCTCTCCACCCTCACCTTCCTTTCCAGGTGAAACTTGAAGAAGTTGATGAGGGATTGGCCGAAGAGAAAAGTGTCTGTCTTTAGTCCTTTCAACCTGGTCCACCATATAATCTCTTTCGCAACTGCCACCAGACAGAGGAAAGTTTCCTGCTCTTCCTGACCTAAGGAAGGCGGTGGATCGATCTTCACTATGGACTCGGCCGATAGCCGGATTCGTTCCACACGCGACAGTAGCTGTTCGACATAACTCCACAAGTCAGTAATGCAGGGACATTGGACAAGTGCGTGCAGAACGGTTTCGTCGTTCTGTGCGCATCTTGGGCAGGTCCGTCTGACAGCACTTCCGTGCCTGTAGAGTTTATCCCGAACCGGGAGTGCCCCCCGGTAGCACTGCCAAGCGAGGGATTTCTGAAAATTGTCCTCGTCCCCGGCTCAAAAGTCCTCCGGTACAGACTGGTCAGTTCGACTTCGTCGAGGCCCAAAGCTTCTCCGAGTGCGTCATCGCACTTGCCCACCACTAATCCTCTATAGAACTCGAGAGTGGAAGTTCCACTGATCGCATTGCCCGCTTGGTAGAGGGTAGTGAGTGCATGGCAACATTCCAGGTGCCAATAATAATAATAATGATTTATTGTGAAATAACAATTCTTAGTACAAATGATGCATAAGCACCAGACTCAAGTCTCAGGAAAATTCGGATCCATAATATATTGTTATATCGCTCAAATATTCAATTTTGTAATATACATTTTACATTCAAAAAAAGAATATGGTTATAAATGGAAGAAAACCCCCTCTGTCTACACTATATAGAACAGCCAAATGACAGCAATTTCACCAACACCACAAACTAGATACACCACCTACCCCATCACTCCTCTGTGTACACTAAATACAACAGCCAGATAACGGCAATTTCACCACCACCACCGTCAATCCCAGCATAATAATTATAATTACTATTACTATTGTCTCAAGTTTTCACAAAATGTTTAATTCCAATATTAAGGAATATGTCAACACATATACGCGACTAACCGCATAGATTCACCGATCAAACAAAACTACAGTCTATTCAACAAAACTCAGTAACGACAACGCCATCACTACAGTCACCGCCGCCACCACCCATCCATCACTGCTACCACTATCCCATCGCCGCCGCCGCCACTCCTTCATTGCTGCCACCGCTATTTCCCCATTACCTTCTGTTAACTTACGAAAGGGGAAGGTGGCGGTATCACTAGACAATGTTAATAAACAATATTAATATTTAATTTTGGATCAGGAATGTTAGAGTCGAAAAGGAGAAAAATGGCAAAATGACTAAATAGCTAAAGATAATTTCACCACCAACACCGCCGCCACTACCACGCTAAAAACTCTGGTCAAGTTGCCTCGGCCGCTATTTCTACTCCAACTTCAACACCATCGCTACAGTACTACGATCACATCACCACCGCCACTGCCTCATTATCGCTGCCGCCGCTATTCTCTCCCACTGCCTCCTGCTAGGTACTACTAGCACAGCACCGCCACCACCACCACCACCACCACCACCGCCACTGCCTCATTATCGCTGCCACCGCTATTCTCTCCCACTAGCCCCTGCTACATCGTAGTGCCCCCACTAAAAGAGGAAGGCATCAAAATATATAAATAGACTGAATTGATGACCCGGTCAAAATCAAAAAGCCAAAAATCAAAATCATAGCAGCACAGCAACAACGAAAAACGTAAAGAAAAGAAAAATGAAGAGAAAAACAAACAGACGGACAGAGAAGGGAAGGGAAAAACTAAGTCAGACATTCAAACATTACATTACAATGAAACTTATGCTTATTCATTTTTTGGTTTTTTTTTGCCTGTTTGTTTGTTTGTTTATTTATGTTCGTCTACAGCGTGATAATGCCACACAAAAATCACCGGGAGTGACGAAATTACCGGAGGTGATGAAATCACCGGTGGTTATGTAACCATACATTCGCCAATCCTCGATAAGAGTGTTTAAATGTCGAACCTAAACAGTTCGAATAACGGTGAAATGGAGACTAGAATGTCATGTGACAGACTCTCACCCAACAGGTGCTCCCTGGCTCAGCAGCAGGGACCTGGCTGTCAACCAAATACTGCTGGTGTCTGAGGAAGAAGAAGAAGGAAAGGGACCAGAACCAACTGGACGAAAGAATTGAATAGAACTGTTATGCAATGTTACCTGAAGAGTAACCCCAAGGAGAAAGGCTATAGGAAACGGATGCATAACATCTGGAACGAGATTGGTCTATTTAAATTAGATGAACAAAAATTGGCCGGGCAGGCTCGGGTAATAAGAACTAATGGGTGGATAAGCGAGCTGGAACTGGAGGAACTGAGCAGAGAGATTAGCTTGGAGATGGAGAGTGGAGTATACCAGGCAAACGAGCCAGTGGGAAATGAAGGTGAGGAGGTCGAGAAAACCGAGGAACCACCCGAAGCAGACAATGATCTGAATGCTGAGATAAATAATACCTGGAACAGAGATACGGCCACTGAGGAGATGAATGCTGACGGGCTAGGACAAGATTTGGTTGATATCCTAAACATAGTGGTAGATGGATTGAACAATGATAGTGGGAAACCTATGAACCTAAGATTTGTAGACAGGAAAAAGTTAAAAGAAACAACAGCTAAGGTAAACAAAGTCATCCCATACCTTGAGGCGAGGAGCCTTCACCAGTGCAACAATATCCTCAAAGCAACAGCAAATACGGTGAGGAAACTACTTGGTATAAAAGCGAGAGGAAACAACAAACAAGAAAGATCAGAGCCTTGGTGGAAGAAACGACTGAGTGGTCAAACCAGGGAAATGAGAAATGACATTGGAAAGCTTGAGTCCCTACTGAATGGGACACTAAAAAACATAGACACTAAAAATAGACTGGAAATAAAGTACAAAAACTAGGAGGAAAAAGCTAAATATTATCATAGAGGAACTGAAGCAACGCATTGTAGTAAAGAGTGCAAAAATCAGGCGATACGAGAACAGAGTCAGTCAGTATAGACAGAACCGCATGTTCGACAACAACCAGAAGATGCTGTTTGGACAGCTTGAAGGGAAAGAAAGAGGCAACGACTTGATCCCTGAGGCGGAACAAACTAAAACATTCTGGAGAGGAATATGGGAGCAGGATGTTAAACATAATGACCAAGCTGTGTGGATTGAGACAGTACAGAAGGAGATTAGTGAACAGGCACACCAACAAACTGATTTGATTATCACAGTTGAAACTCTTAAGGGGCAGGCCAAAAAACTAACCAACTGGAACGCCAGGCACAGATGGTGTGCAGGGGTATTGGATTGAAAATATAACATCCCTCCACCCGAAACTGACAACCATGTTCAATGACTGCTTGATGTCAGGTGATGTACCAGAGTGGTTGACAAAAGGTACCACAGTTCTGATAATGAAAGACCGAATCAAGGGTAATTATGTTACCAACTATAGACCTAACACATGTCTGTCCGTAATGTGGAAACTGTTGACAAGCATTATGTCTGAGGAAATCTACCATCACCTCCACACAAACAAATTGTTACCGGACGAACAGAAAGGATGCCGAAAGAAGTCACGTGGTACAAAGGACCAGTTACTTATTGATAAGATGGTAATGAGGAATTGCAAGAGGAGACACACTGGTCTTGCCATGGGATGGACAGACTACAAAAAGGCATTTGACATGGTGCCTCATTCTTGGATCACCAAAAGCCTGGAGATCTTCAAGGTGGCATATAACATCAGACAGTTGTTGGGCAAAAGTATGAAGTCCTGGCAAACAGAGCTAACATCAACTGGAGAATCCTTGGAAAGCGTGAAGATCAAGAGAGGTATCTTCCAGGGAGATAGTCTGTCCCCTCTGTTGTTTGTCCTTGCCCTGATGCCCCTGACCAGTGTACTGCGAAAAGTGATAGCAGGATACGGGTTGGGAAAGGGAGGGCTTACCATCAATCACCTCCTCTTCATGGACGATCTTAAGCTTTTCGGGAAGAGTGAGAAGGAGTTGGATGTGCTTGTTGACACTGTCCGTATTTTCAGCAATGATATATGTATGCAATTTGGTATTAGTAAGTGTGGAGTCCTTGTGATGAAGAGGGGTAAATTGAGCAGAAGTAACGGAATCCAGGTACCAACAGGTGAGATGATAAAGGAAATTGACTCTGAAGAAGGATACAAGTATTTGGGTGTTCTGGAGGCTGATGACATCAAGAACAAAAAAATAAAGGAATTGATAAGAACTGAATACATTCGGAGAGTAAGGAGCGTATTAAAGTCACATCTGAACAGTAGGAATGCCATAAGTGCAGTAAATTCCCGAGCTGTGTCTATTATTAGGTACAGTGCGGGAATTCTGAGATGGAATGTTGCTGAACAAAAAGAAATGGATAGGAAGACTAGGAAGCTATTGACTATCTACAACATGTTCCACAAGAGGAGTGATGTCGATAGACTCTACTTAAGGAGATCTGAAGGTGGAAGAGGTCTTATCAGCATAGAGGACTGTGTTCAGATGGAGAAAAACAACCTACACAAATACGTGACTGATAGTAAGGAGCCAATGCTCAGAACTGTACTGAAGGAGGGGACAATAGACCAGGGGATGTCCAAGGAGGAAATAACATCAAGGAGAAAGAGCAGCCTTCAGGAAAAATCCCTTCATAGTACCTTCTTTGAGAAAACTGAATTCAGAGATCCACAGACATGGAACTGGTTGAAAAGAGGAGACCTTAAAAAGGCTACAGAAGGAATGTTAATGGCTGCGCAGGAGCAGGCCCTCAAAACGAAGTGGTTGAAACACCATATTTACAAGGAGGAGGCTAGCCCACTGTGCAGGATCTGTGGAGAGAGAGAGAGAGGAGACTGTGGCTCACATTGTATCCGAGTGTAAACACCTAGCCCAGACTCACTATAAGGGCTGGAGACATGATGTGATGGGCAAGGTGATCCACTGGCACATATGCAAAGTAAACAATTTACCACATTCTGAGAAGTGGTATGAACATAAGCCAGAGTCGGTGATAGAAAACGATCAGGTGAAGGTGCTGTGGGATTTTAGGATACAGACGGAAAAGAAACTGGAACATAATAGACCTGACCTGGTGGTTGTGGACAAAGAAAAAAGATCGTGCCTGATTGTGGATGTGGCCTGCCCATTCGACACGAGAGTGCAAGAGAAGGAGAGGGAGAAAATTAACCGATACCAGGACTTAAAGTGGGCGGTAAAAAGGATTTGGAACTGCCATGAAGTCAAAGTGGTCCCGATTGTCATAGGCGCACTAGGTACTATCTCAAAAAGTTTCCAGGGATGGTTAAAGAAAATTGGCCCCTTCACGCTTTTTGGAACGCTTCAAAAGGCATGCTTGCTGGGAACAGCAAGAACCCTCCGATACGTCCTGTATATCTGAGGCTGCAGGTAGTGGCTTGATATTCATTTCAACAAACTTTCCAGTTAACTAACATCAATGACTGAGACTCAAAGAATAATGATTTCTTTATTAACCACAAGGGTTTACATAAAGTAGACATTAAGGACAGTGCAGGACAATACAGGACGGTACAAATGGACATTTCTGCGTGTAACAAAACAAAAACAGAGGATGTAACAAAAAAAATAACAATGAAAAATTCCCAAATAGGGGGGAGACTTCGGAGAGACATTTGTGGAGAAAGCCCAGTAAAAGGCCACAGTGACCCTGACCACCAAGGCAAGTGCCCTCTCCCAGTTTTCCACCTTTAATTAACAGATATATACTCAGAGTAGGCCCATTCACTCGGGCCATTCTTGCTTCTCTCACACATCTTTCAACAAAATGCTGGGACGAGAGCACTTCCCTCTCTACTCTGATTTTCCTTTTCAAATGAAATTTGAAAAAGTCAATCAGGGCATCACCAAAGAGGTAAGTGCTCGTCTTCAGCCCTTTCAAACGTGTCCACCATACTATCTCTTTCGCCATGGCCACCAGACAGATAAAAACTGCCTGCGCTTCCCGGCTAAAGGAAGAGGGCGGGGCAATCCTCACGATGGACTCAGATGATAGCCGGATCCGTCCTACACGCGACAGCAGGTGTTCGACATAAACCCACAAGTCAGCAAAGCTCGGACACTGGACGAGTGCGTGCAGGACGGTTTCGTCGCCCTGCGCGCATCTCGGACATGCCCGGCTGACGGCACCTCCATGCCTGTAGAGTTTATCTCGAACTGGCAAGGCTCCTCGGTAGCACTGCCAGGCCAGAGATTTCTGGAAGTTGTCCATAGGCCCCGGCCCGAAAGTTCTTCCGAAGAGATTGGCTAGTTGATTTTCGTCGACGCCTAGAGTTTCCCCAAGTACGTCGTCGCTCTTCCCCTACACTAATCCTCTATAGAACGCCGAGTTGGAGTTTCCACCGATCACATTGCCCGATTGGTCGAGGGCTGTGAGCGCCTGAAGACATTCCAGTCTCCTGGCGCTCCCTCTCGGTCTTCGCTTGACCCAGGACTGCAGTTCGGTCAAGGAAACGAGCTGGAGAAATACGTGTCTAGCAAACAGTGACCACACCAGATCACCGTCGAGGAAGAGGTGGAGATGTCGTAGCCTGAGCGCATGTCTGCGCATCATCAGCCACGGCATGCCCAGCCCTCCACGTAGCGGGTGTTGACAACAGATGGACCGCCTGACCATCGGAGCGCGTCCCTTCCACAAAAAGCGAAAGAGCAAACGCTCCACAGCAGTCAGGCGGGGCTTAGGACAAGGTATGACGGTCAGGCGGTAGCAGATGTACGCATTCGCCACCTCCGCTCGACATTTCAGGAATAGCTTCCTCTCCGCCCATTTCTGGGTGAGAGAAGCCACCCTGCTCGTCACCTCGTCCCAGTTTTTGTCCGTCTGGCGGTCCGGACCGAACCAGACCCCTAGCAATTTAACCGGTCCGTCCGTCCAGCGTCCGACGACGTTGTTGGACGGCATGGACGTGCTTCTCCAGGTGCCGAGCTGCAGGCCCACTGACTTTTCCTGGTTGATTATTGCTCCTGTCACCGCTTCGTATTCTCTTAGTGTAGTGCCGATCGCCTCGAATGTGTTTGGCGTTCGACACCACTATGGTGACATCGTCCGCATATGCTGATACGGATCTTCCGCATCCTAGTTCGCGCGGGACGCCCCTCAACGTCTCCAGTTTGTGCAGTAATGGCTCGAGAGTCAATACGTACAAGAGGGACGAGAGGGGACATCCTTGTCAGACCGAGCGCATGATGTTGAACGGTTCCGAAAGGTGACCGTTCACTTTCACCACAGAGCAGATGTCACTGTGCATGGCAGCGTTCCAGCCTCTGAAGACGGGCCCAAAGCCATCCGCCCTCAGGACTGCAGTTAGGTAACGATGGTCAACCCTATCGAAAGCTTTCAACTGATCTAAATTGATCAAAGACCCACCCGTGCCAGGTTCCTTAGCTACCCTCTCTACGATGTATCGCATGAGGTGGAGGTTGTCGTGGATGGATCTGTCGGGAATGGCGCATGTCTGCGCCTCTCCCACCAGACCACCAACGACAAGCGCCAACCTCTTTGCTAGCACCTTGGCCAAAATCTTGAACTCCGTGTTAAGCAGAGTTATGGGCCTGAAATTATCTATGTTATCCCCCTTGTTCGGATCCTTTCTCAGCAGTACCACCGCTCCTCGGCTCACGGAGCTGGGAATTCTCCCGTTCTGTTGCCAGTTGCAGTAGACGTCCGCCAAGAGGCCTCCGAACAAGTCTAGCATCTGTACGTAAAGTTCATAGGGCAGACCATCCAAACCAGGCAATTTACCCCTTATGCAGCCAGTCATTGCCTCCCGTACTTCAGCGGCTGTTATCGGCTTTTCGCAACACTCCGCTCTGTGGCCGAAAGCCGCGGCAGTCCGTCGAGGTAGACACTAAAGTCCATCCCTCGACCCGGCCCACCGCTGCCGCCGAACAGCTGAGCGAAGTGTCGCTGAAAAGATTCACTCATTTGCCCGGGATCGAGTAGCATGCGCTCGTCGTGGTCCACCAAAGACGCGTCTCCGCCACTCGCGCCCATTGAACGGCTTTCGTCCCCTCGTGTCTGAGAGCAAGCACCCTAGCTCTGACAACGCAGCCTTCGTGCTTTGCATTGAAGAATTGGTCAAGGACCAATTTCGCCGCAAGTACGTCGGTCGCGGTGCCTTTACTAAGCGCCTCGTCTAATTTTCTAACTAGTTCTCTCTCTGCCCTATTTTTCTCTATTGCTAAAGCCTTACTAAACCTAATGGACCCTATTCTAATCGCTCTTTTCAGAGCAAACCACCACTGGTTGTTGGCGATGGCCCTCGTCAACGCCCGCTTAACTAGTTCGCTAATCCGGTCTCTGTAGGCCTTGCGCGCTGGTAAGGACGCGTTTAACTTCCAGTAGCCGGGTCCTCGTCTATGAAGCCTATCTAAGTCAAGCACACAGATCACGAATATGTGGTCCGTGTAGCTGACTATCTTGAATTGTGGACAACCGATGCTAGACCTATCTATTTCCCTTCAAAATACTCTATCTAGATATGATCTGGATGACCCTATGCGATTTGTCCAAGTCCACATTGGCACATTCGGGAAATCCAATCGGTACCTGTCAGACAGTTGAAAACGCTTGAGCAGGTTGGTGAGGCTCTTCCACACTCCACCCCTATCCGCTAATCCCATACAGTCCCAGCGTGCATCTAAGATCCCGTTTCAGTCGCCCTCTAACACTAAAGAGCGGGACGTTCCAAGAAAGGTCTCCAGACGCCGGAAGAAATCAGGCCGCCCTGGTCCTGTCGGGGCATAGACGGTCACTAGCCTGAAAGCTTGCCCGTCTCCGCTTGTCACGTCCAGCACCACCAACTTACCCTCTGGGTCCAGGAAGATGGCCCGTATGGCGAGATCCAAACCTCTCCGAAAAAGCACAGCAACTCCTCCCACCGATCCAGGACGGCTGGGAGATGCGTACACATCCTAGCCGCCGAAGATCGGTGCGAAGGCCCGTGCTTCGGAGATTCTGGTCTCGCTGATGGCCACCACATCTATGTTTAGTGACCTGAGGTCGTTGAGCAGGTGGCCCTTCTTCCATGACGACCCCAAGCCACGCGCATTCTGAGTGAGGTCATGTTTAAAATGGAGTGGAAAAGATGGGAAAGACCACTTACCGTACTTTTCGTAGAGGAAGGATGGTTTCTCCATCCCTTTTCACTTGATCGTCTGTTGAAAAGACCGTTGAATCGTCCCTTCGGCTGGTCGTCGGCTCTTCTATGAGTATGTCCGAATATACTCTCCTGTTGAGAGTCCCTCCTAGGTCTCTGAAATCACCAACTGCGTTGGGGAATTTCGTTTTATTGTTTGTGTATTGTTACTGTGTAATTCTTACCAGTCTTATGTTCGTTGGTGTTTTGATTGGTGCTGGTATTATGTAGTCGTGCTGTGAAATGTCTGTGTGTTCAATTATGTAAGTCATTAGTTTCTTGTTGTGTGTATTTATTGCTGTGCATTTGTTTTTCTGGGGGTGGGGTATGGTTCTGCTATTTTCTTGTCGTTGTTGCTGTGTGTGTGTGTGTTTTGTTGTTGTGTTTGCGATGTTGGTGCTTGTGGTGTTGGTGTTGAAGGTGTTGTTGTTGTTGGCGGTGGGGTTGTCGCCGGTGGTGATGGTGGTGCTAGTGTGGGTGGTGATTGTGTTGGTGGTGTTGCTGCTGTGAGTCTCTTTGCAGTAGCCTTTACCCCTTTTTCATTTTTTTCCTCCCTTTTCGAAGGCGACGATGCGCTGCTTCTGCGTTTGTGCCTTCTTGCGACCTTTTGCCATCCCTCTCCCACCTCACACTCCATGTCTGATTCTATGAGTTCGGGTAGGGGTACCAGCTCCACTCTTTCACTTGTTGTTGTTGGTGATGTTTGCAGTGGAGTCTCTGTTGGAGCTGCAGTTGGTATTAGTGTTGTTGTTGTTAATATTTCCACTGCTGCTGCTGTTCTTGATTTCCGTGGCGTGGGTATGGTACCACGGACCTATCGTTCCTGGTTGCCGCTTGTCCTGTTGCTGG
Source organism: Eledone cirrhosa (assembly GCA_964016885.1). Taxonomy (NCBI): domain Eukaryota; kingdom Metazoa; phylum Mollusca; class Cephalopoda; order Octopoda; family Eledonidae; genus Eledone; species Eledone cirrhosa. Next base: position 269,100,908 of record OZ024741.1, on the reverse strand, counting down.
TAGCAGTGGAGCCGGTTTCGGAAGGAGGGTTTTTTTTTTCCTTTCTCAGGGTCTTCTCGTTGCAGAAGGCCCTGAGGTGAGTCTTCGATCCACAGCGAAAGCATTTCGGGCGTTTGCCCTCAACACTTATGGGCAGTTGAGTGCCGTTATCGAAGTTTATCACATCCGGGATAGCTTCGATGCACTCCTGGTTGGTTTGGATTAACATCTCAATGGAGGTGCCGACCCAATCTTCTCTTACTCTTTTCTGTACTTGCAGTACAGTTGATTTGTCCTCGATTCCGACGAGGACAGACGCGAGGGACGTGGGTAAGTTTAACCCTCACAATTTTTTGCCCGCAGTAGGAGGGCACCAACACCATTTCCTCGCTCCTTAGGGTCACTAAGGATTGAGCCTTTGCCTCCTGGGGTGTGGCAAAAAGCACGTCTACGGTGGCATATTTCTTGCCTCGGGTGATATGCGTTTTCCGCTGCCACACAGACCCTAAGGCTTTTTGTATTTGAGCCTCTGTGGCTCTTTCAACCCTACGGGATTTTGTGCTTACTGTACGGTACGTGACCGTACAGTGCTGTTGGGTTTCGAAAAGTTTTTCGGCTGCCTTGCAGATTGCTCGGTGTCCGGTTTTCGTCACCATCTTCTTCGCTTCCTGTAATTCCTCATTTGTTATGAGGATGGTTTCCAGGTTCTTTGCGATACCTGCAAACGAGATTGGTTTTTCTTTGCTGCTGTTGTTGTTGTTGTTGTTGTCGTCAGAGCTGCTGTTACTTTTGTTGTTGCTGCTGGTACTACGACTACTGCCGCTGCCGCTGTTGCTGTGGTTGTTGTTGTTGCTGCTGCTGCTGTTGTTGTTGCTGTTGCTGCTAATGCTGTTGTTGTTTATGCTGCTGCTGATGCTGTTTCGGCTGCTACTGTTGTTTTCCTATTCACTGCTGCTGCTGCTGTTATTACGGCTGCTACTGCTATTATTCATGACGTCAAACGAATGAAATGGGTTTTCGTATTTAACGCACACCTTTTTCATCATTGTCGTCGTCGTGGAGAAATGTTCCATGCTTTGCACGTGATTTTTCTTTACTGGCGTCGCTTGCGAAAGAGAAGGGAGGGAGAGAGACACATTTAGAGAAGGGAGGGAGAGAGACAATCTTCTCTCTGCTGAAGTGACGATTGAGGAAGAAGAAGACGGAATGAGTGGGAGTGACTTGTGAAAATTCTTTTTCGTAGCCATGTTTTTTTTTGTTTGAAATAAATATTGGGCACAAAACCCCAATAAGCAGTTATTTAACCACGAAGGGCCAAATAACAGGCAGAAAGACCCCTCTCACGGGGAGGAGGGTGTTTTTGTCTACAATTTGGTTAAAGTTTTAAATAATTTACAATTGTTATAGCGGTCAAAATTTACAATACCTTACAGAGCCGAGCCTCAGTCAACCATAGCATTCAATATTAATAATAATAATAATAATAATAATAATAATAATAATAATAATAATAATAATAATAGACCTGACCTGGTGGTTGTGGACAAAGAAAAAAGACCTGGTGGTTGTGGACAAAGAAAAAAGATCGTGCCTGATTGTGGATGTGGCCTGCCCGTTCGACACGAGAGTGCAAGAGAAGGAGAGGGAGAAAATTAACCGATACCAGGACCTAAAGTGGGAGGTGAAAAGGATTTGGAACTGCCATGAAGTCAAAGTGATCCCGATTGTCATAGGCGCACTGGGGACTATCTCCAAAAGTTTCCAGGGATGGTTAAAGAAAATCGGCCCCTTCACGCTTTTTGGAACGCTTCAAAAGGCATGCTTGCTTGGAACAGCAAGAACCCTCCGATACGTCCTGAATATCTGAGGCTGCAGGTAGTGGCTTGATATTCAATCCAACGGACTTTCCAGTTAACCAACATCAATGACTGAGATTCAAGGAATAACAACAATAATAATAATAATAATAAATTGATCAGATCAAGCTATTAGCTTGATAATAAATTGATCAGATCAAGCTATTAGCACAAAGTCAGCGAAGGGAAAATGAAACATGTGTCAGTGAAAACGAGGTAAACTGTAACACTTCGAACCCCAGGGTTGGGGCGGAATCACTGGCAACAGAACAAATTAAAGAAAGGATCGAAAAAGAGGAGGGAGTGCATGCTCAGGATGAAACTCCAAATGAAAATAATGAGATCGTAAATGATAAAGAAATGAATGAGAATGAACTTGCCAACTTGAAGGATGAAATTATGATCGAATGGATGAAAATGAAAGAATCTGACATGGGGCAACGAGACACCCTCCCTAAGATCCAGAACTCCAAACAGAACCAAAAGATAATACACAAGACTAACATAATTCTCAAAAACATTATCATCACAAACAAACTAAACATTACTGATTTAAATCATCTCTATTATGCATCGGCTAAAGTCACCACTCACTTATGTGGAGTGAAGATGAAAAAACAAAGGAATTCCCACAAGAAATCTACTTGGCAAGAGAACATCAATCGCCAAATAAACCTTCTCCGATCTGACATAGAAATTTTAACAAACTATAAAGTAGGTGAACATGTTAAACAAACTAAACTTAGAAAATTGAAAAAAAAGTACAGTATAAAATCAACATGTGACATAGACATGCTGATAGAAATAATCAAGCAAAAAGTGTCGGCCAAAGCTGCTCGTATAAGGCGCTTTGAAAAACGATCTAGATTCTATAAGGACAATAATATGTTCAAAAACAACCAAAGAAACTTCTACAGAAAAATTGGTAAGTCAACAATAACTGCTAAATCAATACCACCCAAGGAGGAAGTGCAAGAATTCTGGGAAAAGATCTGGGCCGAAGAAAAAGTTCATAACATACATGCCCCATGGATAGACAGACAAATGAAAGATACAGCTCACCTTGAGGAACAAACATGGGAAAATATAACAGTTGAACAGTTGCGCTTGGCTCTAAGAAAAACCATCAAATGGAAATCCCCAGGAAAAGACAAAATACAAAACTTTTGGATAAATGCCTTCACAGAGTCTCATGAGCTGTTAGCCCAACTTTACAATGAAATAGTTAAGGAGCCAGAAAAGATACCATCATGGCTAGTTAACGGCATTACATTCCTGCTTCCGAAGAATGATGAGACAAACAATCCCAAAAATTACAGACCGATAACTTGCTTGACCACAATGTATAAAATTTTAACATCAGTCCTAACTGAATACACATATGACCACCTGATAACAAATGACCTATTTCCCATTGAGCAGAAAGGGTGTAAACGGGGCTCATATGGCTGTAAGGATCAGCTTCTGGTTAACAAAATGATACTGGAAGATTGTCATAATAGACACAAAAATCTATCGATTGCTTGGATAGATTATTAGAAAGCATTCGATAGTTTGCCACACAGTTGGATTGAAAAATGTTTAAAGATTTTCAAAATATCCCCCGTTATCAGGAGGTTTTTGTCATTCAGTATGAAGACATGGAAAACAACACTCCTTTTGAATAGTGAAACAAAATCACTGGAAGCTGGAGAAGTTAATATTAATTGTGGAATTTTTCTGGGTGACTCTTTATCACCGCTTTTATTCTGCATCGCACTTATACCATTAAGTAAAATGCTCAATGAAACAAAACATGGATATAAAGTCTATGACAAAACCATTAATCACCTGTTCTACATGGATGACCTGAAACTATTTGCAAAAAATGAGAAACAATTGCAAGGGCTATTATCCACTGTGAAGCAGTTCAGTGATGACATTAAAATGGAGTTTGGACTAGATAAATGCGCCAAAGCAACGTTCACCAGAGGAAAGCTGCTGAAGAGTTCAGACATTAATCTTGATCGGGGGAACGTGATAAGAGAACTTGATCAAGAAAAAACTTACAAATATCTAGGTGTTTGTGAAGGAGACGGAATCAAGCACTCGACAATGAGGGAAAGGATAAGGAAGGAATGTTACCGCAGAGTAAGAGCAATCTTAAGAACGGAATTGAATGCAAGGAATAGGATCGATGCCATAAACACGCTTGCCATACCAGTAGTAACCTACAGTTACAATGTCATCAACTGGTCAAGCACAGAGATCCGTAGGCTCGATACAAAAATTCGAAAATTCTTAACCATGCACAGAATGCATCACCCTAAGGCAGATATAGATAGAATATATCTCCCTAGGAAAGAAGGAGGACGTGGGTTAATCCAGTTAGACATTGCGTTGAAAACTGCAACAATTGGATTATCTACATATCTAAGGGAATCACATGATTGGATGATCAAACTCGTTTTGAAACACGAAAGCATCAAAAGATCATATTCCATTTCAAAAGATGCACAAAGATACAGTAATGGACTACAAATTTCAGAAGTCCCATTTACTGCTGAAATGGAAAACACAGAAAAAGCAAAGCAGGTAAAAGTAACTGCAAAGAAAGAACTGCTACAGAAACTGGCTAAGAAATGGCAAGAAAAGCCTGTGTATGGAAAATACCCAGAGCGAGCTAACAATCCTGATGTTGACAAAAATTTAGCCCATCAGTGGTTGGCATCCTCTGGACTGAAATCGGAGACTGAAGGACTGATTATATCGGCACAAGATCAGTGTCTGCCAACAAAAAATTACCAAGCCAACATAATAAAAAATGGGTGCAGCCCATTATGCCGTGTATGCAAAAAACAACCAGAGACCATTGACCATATAATTTCAATGCGCAGTCCTATAGCTCCAACCGAATACCTAAACAGGCATGACAGAGCTGCACAATACATACATTGGATAATGTGTAAGCATTTTGACCTGCCCCATCAAAAGAATTGGTGGGAGCATCAACCACCTCCCATACTTGAAAAAGATCACATCTCAATCTTGTGGAACTTTAGCATCCAAACAGACCGAAAAATAGATGCAAATAGACCTGATATAATATTGAAGGACTTTCAAAAGAGGGTATGCCTGCTAATTGATATGTCTGTTCCAATACACAAGAATGTATCTATAAAAACATTTGAAAAATTGAGCAAGTATAAGGACCTGGAGATAGAAATTTGAAAAATGTGGAAATTGAGAACTAAAACAATACCAGTGGTTGTAGGCGCTCTGGGAATGATACCTAAGGGGTCTATTGATTACTTATCGCAAATCCCAGGAAACCCGCGTATAGGAGAAATACAAAAGATAGTACTAATGGGAACTGCCCATATACTAAGGAAGATTCTGTCAATATAAGTACATCACAAGTCTAAACACTAAAGATGCATGTGTGAGTATGTATGTTCTTTCTTGAACATGGCGGACCTTGTTGTCTCTTGAGGTCACTGGTTGTGACTTGGTGATAACTCGTATGAACATAAAGCAAGATAAATGCAACTGTAATAATAATAATAATAATAATTGTTTCTACTTTAGGCACAAGGCCAGCTATTACCCAGTGCATTACTGGTACTTTATTTTATCGACCCCGTAAGGATGAAAGGCAAAGTCAACCTCGGCAGGATTTGAACTCAGATCGTAAAGGGACGTAACTATGCTGGAAAGCATGGCGTCCGACCCTCTACCGATACTGCCAATCCACAATAATAATGATTTCTTTATTGGCCACAAGGGCTGACATCAAGAAAAACATCACAGACGGGACAGGACGGGACGATGTGGGTTTTGTGCGTGTAAATATTTTTATTATTTATATAAGAAAAGAAAAAAAAAACATAAAACATATATATAAACAATAAAATGAAAATTGAGACAATGAAAAATTCCCCAATAGGGGGGAAACCTCCGAGGGTTACTCGTAGCGAACACCACACAAAAGACCACGGCCACCCTGACTACCAGGGCAAGCGCCCCCTCTCAATTTTTCCATCTCTCAAACTACAGACGTATATTCAGACATATATTCAGACGTATATTCAGACGTATATTCACTCGGACCATTCTCGCTACATTCACCCACCTTTCAACAAACTTTCTAGAAAGCAGCACTTGCCTCTCCACCCTGATTTTCCTCTTTAAGTGAAACTTGAAAAAGTTAATTAGGGATTCGCCGAAGAGGAAAGTGTTTGTCTTTAATCCTTTTAACCTTGTCCACCACACAATCTCTTTCGCCATGGCCACCAGGCAGATGAAAACCGCCTGCCCTTCCTCCTCGAAGGAAGACGGCGAGACCATCTGCACAATGGACTCAGTCGACAACCGGATCAGTCCCACACGTGACAGCAACTGTTCGACATAGCTCCACAAGTCAGCAATGCTCGGGCACTGAACGAGTGCGTGCACAACGGTTTCGTCGCTATGCGCGCATCTCGGACAGGCTCAGCTGACGGCACTTCCGTGCCTGTAGAGCTTATCTCGAACCGGCAGCGCTCCCCGGTAGCACTGCCAGGCCAGGGATTTTTGGAAGTTATCCATAGGCCCCGGGCTGAAAGTTCTCCGGAAGAGAACAAACAGCTGATCTTCTTCGACGCCCAGGATCTCTCCGAGAATGTCGTCGCTCTTCCCCTCCACTAGTCCTCTATAGAACGCCGAGGTGGATGTTCCACCGATACTGGTGCCCAACTGGGAGAGGGCAGTGAGCGCCTGGAGACATTCCAGTTTCCAAGCGCTATCCCTCGGTCTTTTCCTGACCCAGGACTGCAGCTCCGTCAAGGAGACGAGCTGTGGGAAAATGTTCCTGGCGAACGGCGACCACACCCGTTCACCATCAAGGAAGCACCAGAGATGTCGCAGCCTCAGCGCATGTTTGCGCATCATCAGCCATGGCATGCCCAGTCCTCCACGCAACGGGTGTTGACAGCAGATGGATCGTCTGACCATGGGAGCGCGTCCCTTCCACAAAAAGCGGAAGAGGAGGCGCTCCATTTTGGTGAGAGTTGGGCTGGAGCAAGGGACGACGGTGAGGCGGTAGCAGATGACGGATGCGATGTACGCATTCGCCACTTCCGCCCGGCCTTCAGGGACAGCTTCCTCTCAGCCCATTTCTGGGTGAGGGAGCCCACCCTGATCGTCACCTCGTTCCAGTTTTTCTCCATCTTGGGGTCCGGTCCGAACCAGACCCCGAGCAATTTAACCGGTCCGTCCGTCCAACGCCCCACGACGCTGTCGGACGGCATGGACTTGCCTCTCCAGGTGCCTAGCTGCAAGCCCACCGACTTTTCCTGGTTTATCTTTGCTCCTGTCACCGCTTCGTATTCCTTGAGAGCGGGTGCCGAGCGGTGCCGAGCATCTGGACGTGTCTGGTGCTCGACACCACCACGGTGACGTCGTCAGCGTAAGCCGACTCGGATTTCCCGCATCCTAATTCGCGTGGGACGCCCCTCATCGCCCCCCAGTTTGTGCAGTAACGGCTCGAGAGCCAATACGTACAAGTGGGACGAGAGGGGACAACCCTGCGACAGGTGACCGTTCACCCTCACAACTGAGCAGATGTCGCTGTACATTGCTGCGATCCAACGCCTGAAAACGGGCCCGAAACCGGCTGCCTCGAGGACCGCCGCCAGGTACCGATGGTCTTCCCTATCGAATGCTTTGGATTGATCCAAGTTGATCAGGGCCCCACCCTTGCCAGGTTCCTTAACCACCCTCTCTATGATGTATCGCATGAGGTGGAGGTTGTCGTGTATGGATCTGTCCGGAATAGCGTATGTCTGCGCCTCTCCCACCAGACCCTTGACGACAAGCGCCAACACGTTGCTAACACCTTGGCCAAAATCTTGAACTCTGCGTTTAGCAGGGTTATGGGCCTGAAATTATCAATAACATCCCCCTTGTTCGGGCAGCAGCGCCACTGCTCCCCGGCTCACAAAACTGGGAATGCTCCCGTTCTGCTGCCAGTTGCAGTAGACATCTGCCAAGAGGTCACCGAACAAGTCTGGCATAAATGCATAAAGCTCGTAGGGCAGACCATCTAAACCTGGCGATTTACCTCTTGTGCAGTTAGCCATCGCTTCCCGTATTTCACCGGCTGTTATTGGCTTTTCGCAACACTGTGCTGCGGTCGTCGATAGCCGAGGCAGTCCGTCGAGGTATGCACTGAAGTCCATGCCCCGATCCGGGCCGCCGCCGCTCCCGAACAGTTCAGCAAAGTGCTGCTGAAAAGCTTCACACATCCGCTCGGGTTCGAGCATCACGCACCCGTTTTGGTCAGGCAAAGACCGAATTGTGGCTTTGTTTCCACGTCGCGCCTCTGCCACCCGGGCCCATTGGACGGCTTTTGTCCCCTCGTGTTTCAGAGCACGCGCTCTAGCTCTGACAACGCAGCCTTCGTGTTTTGCGTTGAAGAATTGGTCGAGTGCCAATCTCGCCGCAAGCACGTCGGTTGCGATGCCTGTCCTAAACGCCTCTTCTAGCTTTCTGACTAGCTCTCCCTCTACTCTATTTTCCTCTATCACTACTCCTTTGCTAAACCTAATCGACTCTACTTTAATTGGCCTTTTCATGGCGAACCACCACCTGTTGTTGACGACCGCTTAACTAATACGCTAATCTGGTCTCTGTAGGCCTTGCGCGCCGGGAAAGACGCGTTCAGCTTCCAGTAACCAGGCCCTTGTCTATGAAGTCTGTCTATGTCGATCTCACAGATCACAAATTTGTGGTCTGTGTAGTCGACTATTTTAAATTGTGGACAACTTATACTAGCCTTATCTAGTTCCCTGCAGAATACCCTATCTAGATACGATCTGGATGACCCGATGCGGTTTGTCCATGTCGACATTGGTACATTCGGGTGATCCAGTCGATACCTGTCAGACAGTTCAAAACGTCTGAGCAGGTTGGTGAGGCTCTTGCACCCTCCTCCCCTATCCACTAGCCCCACACGATCCCAGCGTGCATCCAAGATACCGTTCCAGTCGCCCACTAACACTAAAGAGCGGGACGTTCCAAGAAAGGTCTCTAGACGTCTGAAGAAATCTGGCCGTCCTGCCCCTGTCGGGGCGTAGACGGCTACTAGCCTGAAAGCATTGCCTTCGCTGCCGGTCACGTCCAGCACCACCGACTTACCTTCTGGGTCCAGGAAGATGGCCCGTATCGCGAGATCCAAGCCTCTCCGAAAAAGGACGGCAAACCCTCCCCCCGATCCTGGACGGCTGGGAGATGCGTATACATCGTAGCCGCCGAAGATCGGTGCGAAGGCCCGTGCCTGGGAGATTCTGGTTTCACTGATGGCCACCACATCTATGTTTAGTGACCTAAGGTCATTGAGCAGGTGGCCCTGCTTCCAAGATGACCCCAGGCCACGTGCATTTATACTGCCTATTCTGAGTACAGCCATGTTGGATGAGAAACGGGGCAAGTGAGAAAGGGTCACTTACCTTGTTCGTGTGGTGAAGGGACAGTAGAACCGTCCCTTTGGCTGGCCATGGGTGTTTCCAAGAAGATGTCAGTGTATATCCTCTTGGTAACCGTCCCTCTGAAGTCTCCAACTGCGTTGGGGAATTTTTGTTTTAAAGGTTTGTACTGTTCTATTGAGATTTCGATGATGCTTATGCTTGTCGGGAGAGTTTTTGGTGTTGGTGGGGTGTAGTAGTTTTTTTTCGTGATATCTGTGTGCTGCTTTATATATTTTATGAGTTCTATTTTTGCTATGTTTATGGCTGTGTACTTTTTTGGGGGAGGGGTGATTTTGTTACCGTTTTCTTCTTGTTGCTGTTTGGTGTGTGTGTCTTGTTGTGTTTGCGTTGTTGGTGTTTGTGGTGGTGTTGCTGCAAGTTTCCTTGCTGCCTTTACCCCTCTTTGTATGTCTTCGCTTTTGGAGGGTGAATCTAAGGGTTTTTTTGTTTTTTGTTTTTTGTGGCAGACTGTTTGCCACGTCACTCCCGCCTCAAACTCCATGTCGGATTCTGTGGCGTCTGGGGGGGGGGGGGGGGTATGTGCTCCACGGCTGTTGGTGGTGGTAGTGGAGCCCTCTTCGGCAATTTTGTTGCTGGTGTAGCTATTTCAAATGTAGCTATTGGTGTTGCCGCTACTGATGATGCTGCTTTAGTTATCCGTGGCCTTGGTACGGGTGCTACGGACGTTGCCCTCCTACTGACCGTGGAAGGGGCTTCTTCGTGTGTTGCCTGTCCTGCTCTTGGTAGCAGCAGACCAGGTATTGGAAGGAGAGGGGCCCTCTTCGGTGTCTTCTGCGGGCAAAAGGCCCTGAGGTGACCTTTCGACCCACAGAGATAACATTTTGACCGTCTTCCTTCTACACTTATAGGGAGTTGGAGTCCTTCCTCGTGTCTATGATATCGGGGATAGCCTCGATACATTCCTGGTCAGTTTGTATAAGCATTTGCATGCCTACACCTGACCAGTTCTCTCTCCCTATTTGTTCTACTTGCAGCATGGTCGCCCTGTTCTCAATTCCAGCAAGGACAGACGCGGCCAGCCAAGGTATGGGCACGTCGGGTGGGACCTGCGTCACTTTGACCCTCACAATTTTCTGCCCGCAGTAGGAGGGCACCAAGACTAACTCCTCACTCTTTAGGGTTTCCAAAGAGTGAGACTTTGCTTCCTGGGGGGTGGCGAAAAGTACGTCTTCTGTGGCGTACTTTCTGCCTCGGGTGATGTGGGTTTTGCGTGCCCAGACGCACCCCAAGGCCTTTTGGATTTGAGCCTCCGTGGCTCTCTCCACTCGATGTGAGATTTTGCTTACGGTGCGGTAAGTCACCGTCCGTAGCTGCTGGTCCTTGAAAAAATCGGGTGGAGGTTTCAGGGAAACTCTATTTGCGCTTCTTGTCACCATGGCCCTTGCGACTGCCATCTCCTCCTCTGTGACTAACACTGTCTCGATATTTCGGGCGACACCTGCAAAAGAAGTGGTCCCTTTTTCAGCAGCACCACTATTGCTGCCGCTACTGGTCTTACTGGTGGTGCTGAGGTCGCTATTACAGGTATCGGTGTCATTGTTGTTCTTTTCGCTGGAACAGTTGTTGGTGTTGTTTTCGTTGATACTGTTGCTGCTGTTACTGTTATTGTGGCTGTTGTTATTATTGTTGTTTTTGTTGATACTGTTCCTACTATTATTGTTGTTGTGGCTGTTGTTATTGTCATTGTTATTGTCGTTCTCGACTTTACCGCTGTTATTTTTGGTGTTGTTGTTGGTGATGTTGTTGGTGTTGTTTGTGTTAGAAATATTTGGTAATTTTAAATCTGTAACAATCTTTTTTTCCTTTGTAATATTTTCGTTTATATTTACCTCCGCTGGAACGCTGTCTTGTTGACATGCTGATAAAGTCTCCCTCTCTCTGTGTTGTCTGACAGCGCTCTCTCTCTTTCTTGTGTTATCCATGTTGAAATTTTTCAAAAAAATATTTTTACACAAATACGAATACGACACCCCGTAAAGGGATGCCGTATTATTTACTAGTGAACCCCTGTATTAGGTGGGTCACTTCTAAACTTTTATCAAATTTAAAACTTGAATAAAATGTTTAGAACGGTTGAAAATGAGGTAAAACGTTGAAAAAGACTGGAGGCGAGAAGAAGCGTGGCTTCACCAACAACAATAATAATAATAATGATTTCATTTATTAGCCACAAAGGCCGACATGTAGGGGACAATACAAAGACAGGGACAGTGGGGGTTTACAATAAGGTCGAGTAAAAGTGCACAATGGCAAGACTAATTTAACAATGAAAATATAAAAATATAAAATAAACTATGCATAAATATAACAAAATAAATTCCCCGATAAGGGGTGGACGACCCTGGGGTGATTCGGGTACCCCACCAATCCTGAACCACCCTGCGCTTCTAGGGCACCCAGGGAGAGCACCCCTCTCCTCAAGTTAGCCAGCCTATAGGCGCATGGTCAGAGTAGGCCCATTCACACGAGCCATTCTCTCCACATTCACCCACCTTTTAGAAAATGTACCGGGGGGCAGCACTTTTCTCTCCACCCTCACCTTCCTTTCCAGGTGAAACTTGAAGAAGTTGATGAGGGATTGGCAGAAGAGAAAAGTGTCTGTCTTTAGTCCTTTCAATCTGGTCCACCATATAATCTCTTTCGCAACTGCCACCAGACAGAGGAAAATGTCCTGCTCTTCCTGACCTAAGGAAGGCGGTGGATCGATCTTCACTATGGACTCGGCCGATAGCCGGATTCGTTCCACACGCGACAGTAGCTGTTCGACATAACTCCACAAGTCAGTAATGCAGGGACATTGGACAAGTGCGTGCAGAACGGTTTCGTCGTTCTGTGCGCATCTTGGGCAGGTCCGTCTGACAGCACTTCCGTGCCTGTAGAGTTTATCCCGAACCGGCAGTGCCCCCCGGTAGCACTGCCAAGCGAGGGATTTCTGGAAATTGTCCATCGGCCCCGGCTCAAAAGTCCTCCGGTACAGACTGGTCAGTTCGACTTCGTCGAGGCCCAAAGCTTCTCCGAGTGCGTCATTGCACTTGCCCACCACTAATCCTCTATAGAACTCGAGAGTGGAAGTTCCACTGATCGCATTGCCCGCTTGGTAGAGGGCAGTGAGTGCCTGGCAACATTCCAGGTGCCAGTCACCCAATCTCGGTCTCTTCTTGACCCAGGACTGCAGCTCAGTCAAAGAAATGAGCTGCGGAAAGGCCCGTCTGATAAACGGCGACCACACCTGTTCACCATTGAGTCAGAATATCTGGAGATGTCGCAGCCTCAACGCATGTCTGCGCATCATTAGCCACGGCATGCCCAGCTCTCCGCGTAGAGGGTGCTGGCAGCAGATGGACCGCCTCACCAACGGAACTTGTCCCCTCCACAAGAATTTGAAGAGGAGCCGTTCCAACTTGACGAGGCGCGGACGGGGGCAAGGCACGACGGTTAGGCGGTAGTAGATGACGGACGCGATGTACGCATTCGCCACCTCCGCGCGACCTTTCAGTGATAGCTTCCTCCCAGCCCATTTTTGGGTGAGACTGGCTACTCTGCTCGTTTCCTCGTCCCAATTCTTTTCCACCTGGAGGTCTGGTCCGAGCCAAACCCCGAGCAACTTTACAGGTCCGTCCGTCCAGCGCCCCGCGACGCTGTTGGACGGCATGGGCTTGCCTCTCCAGGTTCCGAGCGGCAAGCCCACCAACTTTTCCGGGTTAAGTTTGGCTCCTGTCAACCTTTCATATTCCTTCAGTAAGGTGCCGACCACCTCGATTTCTGAGGTGTTCGACACCATCACGGTGATGTCGTCCGCATAAGCCGACACCGCCTTTCCACGCCCCGGTTCGAGCGGGATGCCCTGCAACAGCTCCAGCTTCCGCAGTAAAAGCTCGAGAGTCAATACGTACAGAAGGGAAGAGAGTTGGCACCCTTGACGGACCGATCGGGAGAGCCGAAATGGTTCCGAGAGGTGGCCATTAACCTTGACCACCGAGCTTGTGCCGCTGTGTATTGCAACGATCCAGCTTCTAAAGACAGCTTCTAAAGACAGGGCCGAAGCCAGCTGCTTTGATTACAAACTCTAAATTGATCAGTGCCCCACCGAAGCCAGGTTTACACCCTACCCTCTCTATGATGTATCGCATGAGGTGGAGATTGTCGTGTATGGACCTGGCTGGGATTGCGCAAGTTTGCGCCTCCCCAACCAAATCCTCGACGACAAGCGCCAATCTCTTTGCTAACACCTTGGCCAAAATCTTAAACTCTGTGTTGAGCAGAGTTATGGGCCTGAAGTTGTCTAATGTATCCCTCTTGTTCTCGTCTTTCCTTATCAATGTCACCACTCCCCTGCTCACAGAACTGGGAATACTCCCATTCTGCTGCCAGTTGCAGTAGAGTGCTTCGAGGAGTTCGGAGAACAAATCTGGCATATTTACGTAAAGCTCGTAGGGCAGGCCATCCAAACCGGGTGACTTGCGCCTCATGCAGCCGACAAGGGCGTACTGAATTTCGGCTGAAGTAATCGGCCTTTCGCAGCGCTCAGCGTCGATCGTCGAGATGCGCGGCAAGCCGTCAAGGTAGGGACTGAAATCCGCTACTCTCTCTGACTCGCCACTCTCCCTGAACAACCGAGCAAAGTGCTGGCGAAAGGCCTCACACATCCGCTTGGAATCGCTTATCTCGTGTCCGTCTCGGTCCGCCAAAGACCGAATTGTGGTTTTATTACCACGCTGCGCCTCCGCCACGCGGGCCCATCGAACTGCTTTAGTTCCTTCGTTTCTCAGCGCACGCGCCTTAGCTCTGACAATGCAACCTTCGTGTTTGGCGTTGAAGAAATGGTCTAATGCCTTTCTCGCCGCTAGCACGTCAGTTGCGATGCCACTACAAATAGCCTCGTCTAACTTATCTACCACCTCCCCCTCCTTTCTATATTTCTCTAACGCTAGTTCTTTGCTGAACTCTATCGAAGTTACTCTAATCTCTCTTTTGAGAGCCCCCCACCATCTGTTGTTGATGATCCCCCTGTCAACTTTTGCTTAACTAAATTGTTGACTCGGTCCCTGTAAGCCTTACGTGCCGGAAATGACATGTTCAGCTTCCAGTAACCCGGTCCTAACCTACGCGTTTTATTTAGGTCGACCGTACAGATCACAAATTTGTGATCTGAATAGGCGACCGTTTTAAAAAGTGGACAGCCCACACTATTTCTATCTATTTTCCTAATGAAGATCCTGTCTATATACGATCTAGATGACCCCATTCGGTTGGTCCATGTCCATACTGGCACATTGGGGAAATCTAGTCGATACCTGTCAAACAGTTGGAACTGGCTGAGTAGGTGCTTGAGGCTTTTGCACCCCCCGCTCCTATCGGCTACTCCCACACAATCCCAGCGTGCGTCTAAGATGCCATTCCAGTCCCCCGCTAACAGTAAAGGGCGAGACGTACCCAGAAAGGTCTCCAGGCGCCTAAAGAAGTCAGGTCGCCCGGCCCCTGTAGGGGCGTAGACGGCCAGCAGTCTAAAGGCACCACCATCACTACTGCTCACATCCAAGACCACCAACTTACCGTCCGGGTCCTGGAAGATCGACCTTACCTCGAGATCCAGTCCTTTCCTAAACAGCACTGCCACCCCAGCCCCCATTCCCGGCCTGCTAACAGATGCGAAGATCTGATAGTCGTCGAAAATGGGGGCTAGTGCGCGCGTGTCGGAAATTCTGGTCTCGCTTACGGCAATCACATCCATTTCCAACGACCGGAGGTCGTTGAGCAGGCGACCCTGCTTCCAGGGTGACCCCAGGCCGCGAACATTTAAACTTCCTACTCTTAATATGGCCATATTGGTAAGCTAAGAGAGAGAGAGGGAAGGTTTACTTACCTCCCGTGTCTTGTGAAGGTCGTGTGGTTCGACCTTCATGGTTGGTGGGGTTTCTTTTGGGAACCCCTTTAAAAGACTTGATGTGGGTTTCACATTCGGGGTTCCCACGTCTTGAGGAAAGCTCTCTCGAATTTCTTTGAAGGAATTGAGTGACATTCGGACCAGAAGCAAATCTTCTGGCACGCAAAATGTGCTCATTTCAAAAATCTCCCCCTCTGTTTGAATGTCCTCGCATCGCGCTAAGAGGGCCATCAGTTTATCATTGGCCCTTCTGACAAGCACGAAGTTTTTAACATTTTGTTGGTGTGGTTTTATTTGTTTTCGTTTTGGTGAAGGTGGTGGCGATGGTTTTGGTGGTGTTGTTTCGGGTATGTCTATGTTTGTTGTAGGTGTGGTGTCTGCAATTTCAGGTATTTGTGTGTTTATTTGTACTTGTGTTTGTTTAGGTTGTTTGCATTTCGGGGATTGTGGAGGTGGTGTCGATGTTGCTGTTGGTGATGATGTTATTGGGGAAGTGTTTGCGTTAGTGGTGTCTGTATTTTTTGTTGTGTGTGTTTTTGTGTTTTGTTAGGGCTTTTTTTTGTGAGTTTTCTCTGTTTTTTTGCACTTTTGGGATTTTCCTTCATCTTCGCTGCTGGAAGACAAAGGGTCTGTGTCTGTGAGTGCCTCTGTGTCTGTGTGTGCGTTTATTGTTTTTTCTATGTGTATAATTGGGGGGGGGGGAGTGGGAGAGCTTTCCTCGTTTTCTCCTTGGATTGGTTTTGGTGTTGGTGGTGATCCGGCTGCTTTTGATGTTGGTGTCCGTGTTTTGTTGATTTTGTTTTTGGTGGTGGTTGTGGTGCAGCTTTCCGTACTGACACTGGCGTTGGCAACAAAGGAGGTTTGCGACCCCCTGCATTTTTGCGCTGAGAGCAGAAGGCTTGAAGATGCGTTGCTTCCCCGCAGACGAAGCAGCGTGGCCTTCTTCCGTCAATCATTAGTTGGATTGTTGTCCCGTCCTGCAGGCGGGCAAGATCCGGGATGTTATTCATATCCTCCGGTTTCATTTGGAGAAGAATCTCCAAATCCATTCCGGACCAGTACTCTCTCTCTGTCCTTTTGATGTCCAGAAGGGTAGTGTCTGTCCCCTCCTCGATTACGTATCCCAGTAGCCACCATATGTTCATTCCTGGTGGGATGCTGGGAATGCGTACCTTCACTGTCCTTTTACCCATATAGGAGGGATGCATGATAATGCGTTCCGTTATGCAGGGGGTCACCGAGTGCTTAATGGCGAAGGCCTCGGTTTTGTACAGTACCGAGATGGTACCGAACTGTTTGCTTCTTGCTTTGTACTCTATGTTACTTCCGATGTACTCCAAAGCAGCCTCGACCTCTGCTTGGCTCGCAAGTTCCACTTTTCGTGTCTGCACCGAAATACATCGAAAGAACACTGTCCTCCTTTGCATGGCCGCTATTGCCTCGTCCGGGATGGTCAGGTTTGCCCAGGACTTCTCCCGTTTAATTAGCCTCCACGCTTTGGCCAACTGTTCGTCTTCATCGCTAATATCAATATCAATATTCAATAAGCGCTTTGTTTTTGCTGCTGCTGCAGCAAATGTGGTGTTTTTGATGCTCTTATTGTTGTTGTTGTCATTCTTGCTGTTGCCACCGCCATCCTTGTTTACATTGAAGCTGTCGGTGTTATTGTCGTTATTGCTCTGAGTTGTTGTTGTTGTTGTGGTAGTGGTGGTGGTGGTGGTTGTGGCGGTGGTGGTGATGTCGTTTTCAGATGATACTGCTGCTATCACAGAAGGTTGTGATGGTAGCTTTTGAGTTTTGCCTTCACATTCAGTAGAGTGGATGACAGGCATGACTGTAGCCGTCGTAGTCGTGGTGAAATCTGCAGTGCCTGCCCTTAAACTTTTGACCTGAACGTTGTTGACCGTTTCAAGGTCGAAAATTTCCATAATATTCTTTTGGTGGGGAAGCGATTTTTTTCGAAGTTTTTAAAAATAAATCTGAATATTCGGGCTTAAAGCCCGAATATTGAGAGGTATCCCTCTCTTTAAGTCAAGATGTGTACCTTAAGTTTCGTTAATGACAAGAAAATACAAAAAAAAGACACTTTAAAACAGCTTAAAGTTACGAACCTTTTCCCCCGCAGATTTGTACTGTCTTCACACATGTGCGGCCATTAATAATGATTTCATTTATTAGCCACCAGGGCCGACATGTAGGGGACAATACAAAGACAGGGACAGTGGGGTTTACAATAAGGTGGAGTAAAAGTGCACAATGGCAAGACTAATTTAACAATGAAAATATAAAAATATAAAATAATCTATGCATAAATATAACAAAATAAATTCCCCGATAGGGGGTGTACGACCCTGGGGTGCTTCAGGTACCCCACCAATCCTGAACCACCCTGCGCTTCTAGGGCACCCAGGGAGAGCACCCCTCTCCTCAAGTTAGCTAGCCTATAGGCGCATGGTCAGAGTAGGCCCATTCACACGAGCCATTCTCGCCACATTCACCCACCTTTTAGCAAATACTGGAGGGGGGCACTTCTCTCTCCGCCCTCACCTTCCTTTCCAGGTGAAACTTGAAGAAGTTGATGAGGGATTGGCCGAAGAGAAAAGTGTCTGTCTTTAGTCCTTTCAACCTGGTCCACCATATAATCTCTTTCGCAACTGCCACCAAACAGAGGAAAATGTCCTGCTCTTCCTGACCTAAGGAAGGCGGTGGATCGATCTTCACTATGGACTCGGCCGATAGCTGGATTCGTTCCACACGCGACAGTAGCTGTTCGACATAACTCCACAAGTCAGTAATGCAGGGACATTGGACAAGTGCGTGCAGAACGGTTTCGTACAGAGGCTGTTTTCTGGCGTGTGATCAGTCTGCTTTCTAGTGGCTCTCTGTTTACTCCTCGCGTTCTCAGCCAGCGGGAGATAACTAGGGTTGTTCTATTATCCTGGCAAGAGGCGTGAGGCGTCTCACTACAGTATCTCCTGCCAGATTTTCAAATCATCGAAAATCGATGTCATTACTCACATGTGGAGTAAGATGGCGAACAATGCAACAAGGGGGAGCTATTCGCTCTACCAAAAATTGAATCCAGAATAAGGATTTGAAAAATATAAAAAAACAACAACATGCATGCATAAAAAACAAGGCAAAGAAAAAGCAGAAAAACAGAGGCAAAAAAAGGGTGCAGCTAACATAGTCTAAATATAGACGGTGCTGCAAAATTTTTTTGGCCAGTGGACCCTACGACCTGAACGGGTCGTGGTCTTGTAACGTGGCGATGGTGGTGGTGTAGGGACAGGCGATGATGTTGGTTCAGGAACAGGCGTTCGCTCAACAGGCAAATACGAAGGGGTTCGTGGATCAGGAACCACAGCGTCCGTGTCAAGGTGCGCCTGCTTAAGCCTGTCTATTGTAACTGTCTCCCTGGACCCCTTAATATCTAACGTGAAATGCTTAGCCGAGCGCGCTAAGACACGGTAAGGTCCAGTGTAAGGCTGTGTGAGCGGGGGCTTCACGGAATCTTTCCTTACAAAGACATGCGTCCACGAGGCAATATCCCTCGGAACAGCAGTCTTGACAGTTTGTTTCCTAGTGTCCATTGGCGGCAAATCCTGGAAATAGGAGCGCAAACGGGACACGTAGGAAGCGTGATCTTGGGCATCAAGATAGATAGGGGCAAGCATTTGCCCGGGCAACGTCAGAGGGGCATCGTACAGTACTTCGGCCGGTGAAAATCCAAAGTCGACCTTCACCGTTGACCGAATCCCTAGTAGCACAATAGGGAGGTACTCGCTCCAATGCGCCGAGTCCATTGAGGCCATTAAGGAGGCCTTCAGTTGTCGGTGAAAACGCTCCACCATACCATTCGAAGCGGGATGGTACGCCGTAGTTCTAATGCGTTTAGCACCAATTAATTTTGACAGCTCGAGTAAAAGGCTCGACTCGAACTGTCGTCCACGGTCGGTAGTTATTGTGGATAGAACTCCATAACGAGAGATCCATCCAGACACAAGAGCACGTGCTGTTGTTTCCGCGGTGATGTTTTTCAAGGGGATGGCTTCAGGCCATCTCGAAAAACGGTCAATTATGGTCAGCAGATAAGAATAACCATCGCTGACGGGCCAAGGTCCCACTATGTCAATATGAATATGTGAAAAACGCGCATCTGGGTTAGAAAAGGTACCCAGGGGAGCCTTGACGTGTCGATGGACCTTTGATCTCTGGCAAGCGACGCAGGAACGGCACCAAGCAGCAATTTCACGCCTCATATTTGGCCAGAAAAATCTAGCTGATATGAGCTTTGCTGTGGAAGAAGATCCTGGATGCGAGATACTATGTAATGCCAGAAACACGGTCCGACGATGATTCTCTGGAACGAAGGGCCTAGGCACGTCCAAAGAGACGTCGCAGAGGATTTGGCCAACTGCAGTCGACAGAGGCAAGTATTTCATCTCGCAATTCGCAAACTCAGGCGATGTAACATCCAATGACTCGAGGGGAGGCTGATCCGCAGCCAAACGAGTCAGATCTATGTCAGAGGGTGACGAGATCGCTGTCACGGGTAAGCGGGACAAAGCATCGGCCGCTGTATTTAGTGAACCCGGAATGTGCTGGATATCACTCGTATATTGCGAGATGAAATCAAGGTGTCTCGTCTCTCTGGGCGAGTATTTATCAGCCTTCGCTCTCAACGCAAAAGTCAATGGTTTATGGTTAGTGAGGATAGTAAATTGTCTACCTCTAGCACATGTGAAAAATGTTTCACGGCCAAATAGATGGCTAAAAGCTCTCTTCCAAAGGTGCTGTAGCGCGTCAGCAGGTTTCAGCTTTCTGGAAAAAAACTCCAGCGGTTGCTGGTAACCATTGATGTTTTGCTGTAGTACTGCGCCCACAGCGATATCCGATGCATCAACACAAAGCGTTAGCTTTGCACCGGGTACCGGGTGAGTCAGTAACGAAGCATTAGCCAAAGCAGTTTTGGCGTGCTGAAAATCAGCAAGTTGAGTGTCTGTCAAAGAAATATCTTTGTTCTTCCTCCGACAATTTTTCAAAATTTCTGTCAGGGAGAAAAGCAATTTTGCACAATTTGGCACGAAACGCCTATAAAAGTTAATCAGACCTAAGAACTAGCGTAACTGACGTAGTGAGGTCGGTGGAGGCAAATCCTCTATGACCTTAACTCTCTCAGGCCGGGGTCGAATACCATCAGCATCGATGACGTGACCCAAGAAAGTCAGTGACTCAGCACCAAAAACACATTTGGGTGCATCAATCTGCACGTTATACGCCTTCAATCGGCGGAAAAGAAGATTCAAATGGTGCGTATGTTGCTCTTGAGAAGAACTAGCAATGAGCAGGTCGTCAATATAGGTATAGACGAAATCGAGGCCGCGAGTAACCTCATCCATAAACCACTGAAAAGTACTAGCGGCATTCCTTAATCCGAACGGCATAGTCAAAAACTCGAATGACCCAAATGGCGTAACTATAGCCGTTTTTGGAATGTCATTTTTATGGACAGGAATTTGATGGTACGCACGAATTAAATCCAGTTTGGAGAATATCTTGCATCCCTGCAACGAAGACGCAAAGTCTTGCAGATGAGGGATAGGATAACGGTCCGGTACCGTTATCGAATTTAGGCGTCGATAATCTCCAGTAGGTCTCCAATCGCCATTCGCTTTCGGTACCATATGTAATGGGGACGCTCACGGGCTCGTGGACGGACGAATAATCCCCATTTGCAGCATATGATCAAACTCTGATCGTGCTTCTTTGAGTTTGTCCGGAGGCAAGCGACGAGGACGAGAAAAAACGGGAGCACCAGTTGTAGATATGAAGTGCTCCGTGGTATGAGTTGGTTCATCAACTCGAAAATTTCCCCGAGTCAGTTGCGGGAACGAGTTCAACAACGCATGTTAAGGATCACCGGTGTTAGCAAGAAAAAAGGTCGGGCTAACCGTTGGAACTCCTGCTGCCTTGCCAACAACAGTTAATCCAGTGATGCCATCAATTAGGCGTTTACGACGGAGGTCCACCGTCAATGAAAAATGGCCTAGAATCGGATACGGCAAGGCAGCGACAGTAAATATCCATTTAAACTCGCGCCGCAGATTACGGAACTGCAAAGGTAGCGAGATTTGTCCGAAAGTTAGAATCGGCGAACAATTTACTGCCTGCAACTCAATAGGTGTCTCAGGGGGAGTCTCCTTCATACAACACACAGGCCATACTGAACAAACTGCACCTGTGTCAACCAGGAAAGCTCTATCTGACAGCAGGTCCTCAATGAAAAAGTGGCGGTTGGATGTTGTTTCGCAGAGCGCACTATCCGCCGTTAGTGACTCTGGTCGTCTTTTCCCTCGTAAGCACAAGGAGGCCTACAATGGGCGGCTTTTTTACCATATCTGTCATGGTAATAACAATATGGTGTTTTTTGGTGTGTTGGAAGGGCTACGGTGGCGAGGAGTTGAATAACGTCGTGAGTGGCTCCTCTGCCGTCCAAAAGACCTGAATTCCTGGCACAACTCCGCCATTTGACGAGTCATGGCTTCCATTGTGGTGATTAATTTCTCATCAGACGCTGATGAGCGTGATTGAGGAAGAGAAGAGGAAGCAACGTACTTTGGCTTCGAAGTGTCTCTCTTCGTCACTTCTACAATTTTGTCAGCAGAGACAGCAATGTGATCGAGGGTATTTATCTCTAGCATATGGGCTAGGATCGCCTGTACCTCTTGAGGTAGGCGAGAGAAGAACAATTGCTTCAGGAAAGGGCTATCCTGATCTTGGGAATCGCTCAAATCCCGCAAATGCAGGAGAAAAGCGGTAGGGGTCCTGTCACCTAATCGTTCGTCCTCGATCAATGACCGAAAACGACTCTCTACCGACTTACAATTCCTCCTTAAAATCTTGCCTTTCAAAGACTCATACGATAAGTCAGAGGGGGGGGGGGGGCTGTAATTAGGTCTTGGACCGAATCTGCTAGATTAGGGGGAAGTCCGCTAATCAGGACAGCGAGACGCTGGTCAGTCTCGGTCTTACAGACCGTAAAATACGCCTGTAACTGGGAAAACCACATCTTAGGTTTTCCAGTAAAGGCGGGCAAATGTGGCACGTTCATGGTAACGTTTAAAATAATAAAAAAAAAAATATACATATATATCTAAACAGCAATTAATGTACCCTCGTACAGTGAAAAGCGAACAGCCAAAATCGAGAAAAAATTAAAGGTCAGAAAGAAACAGACATTCAAAACATTATATTTAGCTTAGATTTAGGTGAGATTTAGCATAGATTTAGCTTAGATTTAGGTGAGATTTAGCTATGATTTAGCTTAGATTTAGCTTAGATTTAGGTGTAATTTAACTTATATTTAGCTTATATTTAGGTGAGATTTAGCTTATATTTAGCTTAGATTTAGGTGAGATTTATCTTAGATTTAGCTTAAATTTAGGTGAGATTTAGCTTAGATTTAGCTTATAATTAGGTGAGATTTAGCTTAGATTGAGGTGAGATTTAGGTTACATTTAGCTTAGATTTATGTGAATTTTAGACTATATTTAGCTTAGATTTATGTGAGATTTAGTTTAGATTTAGCTTATATTTAGCATAGATTTAGGTCAGATTTAGCTTATATTTAGCTTAGATTTAGGTGAGATTTAGCTTAGATTTAGCTTAGATTTAGGTGAGATTTAGCTTAGATGTAGTTTAGATTTAGGTGAAATTTAGCTTAGATTTAGGTGACATTTAGCTGGGATTTAGCTTAGATTTAAGTGAGATTTAGCTTAGATTGAGCTTATAATTAGGTGAGATTTAGCTTAGATTTAGCTTAGATTGAGGTGAGATTTAGGTGACATTTAGCTTAGATTTATGTGAGTTTTAGACTATATTTAGCTTAGATTTAGTTTAGATTTAGCTGAGATTTAGCTGATATTTAGCATAGATTTAGGTGAGATTTAGCTGATATTTAGCTTAGATTTAGCTGAGATTTAGCTTAGATTTAGTTGAGATTTAGATTATATTTAGCTTAGATTTAGGTGAGATTTAGCTGAGATTTAGCTTATATTTAGCTTAGATTTAGGTGAGATTTAGCTTAGATTTCGCTTAGATTAAGGTGAGATTTATCTTATATTTAGCTTATATTTCAGTGAGATTTAGCTTAGATTTAGTTTAGATTTAGGTGTAATTTAGATTATATTTAGCTTATATTTATGTGAAATTTAGCTTATATTTAGCTTAGATTTAGATGAGATTTAGCTTAGATTTAGGTGAGATTTAGCTTAGATTTAGCCTAGATTAAGGTGAGATTTAGCTTAGATTTAACTTAGATTTAGGTGAGATTTTGCTTGTATTTAGCTTAGATTTAGGTGAGATTTAGCTTAGATTTAGCTTAGATTTAGGTGAGATTTAGCTTAGATTTAGCTTAGATTTAGGTGAGATTTAGCTTAGATTTAGCTTAGATATAGATGAGATTTAGCTTATATTTAACTTAGATTTAGGTGAGATTTAGCTTATATTTAGCTTAGATTTAGGTTAGATTTAGCTTATATTTACATAAAATTTAGGTGAGATTTAGCTTAGATTTAGTTTAGATTTAGGTGAGATTTAGTTTAGATTTAGCGTAGATTTAGGTGAGATTTAGCGTATATTTAGCTTAGATTTAGCTGAGATTTGGCTTAGATTTAGTTTAGATTTAGGTGAGATTTAGCTTAGATTTAGCTTAGATTTAGGTGAGATTTAGCTTAGATTTAGCTTAGATTTAGGTGAGATTTAGCTTATATTTAGTTTAGATTTAGGTGAGATTTAGCTTAGATTTAGTTTACATTTAGGTGTGATTTAGCTTATATTTAGCTGAAATTTAGGTGAGATTTGGCTGAGATTTAGCTCAGATTTAGCTGAGATTTAGCTTAGATTAAGGTGAGATTTAGCTTAGATTTAGCTATGATTTAGGTGAGGTTTAGCTTAGATTTAGCTTAGATATAGATGGGATTTAGCTTATATTTAACTTAGATTTAGGTGAGATTTAGCTTACATTTAGCTTAGATTTATGTTAGATTTAGCTTATATTTAGCTTAGATTTAGGTGAGATTTAGCTTAGATTTAGTTTAGATTTAGGTGAGATTTAGCTTAGATTTAGCGTAGATTTAGGTGAGATTTAGCGTATATTTAGCTTAGATTTAGCTGAGATTTAGCTTAGATTTAGTTTAGATTTAGGTGTGATTTAGCTTATATTTAGATCAAATTTAGGTGAGATCTGGCTGAGATTTAGCTCAGATTTAGGTGAGATTTAGCTTAGATTTAGCGTAGATTTAGGTCAGATTTAGGGTATATTTAGCTTAGATTTAGCTGAAATTTAGCTTAGATTTAGTTTCCATTTAGGTGAGATTTAGCTTATATTTAGATTAGATTCAGGTGAGATTTAGCTTAGATTTAGCTTAGATTGAGGTGAGATTTAGGTTACTTTTAGCTTAGATTTATGTGAGTTTTAGTCTATATTTAGCTTAGATTTAGGTGAGATTTAGCTTACATTTAGTTTAGATTTAGCTGAAATTCAGCTTATATTTAGCTTAGATTTAGATGAGATTTAGCTTAGATTCAGGTGAGATTTAGCTTAGATTTAGCTTAGATTGAGGTGAGATTTAAGTTACATTCAGCTTAGATTTATGTGAGTTTTAGCCTATATTTAGCTTAGATTTAGGTGAGATTGAACTTAGATTTAGTTTAGATTTAGCTGAGATTTAGCTTATATTTAGCATAGATTTAGGGAGATTTAGATTATATTCAGCTTAGATTTAGATGAGATTTAGCTTAGATTTAGGTGAGATTTAGCCTATATTTAGCTTAGATTTAGGTTAGATTTCGCTTATATTTAGCTTATATTTAGCTTCGATTTAGGTCAGATTTAGCTTATATTTAGCTTAGATTTATGTGAATTTTAGACTATATTTAGCTTAGATTTATGTGAGATCTAGTTTAGATTTAGCTTATATTTAGCATAGATTTAGGTCAGATTTAGCTTATATTTAGCTTAGATTTAGTTGAGATTTAGCTCAGATTTAGCTTAGATTTAGGTGAGATTTAGCTTAGATGTAGTTTAGATTTAGGTGACATTTAGCTTGGATTTAGCTTAGATTTAGGTGAGATTTAGCTTAGATTCAGCTTATAATTAGGTGAGATTTAGCTTAGATTCTGCTTAGATTGAGGTGAGATTTAGGTTACATTTAGCTTAGATTTATGTGAGTTTTAGACTATATTTAGCTTAGATTTAGTTTAGATTTAGCTGAGATTTAGCTGATATTTAGCATAGATTTAGGTGAGATTTAGCTTATATTTAGCTTAGATTTAGCTGAGATTTAGCTTAGATTTAGTTGAGATTTAGATTATATTTAGCTTAGATTTAGGTGAGATTTAGCTGAGATTTAGTTTATATTTAGCTTAGATTTAGGTGAGATTTAGCTTAGATTTCGCTTAGATTAAGGTGAGATTTATCTTATATTTAGCTTATATTTCAGTGAGATTTAGCTTAGATTTAGTTTAGATTTAGGTGTAATTTAGATTATATTTAGCTTATATTTATGTGAAATTTAGCTTATATTTAGCTTAGATTTAGATGAGATTTAGCTTAGATTTAGGTGAGATTTAGCTTAGATTTAGCCTAGATTAAGGTGAGATTTAGCTTAGATTTAACTTTGATTTAGGTGAGATTTTGCCTGTATTTAGCTTTGATTTAGGTTAGATTTAGCTTAGATTTAGCTTAGATTTAGGTGAGATTTAACTAAGATTTAGCTTAGATTTAGGTGAGATTTAGCTTAGATTTAGCTTAGATATAGATGAGATTTAGCTTATATTTAACTTAGATTTAGGTGAGATTTAGCTTATATTTAGCTTAGATTTAGGTTAGATTTAGTTTAGATTTAGCGTAGATTTAGGTGAGATTTAGCGTATATTTAGCTTAGATTTAGCTGAGATTTAGCTTAGATTTAGTTTAGATTTAGGTGTGATTTAGCTTATATTTAGCTTAGATTTAGGTGAGATTTAGCTGAGATTTAGCTTAGATTTAGATGAGATTTAGATTATATTTAGCTTAGATTTAGGTGAGATTTAGGTGAGATTTAGCTTAGATTTAGCTTAGATTTAGGTGAGATTTAGCTTAGATTTAACTTAGATTTAGGTGAGATTTAGCTCATATTTAGTTTAGATTTAGGTGAGATTTAGCTTAGATTTAGTTTAGGTTTAGGTGTGATTTAGCTTATATTTAGCTGAAATTTAGGTGAGATTTGGCTGAGATTTAGCTGATATTTAGCTGAGATTTAGCCTAGATTAAGGTGAGATTTAGCTTAGATTTAGGTGAGGTTTAGCTTAGATTTAGCTTAGATATAGATGAGATTTAGCTTATATTTAACTTAGATTTAGGTGAGATTTAGCTTACATTTAGCATAGATTTATGTTAGATTTAGCTTATATTTAGCTTAGATTTAGGTGAGATTTATCTTAGATTTAGTTTAGATTTAGGTGAGATTTAGCTTAGATTTAGCGTAGATTTAGGTGAGATTTAGCGTATATTTAGCTTAGATTTAGCTGAGATTTAGCTTAGATTTAGTTTAGATTTAGGTGTGATTTAGCTTATATTTAGATCCAATTTAGGTGAGATTTGGCTGAGATTTAGCTCAGATTTAGGTGAGATTTAGCTTAGATTTAGACTAGATTTAGGTCAGATTTAGGGTATATTTAGCTTAGATTTAGCTGAAATTTAGCTTAGATTTAGTTTCGATTTAGGTGAGATTTAGCTTATATTTAGATTAGATTCAGGTGAGATTTAGCTTAGATTTAGCTTAGATTGAGGTGAGATTTAGGTTACTTTTAGCTTAGATTTATGTGAGTTTTAGTCTATATTTAGCTTAGATTTAGGTGAGATTTAGCTTAGATTTAGTTTAGATTTAGCTGAGATTTAGATTATATTTAGCTTAGATTTAGGTGAGATTTAGCTCAGATTTAGCTTATATTTAGCTTAGATTTAGGTGAGATTTAGCTTAGATTTTGCTTAGATTAAGGTGAGGTCTAGCTTATATTTAGCTTATATTTAGGTTAGATTTAGTTAGATTTAGCTTAGATTTAGGTGTAATTTAGATTATATTTAGCTTATATTTAGTTGAAATTCAGCTTATATTTAGCTTAGATTTAGATGAGATTTAGCTTAGATTCAGGTGAGATTTAGCTTAGATTTAGCTTAGATTGAGGTGAGATTTAAGTTACATTTAGCTTAGATTTATGTGAGTTTTAGCCTATATTTAGCTTAGATTTAGGTGAGATTGAGCTTAGATTTAGTTTAGATTTAGCTGAGATTTAGCTTATATTTAGCATAGATTTAGGTGAGATTTAGATTATATTTAGCTTAGATTTAGATGAGATTTAGCTTAGATTTAGGTGAGATTTAGCCTATATTTAGCTTAGATTTAGGTTAGATTTCGCTTATATTTAGCTTATATTTAGCATAGATTTAGGTCAGATTTAGCTTATATTTAGCTTAGAGTTAGGTGAGATTTAGCTTAGATTTAGTCAGATGTAGTTTATATTTAGCTTAGATTTAGGTGAGATTTAGCCTATATTTAGCTTAGATTTAGGTGAGATTTCGCTTATATTTAGCTTAGATTTAGGTGAGATTTAACTGAGATTTAGCTTAGATTTAGGTGAGATTTAGATTATATTTAGCTTAGATTTAGGTGAGATTTAGCTTAGATTTAGCTTATATGTAGCTTAGATTTAGGTCAGATTTAGCTTAGATTTAGCTTAGATATAGTTGAGATTTAGTTTATATTCGACTTAGATTTAGGTGAGATTTAGGTTAGATTTAGCTTATATTTAGCTTAGATTTAGGTTAGATTTAGCTTATATTTAGCTTAGATTTAGGTGAGATTTAGCTTAGATTTAGTTTAGATTTAGGTCAGATTTAGCTTAGATTTAGCGTAGATTTAGGTGAGATTTAGCGTATATTTAGCTTAGATTTAGCTGAGATTTACCTTAGATTTAGTTTAGATTAAGGTGTGATTTAGCTTATATTTAGCTGAAATTTAGGTGAGATTTAGCTTAGATTTAGCTTAGATTCAGGTTAGATTTAGCTTAGATTTAGCTTAGATTGAGGTCAGATTCAGGTTACATTTAGCTTAGATTTATGTGAGTTTTAGCCTATATTTAGCTTAGATTTAGGCGAGATTTAGCTTAGATTTAGTTTCGATTTAGCTGAGATTTGTCTTATATTTAGCATAGATTTTGGTGACATTTAGCTTATATTTAGCTTAGATTTAGATGAGATTTAGCTTAGATTTAGGTGAGATTTAGCTTATATTTAGCTTAGATTTAGGTGAGATTTAGCCTATATTTAGCTTAGATTTAGGTGAGATTTATCTGAGATTTAGCTTAGATTTAGTTGAGATTTAGATTATACTTAGCTTATATTTAGGTGAGATTTAGCTTAGATTTAGCTAATATTTAGATGAGATTTAGCTTAGATTTCGCTTATATTAAGGTGAGATTTAGTCAGATTTAGCTTAGATTTAGCTTAGATTTAGGTGAGATTTAGCTTAGATTTAGCTTAGATTTAGCTTAGATTTAGGTGAGATTTAGCTTAGATTTAGCTTAGATATAGATGAGATTTAGCTTATATTTAACTTAGATTTAGGTGAGATTTAGCTTATATTTAGCTTAGATTTAGGTTAGTTTTAGCTTATATTTACATAAGATTTAGGTGAGATTTAGCTTAGATTTAGTTTAGATTTAGGTGAGATTTAGTTTAGATTTAGCGTAGATTTAGGTGAATATTTAGCGTATATTTAGCTTAGATTTAGCTGAGATTTAGCTTAGATTTGTTTTAGATTTAGGTCTGATTTAGCTTATATTTAGCTTAGATTTAGGTGAGATTTAGCTGAGATTTAGCTGAGATTTAGCTATAGATTTAGATGAGATTTAGATTATATTTAGCTTAGATTTAGGTGAGATTTAGGTGAGATTTAGCTTAGATTTAGCTTAGATATAGATGAGATTTAGCTTATATTTAACTTAGATTAAGGTGAGATTTAGCTTATATTTAGCTTATATTTAGATTAGATTTAGTTTATATTTAGCTTAGATTTAGGTGAGATTTAGCTTATATTTAGTTTAGATTTAGGTGAGATTTAGCTTAGATTTAGTTTTGATTTAGGTGTGATTTAGCTTATATTTAGCTTAGATTTAGGTGAGATTTAGCTGAGATTTAGCTTAGATTTAGATGAGATTTAGATTATATTTAGCTTAGATTTAGGTGAGATTTAGGTGAGATTTAGCTTAGATTTAGCTTAGATTTAGGTGAGATTTAGCTTAGATTTAACTTAGATTTAGGTGAGATTTAGCTCATATTTAGTTTAGATTTAGGTGAGATTTAGCTTAGATTTAGTTTAGGTTTAGGTGTGATTTAGCTTATATTTAGCTGAAATTTAGGTGAGATTTGGCTGAGATTTAGCTGATATTTAGCTGAGATTTAGCCTAGATTAAGGTGAGATTTAGCTTAGATTTAGGTGAGGTTTAGCTTAGATTTAGCTTAGATATAGATGAGATTTAGCTTATATTTAACTTAGATTTAGGTGAGATTTAGCTTACATTTAGCATAGATTTATGTTAGATTTAGCTTATATTTAGCTTAGATTTAGGTGAGATTTATCTTAGATTTAGTTTAGATTTAGGTGAGATTTAGCTTAGATTTAGCGTAGATTTAGGTGAGATTTAGCGTATATTTAGCTTAGATTTAGCTGAGATTTAGCTTAGATTTAGTTTAGATTTAGGTGTGATTTAGCTTATATTTAGATCCAATTTAGGTGAGATTTGGCTGAGATTTAGCTCAGATTTAGGTGAGATTTAGCTTAGATTTAGACTAGATTTAGGTCAGATTTAGGGTATATTTAGCTTAGATTTAGCTGAAATTTAGCTTAGATTTAGTTTCGATTTAGGTGAGATTTAGCTTATATTTAGATTAGATTCAGGTGAGATTTAGCTTAGATTTAGCTTAGATTGAGGTGAGATTTAGGTTACTTTTAGCTTAGATTTATGTGAGTTTTAGTCTATATTTAGCTTAGATTTAGGTGAGATTTAGCTTAGATTTAGTTTAGATTTAGCTGAGATTTAGATTATATTTAGCTTAGATTTAGGTGAGATTTAGCTCAGATTTAGCTTATATTTAGCTTAGATTTAGGTGAGATTTAGCTTAGATTTTGCTTAGATTAAGGTGAGGTCTAGCTTATATTTAGCTTATATTTAGGTTAGATTTAGTTAGATTTAGCTTAGATTTAGGTGTAATTTAGATTATATTTAGCTTATATGTAGTTGAAATTCAGCTTATATTTAGCTTAGATTTAGATGAGATTTAGCTTAGATTCAGGTGAGATTTAGCTTAGATTTAGCTTAGATTGAGGTGAGATTTAAGTTACATTTAGCTTAGATTTATGTGAGTTTTAGCCTATATTTAGCTTAGATTTAGGTGAGATTGAGCTTAGATTTAGTTTAGATTTAGCTGAGATTTAGCTTATATTTAGCATAGATTTAGGTGAGATTTAGATTATATTTAGCTTAGATTTAGATGAGATTTAGCTTAGATTTAGGTGAGATTTAGCCTATATTTAGCTTAGATTTAGGTTAGATTTCGCTTATATTTAGCTTATATTTAGCATAGATTTAGGTCAGATTTAGCTTATATTTAGCTTAGAGTTAGGTGAGATTTAGCTTAGATTTAGTCAGATGTAGTTTATATTTAGCTTAGATTTAGGTGAGATTTAGCCTATATTTAGCTTAGATTTAGGTGAGATTTCGCTTATATTTAGCTTAGATTTAGGTGAGATTTAACTGAGATTTAGCTTAGATTTAGGTGAGATTTAGATTATATTTAGCTTAGATTTAGGTGAGATTTAGCTTAGATTTAGCTTATATGTAGCTTAGATTTAGGTCAGATTTAGCTTAGATTTAGCTTAGATATAGTTGAGATTTAGTTTATATTCGACTTAGATTTAGGTGAGATTTAGGTTAGATTTAGCTTATATTTAGCTTAGATTTAGGTTAGATTTAGCTTATATTTAGCTTAGATTTAGGTGAGATTTAGCTTAGATTTAGTTTAGATTTAGGTCAGATTTAGCTTAGATTTAGCGTAGATTTAGGTGAGATTTAGCGTATATTTAGCTTAGATTTAGCTGAGATTTACCTTAGATTTAGTTTAGATTAAGGTGTGATTTAGCTTATATTTAGCTGAAATTTAGGTGAGATTTAGCTTAGATTTAGCTTAGATTCAGGTTAGATTTAGCTTAGATTTAGCTTAGATTGAGGTCAGATTCAGGTTACATTTAGCTTAGATTATGTGAGTTTTAGCCTATATTTAGCTTAGATTTAGGCGAGATTTAGCTTAGATTTAGTTTCGATTTAGCTGAGATTTGTCTTATATTTAGCATAGATTTGGTGACATTTAGCTTATATTTAGCTTAGATTTAGATGAGATTTAGCTTAGATTTAGGTGAGATTTAGCTTATATTTAGCTTAGATTTAGGTGAGATTTAGCCTATATTTAGCTTAGATTTAGGTGAGATTTATCTGAGATTTAGCTTAGATTTAGTTGAGATTTAGATTATACTTAGCTTATATTTAGGTGAGATTTAGCTTAGATTTAGCTAATATTTAGATGAGATTTAGCTTAGATTTCGCTTATATTAAGGTGAGATTTAGTCAGATTTAGCTTAGATTTAGCTTAGATTTAGGTGAGATTTAGCTTAGATTTAGCTTAGATTTAGCTTAGATTTAGGTGAGATTTAGCTTAGATTTAGCTTAGATATAGATGAGATTTAGCTTATATTTAACTTAGATTTAGGTGAGATTTAGCTTATATTTAGCTTAGATTTAGGTTAGTTTTAGCTTATATTTACATAAGATTTAGGTGAGATTTAGCTTAGATTTAGTTTAGATTTAGGTGAGATTTAGTTTAGATTTAGCGTAGATTTAGGTGAATATTTAGCGTATATTTAGCTTAGATTTAGCTGAGATTTAGCTTAGATTTTGTTTTAGATTTAGGTCTGATTTAGCTTATATTTAGCTTAGATTTAGGTGAGATTTAGCTGAGATTTAGCTGAGATTTAGCTATAGATTTAGATGAGATTTAGATTATATTTAGCTTAGATTTAGGTGAGATTTAGGTGAGATTTAGCTTAGATTTAGCTTAGATATAGATGAGATTTAGCTTATATTTAACTTAGATTAAGGTGAGATTTAGCTTATATTTAGCTTATATTTAGATTAGATTTAGTTTATATTTAGCTTAGATTTAGGTGAGATTTAGCTTATATTTAGTTTAGATTTAGGTGAGATTTAGCTTAGATTTAGTTTTGATTTAGGTGTGATTTAGCTTATATTTAGCTGAAATTTAGGTGAGATTTGGCTGAGATTTACCTCAGATTTAGGTGAGATTTAGCTTAGATTTAGCCTAGATTTAGGTCAGATTTAGGGTATATTTAGCTTAGATTAGCTGACATTTAGCTTAGATTTAGTTTCGATTTAGGTTAGATTTAGCTTATATTTAGATTAGATTCAGGTGAGATTTAGCTTAGATTTAGCTTAGATTGAGGTGAGATTTAGGTTACTTTTAGCTTAGATTTATGTGAGTTTTAGTCTATATTTAGCTTAGATTTAGGTGAGATTTAGCTTAGATTTAGTTTAGATTTAGCTGAGATTTAGATTATATTTAGCTTAAATTTAGGTGAGATTTAGCTCAGATTTAGCTTATACTTAGCTTAGATTTAGGTGAGATTTAGCCTATATTTTGCTTAGATTAAGGTGAGGTCTAGCTTATATTTAGCTTATATTTAGGTTAGATTTAGGTGTAATTTAGATTATATTTAGCTTATATTTAGGTGAAATTTAGCTTATATTTAGCTTAGATTTAGATGAGATTTAGCTTAGATTCAGGTGAGATTTAGCTTAGATTTAGCTTAGATTGAAGTGAGATTTAAGTTACATTTAGCTTAGATTTATGTGAGTTTTAGCCTATATTTAGCTTAGATTTAGGTGAGATTGAGCTTAGATTTAGTTTAGATTTAGCTGAGATTTAGCTTATATTTAGCATAGATTTAGGTGAGATTTAGATTATATTTAGCTTAGATTAAGATGAGATTTAGCTTAGATTTAGGTGAGATTTAGCCTATACTAAGCTAAGATTTAGGTTAGATTTCGCTTATATTTAGCTTATATTTAGCATAGATTTAGGTCAGATTTAGCTTATATTTAGCTTAGATTTAGGTCAGATTTAGCTTAGATTTAGCTTAGATTTAGGTGACATTTAGCTTTGATTTAGCTTATAATTAGTTGAGATTTAGCTTAGATTTAGCTTAGATTGAGGTGAGATTTAGGTTAGATTTAGCTTAGATTTATGTGAGTTTTAGACTATATTTAGCTTAGTTTTAGGTGAGATTTAGCTTAGATTTAGTGAGATGTAGTTTATATTTAGCTTAGATTTAGGTGAGATTTAGCCTATATTTAGCTTAGATTTAGGTGAGATTTCGCTTATATTTAGCTGAGATTTAGGTGAGATTTAACAGAGATTTAGCTTAGATTTAGTTGAGATTTAGATTATACTTAGCTTAGATTTAGGTGAGATTTAGCTAAGATTTAGCTTATATGTAGCTTAGATTTAACCTAGATTTAGGTGAGATTTAGCTTATATTTAGCTTATATTTAGGTTAGATTTAGCTTATATTTAGCTTAGATTTAGGTGAGATTTAGCTTAGATTTAGTTTAGATTTAGGTCAGATTTAGCTTAGATTTAGCGTCGATTTAGGTGAGATTTAGCGTATATTTAGCTTAGATTTAGCTGAGATTTAGCTTAGATTTAGTTTAGATTAAGGTGTGATTTAGCTTATATTTAGTTGAAATTTAGGTGAGATTTAGCTTAGATTTAGCTTAGATTCAGGTGAGATTTAGCTTAGAGTTAGCTTAGATTGAGGTCAGATTTAGGTTACATTTAGCTTAGATTTATGTGAGTTTTAGCCTATATTTAGCTTAGATTTAGGCGAGATTTAGCTTAGATTTAGTTTAGATTTAGCTGAGATTTGTCTTATATTTAGCATAGATTTTGGTGACATTTAGCTTATATTTAGCTTAGATTTAGATGAGATTTAGCTTAGATTTATTTGAGATTTAGCTTATATTTAGCTTAGATTTAGGTGAGATTTAGCCTATATTTAGCTTAGATTTAGGTTAGATTTCGCTTCTATTTAGCTGAGATTTAGGTGAGATTTATCTGAGACTTAGCTTAGATTTAGTTGAGATTTAGATTATACTTAGCTTATATTTAGTTGAGATTTAGCTTAGATTTAGCTAATATTTACATGAGATTTAGCTTAGAATTCGCTTATATTAAGGTGAGATTTTGTTAGATTTAGCTTAGATTTAGGTGAGATTTAGCTTATATATAGCTTATATTTAGATTATATATAGCTTATATTTAGCTTATATATATAGCTTAGATTTAGATGAGATTTATCTTAGACTTGGGTTGGATTTAGCTTATATTTAGCTTAGATTTAGGTGAGATTTAGCCTATATTTAGCTTAGATTTAGGTGAGATTTAGCTTATATTTAGCTTAGATTTAGTTGAGATTTTGATTATACTTAGCTTAGATTTAGGTGAGATTTAGCTTAGATTTAGCTAATATTTAGCTTAGCTTTAGGTGAGATTTAGCTTAGATTTCTCTAATATTAAGGTGAGATTTAGCTTATATTTAGCTTATATTCAGGTGAGATTTAGTTAGATTTAGCTTAGATTTAGGTGTAATTTAGATTATTTATAGCTTATATTTAGCTGAAATTTAGCTTATATTTGGCTTAGATTTAGATGAGATTTAGCTTAGATTTAGGTGACATTTAGCTTATATTTAGCTTAGATTTAGGTGAGATTTCGCTTCTATTTAGCATAGATTTAGGTGAGATTTAGATTATACTTATCTTAGATTTAGGTGAGATTTAGCTTAGATTTAGCTAATATTTAGATGAGATTTAGCTTAGATTTCGCTTATATTAAGGTGAGATTTAGTTAGATTTAGCTTAGATTTAGGTGTAATTTAGATTATATATAGCTTATATTTAGGTGAAATTTAGCTTATATTTAGCTTATATTTAGATGAGATTTAGCTTAGATTTGGGGGAGATTTAGCTTAGATATAGCTTATATTAAGGTGAGATTTAGCTTAGATTTAACTTAGATTTAGGTGAGATTTAGCTTATATTTAGCATAGATTTAGGTGAGATTTAGCGTATATTTAGCTTAGATTTAGCTGAGATTTTGCTTAGATGTAGGTGAGATTTAGCTTATATTTAGCTTAGATTTAGATGAGATTTAGCCTATATTTAGCTTAGATTTAGGTTAGATTTCGCTTATATTTAGCTTAGATTTAGGTGAGATTTAGCTTATATTTAGCTTAGATTTAGTTGAGATTTTGATTATACTTAGCTTAGATTTAGGTGAGATTTAGCTTAGATTTAGCTAATATTTAGCTTAGCTTTAGGTGAGATTTAGCTTAGATTTCGCTTATATTAAGGTGAGATTTAGCTTATATTTAGCTTATATTCAGGTGAGATTTAGTTAGATTTAGCTTGGATTTAGGTGTAATTTAGATTATATATAGCTTATATTTAGGTGAAATTTAGCTTATATTTAGCTTAGATTTAGATGACATTTAGCTTAGATTTACGTGAGATTTAGATTAGATTAAGCTTATATTAAGGTGAGATTTAGCATAGATTTAACTTAGATTTAGGTGAGATTTAGCTTATATTTAGCTTAGATTTAGGTTAGATTTAGCTTATATTTAGCTTATATTTAGCTGATATGTAGCTTAGATTTAATTTCGATTTAGCTTATATTTAGCTTAGATTCAGATGAGATTTAGCTTAGATTTAGCTTTGATTTAGGTGAGATTTAGCTTAGATGTAGTTTAGATTTAGGTGAAATTTAGCTTAGATTTAGCTTAGCTTTAGGTGACATTTAGCTTAGATTGAGCTTATAATTAGGTGATATTTAGCTTAGATTTAGCTTAGATTGAGGTGAGTTTTAGACTATATTTAGCTTAGATTTAGTTTAGATTTAGCTGAGATTTAGCTGATATTTAGCATAGATTTAGGTGAGATTTAGCTTAGATTTAGTTGAGATTTAGATTATATTTAGCTTAGATTTAGGTGAGATTTAGCTGAGATTTAGCTTATATTTAGCTTAGATTTAGGTGAGATTTAGCTTAGATTTCGCTTAGATTAAGGTGAGATTTATCTTATATTTAACTTATATTTCAGTGAGATTTAGCTTAGATTTATTTTAGATTTAGGTGTAATTTAGGTTATATTTATCTTATATTTAGGTGAAATTTAGCTTATATTTAGCTTAGATTTAGATGAGATTTAGCTTAGATTTAGGTGAGATTTAGCTTAGATTTAGCCTAGATTAAGCTGAGATTTAGATTAGATTTAACTTAGATTTTAATGTGATTTGCTTGTATTTAGCTTAGATTTAGGTGAGATTAAGCTTAGATTTAGCTTAGAGTTAGGTGAGATTCAGTTTAGATTTAGCTTAGATTTAGGTGAGATTTAGCTTAGATTTAGCTTAGATATAGATGAGATTTAGCTTATATTTAACTTAGATTTAGGTGAGATTTAGCTTATATTTAGCTTAGATTTAGGTTAGATTTAGCTTATATTTAGCTT
>OZ024741.1:269046680-269063743 GCA_964016885.1 Eledone cirrhosa | reverse complement strand
TAGCTGAAATTTAGGTGAGATTTAGCTTAGATTTAGCTTAGATTTAGGTGAGATTTAGCTTAGATTTAGCTTAGAGTTAGGTGAGATTTAGCTTATATTTAGCTTAAATATAGATGAGATTTATCTTATATTTAGCTTATATTTAGCTTATATTTAGGTGAGATTTATCTTATATTTATCTTAGATTTAGGTTAGATTTAGCTTAAATTTAGCATAGATTTAGCTGTGATTTAGCTTAGATTTAACTTAGATTTAGGTGTGATTTAGCTTATATTTAGCTGAGATTTAGCTGAGATTTAGCTGAGATTTAGGTGAGATTTAGCTTAGATTAAGCTTAGAATTATGTGAGATTTAGCTTATATTTAGCATAGATTTGGGTGAGACTTAGCTGAGATTTAGCTTAGATGTAGGTGAGATTTAGCTTAGATTTATCTTAGATTTAGATGAGATTTAGCTTAGATTTAGCTTAGATTTAGGTGAGAATTAGCTTATATTTAGCTTAGATGTAGATGAGATTTAGCTTATATTTAGCTGATATTTATGTGAGATTTAGCTTATATTTAGCTTAGTTTTAGGTTAGATTTAGCTTATATTTAGCATAGATTTAGCTGTGATTTAGCTTAGATTTAGGTGAGATTTAGCTTAGATTTAGCTGAGATTTAGGTGAGATTTAGCTTAGAATTAGCTTAGATTTAGGTGAGATTTAGCTTAGATTTAGCTTAGATTTAGGTGAGATTTAGCTTATATTTAGCTTAGATATTGATGAGATTTAGCTTATATTTAGCTTATATTTAGCTTATATTTAGGTGAGATTTATCTTATATTTATCTTAGATTTAGGTTAGATTTAGCTTAAATTTAGCATAGATTTAGCTGTGATTTAGCTTAGATTTAACTTAGATTTAGGTGTGATTTAGCTTATATTTAGCTGAGATTTAGCTGAGATTTAGCTGAGATTTAGGTGAGATTTAGCTTAGATTAAGCTTAGAATTATGTGAGATTTAGCTTATATTTAGCATAGATTTGGGTGAGACTTAGCTGAGATTTAGCTTAGATGTAGGTGAGATTTAGCTTAGATTTATCTTAGATTTAGATGAGATTTAGCTTAGATTTAGCTTAGATTTAGGTGAGAATTAGCTTATATTTAGCTTAGATGTAGATGAGATTTAGCTTATATTTAGCTGATATTTATGTGAGATTTAGCTTATATTTAGCTTAGTTTTAGGTTAGATTTAGCTTATATTTAGCATAGATTTAGCTGTGATTTAGCTTAGATTTAGGTGAGATTTAGCTTAGATTTAGCTGAGATTTAGGTGAGATTTAGCTTAGAATTAGCTTAGATTTAGGTGAGATTTAGCTTAGATTTAGCTTAGATTTAGGTGAGATTTAGCTTATATTTAGCTTAGATATTGATGAGATTTAGCTTATATTTAGCTTATATTTAGCTTATATTTAGGTTAGATTTAGCTTATATTTAGCATAGATTTAGCTGTGATTTAGCTTATATTAAGCTTAGATTTAAGTGAGATTTCGCTTATATTTAGCTTAGATTTAGGTGAGATTTAGCTGAGATTTAGCTTAAATTTTGTTGATATTAGATCATATTTAGCTTAGATTTATGTGAGATTTAGCTTACATTTAGCTTATATTTAGGTGATATTTATCTTAGATTTAGCTTAGATTTAGCTTATATTTAGCTTAGATTTAGGTGAGATTTAGCTTAGATTTCGCTTAGATTAAGGTGATATTTAGCTTATATTTAGCCTATATTTAGGTAAGATTTAGCTTAGATTTAGCTTAGATTTAGGTGTAATTTAGCTTATATGTAACTTATATTTAGGTGAGATTTAGCTTATATTTAGCTTAGATTTAGATGAGATTTAGCTTAGATTTAGCTGAGATGTAGGTGAGAATTGGCTTAGAATTAGCTTAGATTTAGATGAGATTTAGCGTAGATTTAGCTTAGATATTGATGAGATTTAACTTATATTTAGTTTATATTTAGCTTATATTTAGGTGAGATTTAGCTTATATTTAGCTTATATTTAGGTTAGATTTAGCTTGTATTTAGGATAGATTTAGCTGGGATTTAGCTTAGATTTAGGTGTAATTTATCTTATATGTAACTTATATTTAGGTGAGATTTAGCTTATATTTAGCTTAGATTTAGATGAGATTTAGCTTAGATTTAGCTGAGATTTAGGTGAGAATTGGCTTAGAATTAGCTTAGATTTAGCTTAGATTTAGCTTAGATATTGATGAGATTTAGCTTATATTTAGTTTATATTTAGCTTATATTTAGGTGAGATTTAGCTTATATTTAGCTTATATTTAGGTTAGATTAGCTTATATTTAGGATAGATTTAGATGGGATTTAGCTTAGATTTAACTTTGATTTAGGTATGATTTAGCTTATATTTAGCTGAGATTTAGCTGAGATTTAGCTTAGATTTAGGTGAGATTTAGCTTAGATTTAGCTTAGATTTAGGTGAGATTTA
Organism: Eledone cirrhosa; assembly: GCA_964016885.1. NCBI lineage: Eukaryota > Metazoa > Mollusca > Cephalopoda > Octopoda > Eledonidae > Eledone > Eledone cirrhosa. The sequence continues at coordinate 269,061,246 of OZ024741.1, read as the reverse complement.
GCTTCGATTTAGCTTATATTTAGGTGAGATTTAGCTTATATTTAGCTAAGATATAGATGAGATTTAGCTTAGATTTAGCTTAGAATTAGGTGAGATTTAGCTTATATATAGCTTAGATTCAGGTGAGATTTAGTTTAGATTTAGGTGAGATTTAACCTATATTTAGCTTAGATTTAGGTGAGATTTAGCTTAGAATTAGGTGAGATTTAGCTTATATTTAGCATAGATTTATGTGAGATTTAGCTTGGATTTAACTTAGATTTATGTGTGATTTAGCTTATATTTAGCTGAGATTTAGGTGAGATTTAGCTTAGATTTAGGTGAGATTTAGCTTATATTTAGCTTATATTTAGCTTAGATTTAGGTGAGATTTAGCTTATATGAAGCTTAGAATTAAGTGAGATTTCGCTTATATTTAGCTTAGATTTAGGTGAGATTTAGCTGAGATTTAGCTTAGATTTTGTTGATATTTAGATTATATTTAGCTTAGATTTAGGTGAGATTTAGCTTAGATTTAGCTTATATTTAGGTGAGATTTATCTTAGATTTAGCTTAGATTTAGCTTATATTTAGCTTAGATTTAGGTGAGATTTAGCTTAGATTTCGCTTAGATTAAGGTGATATTTAGCTTATATTTAGCCTATATTTAGGTGAGATTTAGATTAGATTTAGCGTAGATTTAGGTGTAATTTAGCTTATATGTAGCTTATATTTAGGTGAGATTTAACTTATATTTAGCTTAGATTTAGATGAGATTTAGCTTAGATTTATCTTAGATTTTGGTGAGATTTAGCTTAGATTTAACTTAGATCTAGGTGAGATTTTGCTTGTATTTAGCTTAGATTTAGGTGAGATTTAGCTTAGATTTAGCCTAGATTTAAGTCAGATTTAGAGTATATTTAGCTTTGATTTAGCTGAGATTTAGCTTAAACTTAGATTAGATTTAGGTGAGATATAGCTTATATTTAGCTTAGATTCAGGTGATTTAGTTTAGATTTAGGATTAGTAGATTTAGCGTATATTTAGCTTAGATTTATGTGAGATTTAGCTTAGATTTAGCTTAGAATTAGGTGAGATTTAGCTTATAGTTAGCAATAGATTAAGGTGAGATTTAGCTTAGATTTAACTAAGATTTAGGTGTGATTTAGCTTATATTTAGCTGAGATTTAGGTGAGATTTAGCTGAGATTTAGGTGAGATTTAGCTTAGATTTAGCTTAGATTTAGGTGAGATTTAGCTTAGATTTTGCTTAGATATAGATGAGATTTAGCTTATATTTAGCTTAGATTTAGGTTAGATTTAGCTTATATTTGGCTTAGATTTAGGTGAGATTTAGCTTAGATTTAGCTTTGATTTAGGTGAGATTTAGCTATGATTTAGCTTAGATTTAGCTTAGATTTAGGTGTAATTAAGCTTATATTTAGCTGAGATTTAGGTGAGATTTAGCTTATATTTAGCTTAGATTTAGGGGAGATTTAGCTTAGATTTAGCTTAAATTTAGGTGAGATTTAGCTTATATTTAGCCTATATTTAGGTGAGATTTAGCTTAGATTTAGCTTAGATTTATGTGTAATTTAGCTTATATATAGCTTATATTTAAATGAGATTTAGCTTATATTTAGCTTAGATTTAGATGAGACTTAGCTTAGATTTAGGTGAGATTTAGCTTAGATTTAGCTTAGATTTAGGTAAGATTTAGCTTAGATTTAACTTAGATCTAGGTAAGATTTAGGTGAGATTTAGCTTATATATAACTTAGATTTAGGTGAGATTTAACTTCGATTTAGCTTAGATTTAGGTGAGATTTAGCGTAGAATGAGCTTATAATTAGGTGAGATTTAGCTTAGATTTAACTTAGATTGAGGTGAGATTTAGGTTACATTTAGCTTAGATTTATGTGAGTTTTAGCCTATATTTAGCTTAGATTTAGGTGAGATTTAGCTTAGAATTAGGTGAGATTTAGCTTATATATAGCTTAGATTCAGGTGAGATTTAGTTTAGATTTAGGTGAGATTTAACCTATATTTAGCTTAGATTTAGGTGAGATTTAGCTTAGAATTAGGTGAGATTTAGCTTATATTTAGCATAGATTTATGTGAGATTTAGCTTGGATTTAACTTAGATTTATGTGTGATTTAGCTTATATTTAGCTGAGATTTAGGTGAGATTTAGCTTAGATTTAGGTGAGATTTAGCTTATATTTAGCTTATATTTAGCTTAGATTTAGGTGAGATTTAGCTTATATGAAGCTTAGAATTAAGTGAGATTTCGCTTATATTTAGCTTAGATTTAGGTGAGATTTAGCTGAGATTTAGCTTAGATTTTGTTGATATTTAGATTATATTTAGCTTAGATTTAGGTGAGATTTAGCTTAGATTTAGCTTATATTTAGGTGAGATTTATCTTAGATTTAGCTTAGATTTAGCTTATATTTAGCTTAGATTTAGGTGAGATTTAGCTTAGATTTCGCTTAGATTAAGGTGATATTTAGCTTATATTTAGCCTATATTTAGGTGAGATTTAGATTAGATTTAGCGTAGATTTAGGTGTAATTTAGCTTATATGTAGCTTATATTTAGGTTGAGATTTAACTTATATTTAGCTTAGATTTAGATGAGATTTAGCTTAGATTTATCTTAGATTTTGGTGAGATTTAGCTTAGATTTAACTTAGATCTAGGTGAGATTTTGCTTGTATTTAGCTTAGATTTAGGTGAGATTTAGCTTAGATTTAGCCTAGATTTAAGTCAGATTTAGAGTATATTTAGCTTTGATTTAGCTGAGATTTAGCTTAAACTTAGATTAGATTTAGGTGAGATATAGCTTATATTTAGCTTAGATTCAGGTGAGATTTAGTTTAGATTTAGGTTAGATTTAGCGTATATTTAGCTTAGATTTATGTGAGATTTAGCTTAGATTTAGCTTAGAATTAGGTGAGATTTAGCTTATATTTAGCATAGATTAAGGTGAGATTTAGCTTAGATTTAACTAAGATTTAGGTGTGATTTAGCTTATATTTAGCTGAGATTTAGGTGAGATTTAGCTGAGATTTAGGTGAGATTTAGCTTAGATTTAGCTTAGATTTAGGTGAGATTTAGCTTAGATTTTGCTAGATATAGATGAGATTTAGCTTATATTTAGCTTAGATTTAGGTTAGATTTAGCTTATATTTGTCTTAGATTTAGGTGAGATTTAGCTTAGATTTAGCTTTGATTTAGGTGAGATTTAGCTATGATTTAGCTTAGATTTAGCTTAGATTTAGGTGTAATTAAGCTTATATTTAGCTGAGATTTAGGTGAGATTTAGCTTATATTTAGCTTAGATTTAGGGGAGATTTAGCTTAGATTTAGCTTAAATTTAGGTGAGATTTAGCTTATATTTAGCCTATATTTAGGTGAGATTTAGCTTATATTTAGCCTATATTTAGGTGAGATTTAGCTTAGATTTAGCTTAGATTTAGGTGTAATTTAGCTTATATATAGCTTATATTTAAATGAGATTTAGCTTATATTTAGCTTAGATTTAGATGAGATTTAGCTTAGATTTAGGTGAGATTTAGCTTAGATTTAGCTTAGATTTAGGTAAGATTTAGCTTAGATTTAACTTAGATCTAGGTAAGATTTAGGTGAGATTTAGCTTATATATAACTTAGATTTAGGTGAGATTTAACTTCGATTTAGCTTAGATTTAGGTGAGATTTAGCGTAGAATGAGCTTATAATTAGGTGAGATTTAGCTTAGATTTAACTTAGATTGAGGTGAGATTTAGGTTACATTTAGCTTAGATTTATGTGAGTTTTAGCCTATATTTAGCTTAGATTTAGGTGAGATTTAGCTTAGATTAAGCTTAGATTTAGCTTACATTTAGCTTAGATTTATCTAAAATTTAGCTTAGATTTGGGTTAGATTTATCATAGATTTAGCTTATATTTAGCTCAGATATAGCTTAGATTTAACCTAGATTTATCTTAGCTTGCATTTAGCTTAGATGTAGCTTTGATTTACCTCCGATTTAGCTTAGATTCAGCTTAGATTTAGCTGAGATTTAGCTTAGATTTTTCTTAGATATAGCTTAGATGTAGCTTAGATTTAAGTTAGATTTACGTTAGATTTAGCTGAGATTTAGCTAGATTTAGTTCAGATTTCCGTTAGATTTCTCTTAGATTTAGCTCAGATTTATCTTTGATTTAGCTTTAATTTAGCTGAAATTTAGATTAGATTTAGCTCAGCTGTAGCTTAGACTTAGCTTAGAATTATCATGGATTTAACTTATATTTAGCTTCGATTTATCTTCGATTTAGCTTCGATTTAGCTTAGAATTAAATTAGATTAGTTGAGATTTAGCTGAGATTTAGGCTAGATTTAGCTTAGATTAAGCTTAGATTTAGCTTACATTTAGCTGAGTGGTTAGGGAATTGGATTCGGAATCGTAAGGTTGTGAGTTCGATTCCTGGACCAGGTGATGCGTTATGTCCTTGAGCAAGACACTTTATTTCACGTTGTTCCTTCTACCTGGAGTTGCGACCGATAGATAGTATTAGCAATTGGAAAGACCAACGGAAACATGTTTCTCTCGGTCCGATTTGACGAAAGTCGATCGTCTCTTATCTAATATTTTGCTTAGATTTGGGTTAGATTTATCATAGATTTAGCTTATATTTAGCTCAGATATAGCTCAGATTTAACCTAGATTTATCTCAGATTTAGCTTGCATTTAGCTTAGATGTAGCTTTGATTTAAGTTAGATTTACGTTAGATTTAGCTGACATTTAGCTAGATTTAGTTTAGATTTCGCTTAGATTTGTCTTAGATTTAGCTAAGATTTATCTTCGATTTAGCTTTAATTTAGTTGAAATTTAGATTAGATTTACCTTAGATTTAACTTGGATTTAGCTTAGCTGTAGCTTAGATTTATCTCAGAATTATCTTAGATTTAACATATATTTAGCTTCGATTTAGCTTTGAATTACATGAGATTTAGCTTAGATTTATCTTACATTTAACATAGATTTAGCTTAGATTTAGCTTAAACTGGCTGAGATTTGGCTTAGATTTAGCTTAAAGTTAGCTTACATTTAACAGAGATCTAGTTGAGATTTAGTTTAGATTTACCTGACATTTAACTTAGATGTAGCTTTGATTTACCTCTGATTTAGCTTAGATTTAGCTTAGATTTAGCTTGAATTATCTTAGATTTATTTAGATTTACCATAGATTTAGCTTAGATTTATCTCAGGTTCATCTCAGATTTAGCTTATCTGTAGCGGAGATTTAGCTGAGATTTAGCTGAGATTTAGCTAAGATTTCGCTGACAATTAGTTTAGATTTAGGTTAGATTTAGCTTAGATTTCACTTAGAGTTAGTTTACATTTAGCCTAAAGTTAGCGTTATTTCAGCTTAGATTTAGCTCAGATTTTGCTTAGATATAGCTTAGATGTAGCTTTGATTTAAGTTAGAGTTATGTTAGATTGAGCTGAGATTTAGCTGAGATTTAGCTTAGCTTTAGCCCAGATTTAGTGTACATCTAGTTAAGATTAAGCTGAAATTTAGCATAGATTTAGCTTAGATAAAGCTTAGATATAGAATTGATATAGCTTAGATTAATCTCAGCTTCATCGCACATTTAGCTTAGATTTATGTTAGATTTAGCTTATATTTGGCTTATATTTAGCTTAGATTCATCTTAGAATTAGCTTAGCTCTAGCTCAGACTTAGCTTAGATTGAGCTCAGGTTTAGTGTAGATTTAGCTGAGTTTAACGTAGATTTAGCTAAGATTTGTCTTAGATTTAGCTTAGATTTAAATCAGATTTAGCTTAGATTTAGCTAAGATTTAGCTTAGATTTAGTTCAGATTTATCTTAGATTTATCTTAGATTTAGCTCAAATTTAGCTTAGATTTAGCTCAGATTTAACTTAGATTTAGCTAAGATTTAGGTTGCATTTATCTTAGGTTTTGCTAAAATTTAGCTTAGATTTAGTGTATATTTAGCTTAGATTTAGCTGAGATTTAGCTTAGATTTAGCTGACATTTAACTTAGATGTAGCTTAGATTTACCTCCGATTTAGCTTAGATATAGCTTAGATTTAGCTTAAATTTAGCATAGATTTAGGTGTGATTTCGCTGAGATTTAATTTAGATCTAGCCTAGATTTAGCTTAGATTAAGCTTAGATTTAGCTTAGATTTAGCTGAGATTTAGCTTAGGTTTAGCTCAGACTTAGCATACATCTAGTTAAGATTAAGCTGAGATTTAGCATAGATTTAGATTAGATAAAGCTTAGATGTAGCATAGATATAGCTTAGATTTATCTCAGGTTCATCTCAGATTTAGCTTAGATTTAGATGAAATTTAATTTTTCATTTAACTCAGTTTTAGCATACATTTAGCATAGATTTAGCTGAGATTTTCCTCAGATTTAGCGTAAAATGAGTTTAGATTTAGCATACCTTTAGCATACCTTTAGCTTAGATTTATCTTAGATTTAGCTCAGATTTAACTTATATTTAGTTTTGATTTAACTAAGACTTAGCTCAAATTTACCTTAGATTTACCTTAGATTTAGCTTAGATTTAGCTTAGATTTAGCTTAGATTTAGCTTAGATCTTGCTTAGATATAGCTTAGATGTAGCTTATATTTAAGTTAGATTCGTGTTAGATTTAGCTGAGATTTAGCTAGAGATTTAGTTTAGATTAATTTAAATTTACTTTAGATTTAGCTTACATTTAGCTTAGATTTAGCTGAGATTCATCTTAGATTTAGCTTGGATTGAGCTCAGGTTCAGTTTAGATTTCGCTCACATTTAGATTAGATTTAGCTGACATTTAACTTAGATGTAGCTTAGATTTACCTCCGATTTAGCTTAGATATAGCTTAGATTTAGCTTAAATTTAGCATAGATTTAGGTGTGATTTCGATGAGATTTAGTTTAGATTTAGCCTAGATTTAGCTTAGATTAAGCTTAGATTTAGCTTAGATTTAGCTTAGGTTTAGCTCAGACTTAGCGTACATCTAGTTAAGATTAAGCTTAGATTTAGCTTAGATTTAACTTAGATTTAGCCTAGATTTAGCTTCGATTTAGCTTAAATTTAGCTGAGATTTAATTTAGATTTAGCTCATATTTAGCATACATTTAGCGTAGATTTACCTTAGATTTAGCGTAAATTAAGTTAAGAATTTGCTTAGATTCAGCTCAGATTTTTCTTAGACTTAGCTCAGATTTAGCTTAGATTTTCCTTAGATTTACATCAGATTTTGCTCAGATTTATCTTAGATTTAGCTTAGATCTAGGCTTCGAATTATCTTAGATTTAGCTTAGATTTAACTCTGATTTAGCTCAGATTTAGCTTAGATTTAGGTTAGATTTATCTTAGATTTAGCTTAGATCTAGGCTTAGAATTATCTTAGAATTAGCTTAGCTTTAACTCAGATTTAACTTAGATTTAGTGTATATTTAGCTTAGATTTAGCTGAGATTTAGTTGAGATTTAGCTTAGATTTAGCTGACATTTAACTTAGATGTAGCTTAGATTTACTTCCGATTTAGCTTAGATTTAGCTTAGACATAGCTTAGATTTAGCTTAAAATTAGCATAGATTTACGCTAAATTTAGCTTAGATTTATCTCAGATTGATCTCAGATTTAGCTTAGATTTAGCTTAGATTTTGCTGAGATTTAGTTTAGATTTAGCTTAGATTTAGCTTAGGTTTAGCTCAGATTTAGCGTACATCTAGTTAAGATTAAGCTGAGATTTAACATAGATTTGGGCTTAGATAAAGCTTAGATGTAGCATAGATATAGCTTAGATTTATCTCAGGTTCATCTCAGATTTAGCTTAGATTTAGATGAAATTTATCTGAGATTTATCTGAGATTAACTGAGATGTTCTGATATTTAATTTAAATTTAGCTTAGATTTAGTTCAAATTCAGCGTACATCTAGTTAAGATTAAGTTGAGGTTTAGCTTAGATTTAGCTTAGATTTAGCCTAGATTTAGCTTAAATTTAGCTGAGATTTAATTTAGATTTAGCTATGATTTAGCATACATTTAGCGTAGATTTAGCTGAGATATACCTTAGATTTAGCGTAAATTGAGTTTAGTTTTGCTTAGCTTTAGCTTAGATTTAGCGTATATTTAGCTTAGATTTAGCTGAGATTTAGTTGAGATTTAGCTTTGATTTAGATTACATTTAACTTAGATGTAACTTAGAATTACCTCCGATTTAGCTTAGAAATAGCTTAGATTTAGCTTAAAATTAGCTGAGATTTATCTTAGATTTAGCTTATATTTATCCTAGATTTAACTTAGATTTAGCTTAGATCTAGGCTGAGAATTATCTTAGAATTATCTTAGATTTAGCTTAGATTTAACTCAGAATTAGCTTAGAATTAGTGTATATTTAGCTTAGATTTAGCTGAGATTTAGTTGAGATTTAGCTTAGATTTAGCTGACTTTAACTTTGATGTATCTTAGATTTACCTCCGATTTAGCTTTGATTTAACTTGAAATTAGCATAGATTTACGCTAAATTTAGCTTAGATTTAGTTTAGGTTTAGCTCAGATTTAGCGTACATCTAGTTAAGATTAAGCTGAGATTTAGCATAGATTTAGCTTAGATAAAGCTTAGATGTAGCATAGATATAGCTTAGATTTATCTCAGGTTCATCTCAGATTTAGCTTAGATTTATATGAAATTTATCTGAGATTTAGCTTATATTAACTGAGATTTTGTGAGATTTAATTTAGATTTAGCTTAGATTTAGTTCGAATTCAGCATAGATCTAGTTAAGATTAAGTTGATGTTTAGGTTAGATTTAGCTTAGTTTTAGCTTAGATTTAGCCTAGATTTAGCTTCGATTTAGCTTAAATTTAGCTGAGATTTAATTTAGATTTAGCTCAGATTTAGCATACATTTAGCGTAGATTTATCTGAGATTTACCTTAGATTTAGCGTAAATTGAGTTTAGATTTTGCTTAGATTTAGCTTAGATTTTCATTAGATTTAGCTCAGATTTTGCTTAGATTTAATAGCTCAGACTTAGCTTAGATTTATCTCAGATTTAGCTTAGATCTAGCTCATATTTAGCTTAGATTTTGCTTAGGTTTAGATCAGATTTAGCTTAGATTTAGTTCAGATTTATCTTAGATTTAGCTCAGATTTAGCTTAGATTTAGATCAGATTTAGCTTAGATTTATCTTAGATTTATGTCAGATTTAGCTCAGATTTAGCTTAGATTTAGATCAGATTTAGCTTAGATTTAGCTCAGATTTAGCTTAGATTTAGCTTAGGTTTAGCTTAGATTTAGCTGAGATTTAGCTTATATTTAGCTAAGATATAGCTTAGATTTATCTTAGATTTAGCTCAAATTTAGCTTAGATTTCTTAGATTTAACTTAGATTTAGCTTAGATGTAACTTAGCTTTAGCTTAGATTTAGCTCATATTTATCTTAGATTTAGCTTAGATTTAAATTAGATTCAGCTTAGAATTATCTTAGATTTAGCTTAGATTTAGCTAAGATTTACCTTAGATTTCGCTGAGATTTAGCTTAGAATTAGCTGAGTTTTATCTCATATTTTGCTTAGATTTAGCCTAGATGTAACTTAGCTTTAGCTTAGATTTAGGTCAGATTTAGCTTAGATTTATCTCAGAATTAGCTTAGACTTAGTTTGTATTGCAATCATTAGACACTGGGTTAAATCCTACTACATTGGAAGTGTCATTTATCATAGCTAGAGTTTGACTCATACTTTGTGAATCCTTAAATTGGATTGACAGAATCTGGTAGGAAGGACAATGGACTATACTTGTAATTCAAAGGACCTGTCCTAGTCATTCTGAATCTCCCTGAGAACTACGTTAAGGGTGCACGTATCTGTGGAATGGTCAGTCACATTTTTATTTCAATAGCAGGCTGTTTTGTTGATGGAAACACTGGAAAATTCATCATAGAAACCAAAGGACGTCCATCCGTTGCTTGTACCCAAGTGTTAGAGTTTAAGAACACAGTTATGACTGCCAGTCAAGCAATAACTTAACTTTTTGGTGAGTTTTAACATAGTCTATGTAGGTGCAGGTATGGCTGAATGATGATATTCACTTTACAACCAGTTGTCTCTGGGTTCAGGCTATAGCCTGAATATATATATTAGGTGTCACAACAAAAAGCCCCCAGCCCACATTCTGAAGTGGTCATGTAGATGTCATGACAAAAACCACCCAGCAGACACTGTAAATGTGGTTGTGTACGAATCATGACAAAAAGCACCCAGCACATACTGTAAAATGGTCATGTATGAATCATGACAAAAAGCACCCAGCACACTGTAAATATGGTCATGTAGGAGTCATGACAAAAAGCACCCAGCACACACTGTGGTTTGCATTAGGAAGGGCATCCAGTCCTAGAAATCCAGCCAGAAACAGCCCTTTATTCGGTCCTCTTCTTGTTGAGGAACTACTTCGCAGAAAGTATATAGAAGCTTTGGAATGGCAGTATCCAAGGCTACAACCACACATCTCTCCTTGAGGATCTCAATGCCTTCGATGTCACAAGATAGTAACAAGCCAACTTACATGTCATATATGGTGTCCTCAGTCCTCGGTCTCTAGTCTCACTGGCTTTACCGGTATTTCTTTCATTGATGACCTCTTGCCATGTCCTCATCAACAAGGTTCTCCACATGGAATGCGAGACATCAATGCAACTTGGAACCAGCTCAGCCTCTGCCCTGCAAACACCCATACTCCTCTCCCCTCTTCACTCTGTAGCCCAGTCCCTGCAAAATAAATGGGACACCGTCCAGTGTGACATAGCCTCAGACAAGCTAGTGCACTGGTTTGAGCAGCTTGTCTGTATACCGAGACTCGATATCTGGATTTGTGAAATGCCACTGCAGACTGTGGACTCTTTTGGTCTTCACCCACTATCATGCCGTTACAGTAGAAGTCACCTCTTACACTCTTTTGCTTTCAACGAGATCATAAAGCATGGCTTGGAGGCTGCAGTGTTCCCTTCCCAGTAGGGCTGGACCAAGGAGACAGCACAACAATCTTTCCATTCTACGGTGGTAAGCCTTCATCTGGGATGCTACATACACTGACACCTCCTTTGGTGGCAAACTATCGAAATATCGGTCGCTCTCCGATAGGTTTGTGATCGAACCTGTAGCAGTAAAGATTTTTTTTTTAAGATAGCTTTGCGTTGCTCATAAGCATGTGAGTGAAATTTGTTGAAACTGTGAGGAAGGCCGTCATGAAAATGTGTGTCTGTTTTATCCCGTAACCTAGTTACTAGTTACTAGGTTTGTGATCGAACCTGTAGCAGTAAAGATTTCCAACGTTCTTAGATTTCCTACTCACTACTGTCGGAGCAGAGTTAGCTACCTACAGGAGTGAGCCTCTGGGACAGCATTTTCTTCGTTCTGTCCACTGGGATGTGGTCTGTACATGGGTTCAGACCCGCATCAATGGAGTAGCGATGCTCAGTTATAACACAGGAAACCATACGCAATTTTATAAAAATTATTTACACTGCCTATTACTTACGTCTTTAAATCATCAAGTACCGAACTTGAAAACAATAATTACTGGGATCGATATACATTACTAAATCAAGGCGGTGTCTCACCTTGGCCGCAGTCCATTGGTCGAAATATATACAAGAAAAAAAATTATGAAACTCTAATTACAAAAATATAAACTGAATGTTTCACGCTTGTCACTTTCTTACAATTCGGTTATGTCCCTTGTCATAATAACACCTATTACAGAATTACCTCCCTTGGAATTTTAGAATTATTACCCTTAGACTTTTAGAGTTACTATGCTCAGATTTCTGAAGTTATTTCCCTTTTATTCTTATACTAGTCGCAGTTACTACACTTGAGCCAGAGAACTAGGTTACGGGATAAAACAGACACACATTTTCATGACGGCCTTCCTCACAGTTTCAACAAATTTCACTCACATGCTTATGAGCAACGCAAAGCTATCTTAAAAAAAAAAAACTTACCCAAGTTGCCATGAAGTGGGACTGAACGCAAGAACATGTGGTTGCGAAATTGACTCCTTAACCTCGCAGCCATGCCTATGGTAAGCTAATGAGGGAAGCGTACACGAGTTTTTTTTTTCCTGCTAAAAATAGCACCCATATTTCCCTATCACTTTTTCTAAAAAAAGGATACATTAAATGACGCAATTCTTGCTACACTACGAGACAAGGCATCTCGAGATACATGCCTGGAATATCTAGATTATCATCAACATCCTGAATAGATTCAATAACAGGTCTCTTCGTACGCTAGTCATTTATTGTATTACCTAGATTCTGAACATCAATACCAAAGTCTCTAGTTTTGACATCTGGATGGGAGAGCTTGTGACCTCTTTGGCTTTTGACAGATACTGGTTTCCAAAGCATCAAAGAAAATACAGCTTCATTGAAGGAGCAATGACATTCACCTGAAAATATCATCCTTCCATTTTGCAGAATGTCAGAAGAATGATGGAAACTATCGTATATTATTTGTATGACGCTTGTTTTGATCCAAAAGAGGCAAAGGTGTACATGATAGTGTCTCAATTTCACTACCATAAGAGAGGATTGGTTGTATTGTAACTTGGAAGAGATTATCAATCAGCGCTGATCATCTAAACAATATATATGCCTAGTGGATGTGTGCTGATGATGGTGGTAGTGGTGGCGGTGTTTATCCTCAAGTTTCAGACAATGTGATATGATTTAACTGCTATTTTTTGGCGAATTGATCATTTTTTTAATGTTCTTCCCGAAGTTATTTAACCCCAGGTCAGCCCTAAATTAGTTATCAACATTATTTTATCCAGGCCCCTTTTGTTCTTTTAGAGATATACTAGTAGAATGGCCCGGCGTTGCTCGGGATTCTAAACATAGTTTGGCATGTTTATCCCTCCTTTCTGAAACAGTACAGAGAAGTATGGAATACCTCGGCCTGGGGATGGTGTCTACATTTTGTGCTTATAAAAAAAATTCATCGTAGATTACCAGGGGTTTAACTTAATTGGGTGCCTGAGAATAAAATGTTCAACCCACGAATACCAAGACGATAGGGTTAAGTAAAAAGGCATTCGACAAGCCGAACATGTATTTGTTGTGCTATGGTACAATGAAAGCAATAGTTACAGGGCAGTAAGCATATGGGACTGCAGTGGTGGAGAGCATGAAGGAATTTAGTTGGATACTTTTAAGGATACAGGCCCTAACGCAACCAAAATGCTAAACAATGCGGTCCCCGGAAAAAAATTTGAAATCTTTTTCAGTGTGTGTATATATGTATATATAGTGTGTGTGTATATATATATATATATTCTTATGCCAGGGAACGTCTTCATGAACCAAAGTAGCGTCTTCCTGTTTTCCTTCGGTTGCAACGTTTTTCGAAATATTTATATCTGCGTTCACAGATTGATTGTTTTAGTTTCAGAAGATCCCGTTAAGGTTGAAAGCAGCGATTCTTTACTTAAACTTTAATGTTATTTTAATATATATATATTTTTTTGCCTACACAAAAACAAAATATAAACAATCAAGGCCAACGATTACATACGATACATACACAAGAACAAAATATAAACAAACAAGGCCGGCGATTACATAATCACATGCATCACTGACAAATATTTTTGCATACACAAAAAAAATATATAAACAAACAAGGTCAACAATTGCATACGATTACATCAGTTAGTCTTAGTGTACTTCATACTGCTTTTAGGTAGAAGATCCCGTTAAGGGTGAAAGCAGCGATTATTTGCTTAAACTTTAAGTCAACGGTTCGGATATCACATGCATCACTGACGAGTTTACTCCTTACTCTACCAGTTAGTCTTAGTGTACTTCGTCCTGCTTTTAGGTCATGCCTCGAAGGAAGAGATACTCCATTGGCCGAAATACTGCCATAGTGGCAAAGAAAAAGAACAAGGCGGGCAAACGAATCGTCAGCGGAATCTGCTATACGACTGTCGCAAGATGCAGAACGTACTGCCACCAGAAGAGCACTTGAAACATACAAACAAAGAACCAATCGCCGAACGGCTGATTTTTTATTTTAGTTTCAGAAGATCCCGTTAAGGGTGAAAGCAGCGATTCTTTGCTTAAACTTTAATCTGTTATTTTAATATATTTATATATATATACATATATATTCGTGTACAGATATTTTTGCATACACAATAACAAAATATAAACAAAAGTATTTATTTCGCGATAAAGTATTGATTTTCTTACCGCGGAAAACATTTTTCGTAATCTACGACGAATTTTTTTTATAAGTACAAAATGTAGACACATTCCCGAGGCCGAGGTATTCCGTACTTCTCCGTGCTGTTATATATATATATATATAATTATATATTCGTGAACAGATATGATTGCATACACAATAACAAAATATAAACAAACGTATTTATTTCACGAGGCTTGATAAGGAAAAATATATATATCAAATATATAAGAACCCTAGAGCAAATCCCGAGCAACGCCGGGCCGTTCTGCTAGTATATATTAAAATAACAGATTAAAGTTTAAGCAAAGA
>OZ024741.1:269019180-269021680 GCA_964016885.1 Eledone cirrhosa | reverse complement strand
TACTCTGGTGCGTTATGGTCCATCTGGTTCCTTACCATACCTCCTTCGATATGTATGTATACATACATTTAAAATGTGTTTATTTCTACACACAATGTAGCATTCTCAGTTACCTAAACTGTATTTATAGTTATAACTTTATCCTACACTTCAGCTGCTTGGCATACTTCTTATATATATATACAAACACACACGTATGTATATGCATATATATTTATATATATAAAATTATATATATTTATCTATATATATAAAACTGAGGATGTCTGTCTGTGTGTGTGTGTGAGTTTAAATCCCTAAAACTAGAAGCACCCAACCAACTGTTTTCAAACTTTACACATGTAATACTTATGTGTCAGGGAGTGTTCTGAGCAAAAAAAAAGAATTCAAATTTTCAATGCCCTAGGCGATTTAGCGATCTCTCTCTATAATTCTTAGTCTTTCTCTTTTTAGATAGATACTTACATATAACGTTGAACCCTTATAATAACTGTCTGTATGTCTGGCTGTCTGCATTACGTCACTTCCTACAATTCGCTCTGCGTCCAGAACGCACCCTTATAATATCTGTCTGTATGTCTGTTCTGCCACCCTTGCTCAAGGCAAATCTCACACTCATTCCCGAAACAGTTGGTAAGTGCACACAACTTCTTCCTCACGTTTTAAGCCACAGGGTTGCTTACTTACGTACCACCAGTCTCTTACTTCTTTGCCAGCCGTGGTTGTGGCAATACTAAGCTTAGCTAAGGCGGTTATATATTTCACAATACCTTATCCCATGCAACGCCAGGTACCACTGCTAGTATATATATATATATATAGGTAACACGGTGCCGTGTAGGTAACACGGTAAAAAGTTCCCAGTTCCACATTGTAAATGTGGTCGGTGTTAGGAAGGGCATCCAGCCGTAGAAAACCTGCCACATAGTCCTACATGAGTGAGACACGGTCACCCGACTAACCTTGCCTCAAGTGGGACAACTCTCGTCTAACCCATGCTAGCGTGGAAGATGGAACGTTAAATGAAGATGATGATGATGATGATTGTATATATATATATATATATATATATATATATATATATATATATATTTTATATATATATAAAACCTGACCTTCCACAATTGCACCTCTCAAAGATGATAACACAGAACTGTGATCTCGGGCATTATGCAGTAATACTGAAGATGTACACCGGTTGAGTCATACATCTCGTATGTACCACATTTCCCTCCAACACACCTCCCACGTCTTGACACGCCACCCCTCACCCATGCCCCTAGATCAAAATCCCCAATCACCATGCAGCTCCCCAAGCCAAGTCCCCAGTACACACTGTAAAGTGGCCATGTAGGTGTCATAACAATAAGCATCAGGAACTCACTGTAAATGTTCTTGGTTTTAGGAAGAACAGCCAGCCATAGAAACCAAGCGAAAATCAGTTTTGTATGAGCAAGACATGGTCATCCGATTTGGCTTATCTCACAACAGGACAGCTTCTCTAACCCATGCTAGTGTGGAAAATGGACATTAAATGGTGATATATATATATATATATATTCGAAGTTGGTTATAATAAATGTCAGAATTGCTGCTGCTGCTGCTGCTGAGGAGTATTTTAATGGTGGAGATAACAAAATTCAGCAATTACATCTAATGCAGCCTTTCTCAAACTCCTAGGACACATTCCACATGTTGCACTCTTAGATTTTCTTCAATTCCTACCTAACTTTCATTATGATCTCAATGTTTTCACCAGCATGCCTTATTAAAAAGAGGAAGCTTTGCAACCCCCCAATAATCATATACTTTCAAATGGGATCTTAAGCAGCAGATTTGTTTTGTTTTGTTGTGTGTCAACTGTTAATTCATAATCACCCTTATAGTTGGGTACATTGATATTTCATTTGATATATACACAACATTCACTATTCTTTCCCAGTTTGGATTGTTCCCTTAGGATGGAAGCCAAGTGCCTCCTGCTTCAGAATCACTATGCTACTACTATTTATAAAGATACCTATTATGGGAATAAATAAAGCAGCATTTGTGAGAAAATACAGAGCTTGAAAGACAGTATATTGATTAAAAAGTACAGTGTCACTCTTGGAATGTTAGATCAAAGCTATGGTGATCTTGCCCAGTTGAACTCAAATGTATGTATATATGTGTATGTGTATATATATATATATATATATATATATATATATATATACACACACACACACATATATGCATGTATGTGTGTATAATTATATATATACACACACACATATATATATACATATACATACACACAAATATCATCATCGATTTTACATTGGCTTTTCTGTGGCTACATACACATATATATATGTTATATATATATATGCGCACACACACACACACACACACACACACATATACAAACATACATACATGCATAATCGTTTAATGTCCACTTTTCAAGCTAGAATATATATACACATATGTGTATGTATATATATAACAAAGAAAGTGT
>OZ024741.1:269011680-269014180 GCA_964016885.1 Eledone cirrhosa | reverse complement strand
TTGGAGTCTTCGGAGCATTTTTCAATGTTTGTACACATGATTGACCTCCTTTCCAATGCAACTGATGAAACAATTGTAAGTGAATAAATGCTTTGAACATAGCTTTGATTCTTGTGAATTCTATATAACTGCTCTGTAGAACAACTGATGTTATTACATTGAGCTATTTATCTTACTGGTAATAAGGTAGTAATAAATTACTGACCTTCACTGTTTAGGGTTTAAAATATATATAACTATAAATAGTTTTAGTATATACATAACCATAAATAGTATCCTTAATATTATATATATATATATAAATATGTAGTTGACAGATGAGAGAAAAGAGTACTTAATACCGAAGTAGCGTATTCATTTAATATAGCTAAGTAATGAATCTTGTAACTCTGGAGTCACACCTGTGCACTCGCAGGATCATCTTTGATGATTCTACAAGTGCACAGCTGAAACTCCTGATTAACAAGAATTACTATGTATCTATGATAAATGAATATATATATATACATTTATATATATATATATATATATATATTTATATACATATATATATTTGTATATACATATATATATTTATGTATATATATTTATATATTTATATATATATATATATTTATATTATGCATATATATATATATATATATATTTATATTATGCATATATATATATATATATTTATATTATGCATATATATATATAATCTGAAGTCTGAATGAAACACAGTTTTAACAGTTAAAAAGAACAGGAGTGAGCCAATAAAAGAAATAGAAAGTCAATATACCAATGTGACTGTGGAATGATAACCTTGGACTGTTTGTAAAGTCTATCATAGGAAAAAGATAATAAAGAAAGGAAGGAATAGTTACAATAGATGAATTTATGACATTCCTCTCCTTTCACAGAGAAAAAGAAATGAAAAGTGTGAATGTTTTACATACATATACAAGTTGTTATCTTCTTTTTACTATCACTACTGGCATTAAAATATCACTCAACATCTCATTTTCCACTGATTACAAACTAACTCACACATGCTTCATCATACAGGCTTCACTCACACGTGCTTCACTCATAGCATTACCTTTCCACCTATCTGCTCCTTTCTTTCACTTCTTTTGACAAAGGACAACCAGTTTGAAACATAAAAGCATTTGTGGAAATTTCTGTATTCAAGTATGTTATTAATATACTAACACTGTCTTTTGTGTGTGTTATTTTCGACTACCTACATGTATGTGTGTGTGTATATATATATATATATGTATATGTATATATATATATATATATGTATGTATGTGTATATATATATGTATGTGTATATATATTTATATATATATATATATGTATGTATGTGTATATATATATATACATATATGTGTATATATATATATATATATATATATATATGTGTGTATATATATATATACAGAGAGAGAGAGAGAGAGAGAGAGAGAGAGAGAAAGTGGAATTGGAAATAGTACGGAATATATATTCAAAGGATCTGTTTTTCTTTTCTTTGGTCTTTCATCCGTCAAGGTGACATTATTGAAAAAAATGAGAGGAACTTTTTTTTTTTTTAAAAGGAGTTTATGATGTATATAATATATATAAAATATAACCGGTTTCATTACAATTAAAAAGAATTGAAAATTTAGAATTTAAAATTAAATGTTGAAGAAGATCTGTTCATCTTTCTTGTTGAGAAGAAGATGAGCAAAAGACCTTCTTCAACACTTAATTTTAAATTTGAAATTTTTAATTCTTTTTAATTGTAATATTCAACATTTGATAAGATGGAGGATTACACTGAGACGTCAAAACTGGTTATATTTTATATAAATTATAAAACCCTTTTTTATTTAAATTGTTCCTCTAATTTTTTCAATAATGTCACATTGATGGATCAAAGAAGAAAAAAAAAAAGAAAAACAGATCCTTTAAATATATTTTCCGTGCTATTTCCAATTCACTTTTTCTCTATAACCTCTGTTTTGTATAGAACCTTACTCCCTTTTCAAATATATATATGTATCTATGTATGTATGTATGTATATATATATATATGCATATGTATGTGTATATATTTATATATATATATATGTATGTGTATATATTTATATATATATATATATATGGGATGTTACTAGCTGGAACCAATCAGACCATAGTTAACTTAGTACTACAGACTGTAGTTATTATCATTATAAGATACAATGCTCAATCGTAAAGCTTTAATTTTTTGGGGCCATCACGTGTTATATGAATACCTAAAAATGAAACAGTTCTAGGCCAGTAGAACCCTATATTCTAACAACATATTGAATACTGTTTTTAACTGTGGTCATCTCCAATTACCCATTGCAAATCCACCCATAATTATATATATGTATGTGTGGAAAAAAAAAAAAAAAAAAAAAAAATATATATATATATATATATACAAACACACATAGACACACCTTCATATACGTATTTTTATATATCTGTTCTTGATGAACAT
>OZ024741.1:268979180-269006680 GCA_964016885.1 Eledone cirrhosa | reverse complement strand
AGGACTCTTCCTCCACAACTCTCTCAAAGTGGTGGAGGAGGAGAAGAAGAAGAAAGTACAACATATATATATACTATACAATATACAACAAAGAAGGTGTGGTAAGATACCAGGTGGACCATAACACACCAGAGTACTTGATACTTAGGGTTGTAGAGTGGGTAATAGGAAAAGAGGCAGGACCCGACAGCTGAGCTCTGGCCTTTTCAACAGCTAGATCTGAATGTTTGGATCTAGCTGTCGAAATGGCTGGAGCTCAGCCGTTGGGGTCCTGACTCTTTTCCTCCCCAATTTCGAAATGTTCTGATTACATTATTATTATTATCAGTGGGTTGGCAGTATCGGTAGAGGGTCAGACGCCATGTTTTGATGTATAGAGTTACGGTCCTTGCCATTCTGAGTTCAAATCCCGCCGAAATTAACTTTGCCTTTCATCCTTACGGGGTCGATAAAATAAAGTACCAGTAATGTACTGGGTAATAACTAGCCTTGTGCCAAAAGTAGAAACAATTATTATTATTATCATTTGCTTGTTTCCACAATGTATATACTTCAACCTTGTTTTCGAAATAAACCACGTTGGACATTGTCTGTTTCTCTACGAACTCATCCCTAACCCCCGCCATTCTCTCACTCATTCATTTCAGTATTTACAAAGGTAGGTACCCATCTTCGAAATTCTCGCATATTCGCCTTGTCAAATATGCCGGCTTGTATCTGCTTATTTCCCCCCGAATCTTCTGTGATGATATACGCCATGATGACGACCTATCTCACAAATTCCCTCCCCCACTCCCACTCACCACCATAGGCTATTCGACCAATCAAACCTCAGCAACATGTCCTCACCCATTACCAGCCCTAACAAACTCTGCCATTACTACTACTGTCCTTCTAGCCCTGCACCAAAGAATTCTTGTTTACCGTTATCTATGGATGAGCTGAGGATAAATGGAACAAGCTCAAATAAATAAATGAATATGAATCCGCGAGTTACCAAGCACCCATACAAAGCCCTGTGGAGGTAAAGAAGTTGCCGACCCCTGCCGTAAAGGATTCTATCCAGGGTACTAACAACTCGTCCACTTCTCCGCCGAGTTATCGTATCACCTCATTCCTTGTTATCAAGAAATCGTATTATATACCTGTTGTGTTCAGTGAAATTATATAAAAGCAGCAATATAGAATTGTACTCAATACATTAGAAAAATGTAAACATCAAGTTTAATATAGAAGTGGCTTCTATAAGATTACCTGTACAGGCAATATTTATTGGAATGCTGTTGAGGTGTGTATATATTTTAACATATGTGTGCCAACGTAAAACCTACGATAGAGGTTTACTTGTATCCCTCCCCACCTGGACATTGGAGCATGAAGCATGTATATTTACGATATAACGACATTTCAACATATGTCTGCCAATGTAAAATCTACAATATTTTGACATATGTGTGCACATGTATTTTAACATATGTGTGCACAAGCGTAACTGCACATGCATGCACATCACTTGGCTTTTTGTGGATGGAAACAACTTTTCGATTTTTCTCTTATTTATTTACTATTTTCTATTTTAAATCATATTTTTACCTTTAGTATTTGAAAAAGAAAAACAACTTCTACAAAAATGTCATTACTAGATTTTTTTGATTTTATTTTATTTATTTTTAATGCTACCATGAATATTACAACATTGTATATTCTTGAAGTTTCTTAACCCTGTCATCACTAAAAACTCCAATCGTCAACGTGCACAATAATGCCTGCAACTACAAGAGCTCGCTCGGCTGTCCAAACTTATCGCAATGTTATGCCACCGACCTGTAATTGTGAGTGGTTGAAACTGAATCTTACCCAAATCGAACTGAAAAACGCTAACTTGCAAACTCAACTTGATGCCCTCATGTTAAAGATGTTGATAATGGAAGAAACGATATTGTCACTTCAACCTCTTAATGATGCGACTTCCAGACTGTCTAAATCTGCATCTTCCCAGACGAAGACGATCAAAGCAATACCGAAGCGACAAAAGAAGCAAAGCAAGAAGATGGCAGATGCTGCACAAGACAACACAAAGCAAAACACATTGGTCTCGTCTACTCATCAAATTCCCGCAGGTGCATCTGCCAGGATGAATGATACAGCTTTAATCTCTGATGAAGACACTGTAAATCCCTCTGCCGAGGTTTGGCGGTCGCCCAAAAGACGACACCACCACTCCGACACGGTTGATGATCAGAACAAACCTTGTCTCCCTATCAGCTCAGCAGACAATTTTGTTACGGCAAATACAAGTCTGCTTGAAGATGAAGCGGATCAGGTCAACTCAGAAAACGGTCGCCATTATGTTACAGGTAAATGTGGTACCCCCAAGACAGCTGCCAGTGCTGAAGAACAGTGTAACAAATCTGTTTATGTCTACAGAGTTTCCGAAAGCTGTGCAAATACTGAAAAGGTACCACCAAGACTTTGAGTTTATCTCAAACATTATCAAAGTCACTATTGGCGATTCAGATGACAAGACGCAAGTCCAAATCGTGAGAATTGGCCGAAAATCTGAAGAACGAAATCCCAACTCAAAACCCCGACCCATCAAAGTCAAATTCTCAGCAAGCAGAGGATTTCCTTGCCAAAGCCAGAAAGTGTTACCGGGGTAGTAAATTGGATTTTTGGAAGGAGTTCTCCTTAAAAGAAAGAAACCGCTGGAGAACTTTGAAGACAGAACTCAGGTCAGCCATAGCTGCCGGAGAGACTGGTCTGCGGATAAGAAATGGAAAGATAGTACACTCTTATCTTTGGGTGGCCCCAATAACGATATCCAAAGACTCCAAACTTCCCTGGCAGAACAAACAGCCATCTCAGATGAGAAGGTGTGCAAGAAGCCCTCCAACTTCCTCCCGAAGATCCCCAAAAAGCAATTAATGTCCAAATCGCCGTCCCTTGATCACTCATTCAAAGTTATTTCAACCAACGCTTGCTCTCTTCTGTCCACACTTGATGATCTCCATTCTGTTATTACAGACGAGAAGGCAGACCCGATAGTCATAAACGAAACCTGGTTAAATTCAGAAGTCAAGGATGCAGAGATTCACATTCCTGACTTTACTACATTCCGATGTGATAGATCCCAAAGAAAAGGTGGGGAGTTATCGTTTATGCAAGATCATCGCTCAAACCATCCCATCAGCCTCTACCACCAAACACCGTACTTTCGGAGAACTTTGATGCTGTTCCTTGCAGTCTTAATGTGGGTGGAGAAACTATTCCCATTATTTCCATCTATCGCAGTCCTAGTTCTACAACAGATGAAGGTCAGAGTCTCATTAATGCAATGAAAGCTCTCTCAAGATGTCCAAATGACTGTCTTATACTTGGGGATTTTAATGCTCCGACTATAGACTGGAACTCAAATGTGTGCAAGTCCAACAACAACTTGCACACAGGGCTCGAAGTGGTCAACGGCCGTCATTACTAGACCTTATCTTCTCCTGTTATCCTAGATCCGTATCGTCTCTGCAAGTTCTGTCTCCACTTGGGAAAAGCGATCATGCAGTACTGAGCTTTAGCATGCATACTTTGCTTGCACCGCCTCCCATTTCGAATCAGCCGAGAAGAATATTTGCTGCTCTGAATCATGATCTTATCAAAATGGCCTCCGACGAGATAAATTGCCGCAGCATAACTGAAAATCAGTCTGTTGAAACTTTGTGGCGAGAAATAAAGAAAATTCTACTTGGGCTAACAGAAATGGTAGTGCCGCTGAGAACACCAAAACGTAAGAAACACAAACCCTGGATAACAAAGACAATTATCCACGAACGGAAGTTAAGAAACACTGCTTGGGGGCACTATCAAGAGACAATGTCTGCGGCGGCATTTGAAGTCTACAGAAAGCAGCGAAATCATGTCGAGCATATTTCCAGAATTGGAAGGCAAAATTTTGAAAGGGAACTTGCAAATGATGCCGGTCATAATCCAAAGCGCTTTTATGCTCACGTGCAGAGAAATCAAAAACTGAATAACCTAATTGTCACTCTCCGAAACCCCGAAGGTGCAGTTATTGAACACGGTGACCAACAAGCTTCTCTTTTTGCCGATGTTTTCGCAAATATCTTCAAAGAGGACGATGGCAGAGAACCTCCAAATCTAAACATGATCGCCCCACCAATGCAGCCAACCACCGTCAGACCGGACGAGGTGGAAAAGTTGCTTTGTCCTTAGATGTGAATAAGGGGCATGGTCCAGACGGTCTACATCTAGCCACACTATTCAACCTGTCATTGGCTACCGGAGTTGTTCCTGCCGACTGGAAAGTAGCTACAATTTGCCCTATCTTTAAAAAAGGCGACAAAGAAGACCCGGGGAACTACAGACCCGTGAGCCTCACCTCAATTGTCTGTAAGGCCTTGGAATCTCTAATCAAGCGGGCAATTATGGCTCATCTTGCGTCTTTCACTGCCATCTTTCCATCTCAACACGGTTTCATCCCGAAACGTTCCTGTCTCACAAACCTACTCGTGATGGAAGAATGGGTGACGAGGATAATGGACGATGGAGATGCGGCTGATATTATCTTTCTCGACTTCACCAAAGCCTTTGACTCTGTCAACCACCGCCTGCTCCTGTATAAGCTCAGCAACTATGGTCTCCATCACTCGATTATAAAGTGGATTGAGGGTCGTACTTGCAGAGTTCGGATCAATGGCAGTTTATCATTGGGGGTGGGTGTAGGCAGTGGCATTCCCGAGGGCTCTGTGTTGGGCCCAATTCTCTTCCTTCTATACATCAACGACATGCCGGACGTGATTGGTGGAAACGTGCTCCTATTTGCTGATGATGTGAAAATGGTAGCCCGTAGGAGCGAGATTGACAATCTCAAGTCCAGCCTCCAGCGCGTCTGGAGTTGGTCCATTGATTGGGATTTATACCTCAATGTCGATAAGTGTTGCCATATGGCAGTGGGTACACCTTATAACTCAGCTCTTACCTTCAACGGTGGCACTGCTCCTTTGAAGGAGGTTGAGGAGACTAAAGATCTTGGTCTGCTGGTCGACTCGTCCTTCAAACCATCAAAACATTGCATTCAAGCCGCAAACAAGGCAAGGAGCTCTCTTTTTCTTATTCGACGCTCCTTTGCCAAACTCACTCCAGAAATTTTCAGGCCTCTCTATATCGCCATCATGAGACCACACCTAGAATATGGCAGCCAAGCATCAAACCCATATCTCATCCAGGATATCGCACTCCTTACTTTATTATAGTTTAGATAGTATCTCACATAATATCAAATCTATGAGATTTTGATATTATTTATTTTGAGAACAATACCTTAACATCAGTATGAGTGGCTGGTTACGGCCACAGAAAGAGGTGAGAGAATTCTGGCCAGATATGTCCAGTTTAAATGCTAAAGGGTTAAATTCTTAGTAATAGCCATTCTATAAGCAGTGTTTCTGTGTACTCTTAATGATAGTACTCAGCCACTGATGAAATTCCAACATAGGATTGAAGCTAGTCGAGCAGAACTCTCTTCTGCCTATGAAGACTATTATATGTGAAAGGCAAGGTGTTTACATCTGTTTATACATAGTGTTGACTAAAACTCTAGACATATACTGCACTAGTTTACTAATTCCTCTTTTTCTTTACTTATTTTTGCTCCCTATAGAATATTGGATGACTTTTGTTGTTACTGTAGCAATTTTGATTAATAGAGATAGAGTTGCTAGATTCCTACTCCATCCCTCTTCTCTTCTCAATTTAATCCTTTAGCATTTACATTACTCTATATTTACTATTATTTTTTCATGGTAAAGGCTTTATCTCACATAATTATCTGATATAATATCAAATCTATGAGATTTTAATATTATTCATTTTCAGAATAATACCTTAACATTAGTACGAGTGGTTGGTTACTGCTGGTTTGAACAGAAAGAGGAGAGAGAATTCTGGCCAGATATGTCCAGTTTAAATGCTAAAGGGTTAAATATTAATCTATAATAATATAAAGCAAGGAAAATAACAAACAAAGACGTCTTATCTTATATCCTAGTTAAGTTATATATATTATATACAAAATCTCAGCCTCATAGCAACATAACACAAAATCATTATAATTTATTATTTCTTCATATTCAGAAAGATCTGTTATTAAAATTACCCTGCAGGAGTGAGTCATAAAAAATGATGGTGTGTCCTCCAGTTCCTCATCAACCACAACATTTGTAGCACACTTCTCAAAACTCTGGTTGTTCCAAGGAGTGCAGACTTTTGTAGCAACTCTGTACACATTTCAACACCTATCTTTGAGATCCATCTTGCATCTTGCATCTTTTTCGTCATGACACCAAGACCTCCAACAGCTACCAGAATGACCTCCCCTTTAAATTGCCAAACTTGCTTTATTTCATGTTTCAGACCTTGATATTTTTCATCTTGTGTGAGAGTAGCTAATAGAGAAGGGGGGTGTAAAAGCCTCAAGAACCTGATCAGACAATTCTAACTGTCTGACAGGTACCAACTAGATTACTCAAATGTGCCAGTGTGGACATGGAGCAATCCCATAGGGTAATCTAGATCATACTTAAATAGGGTTTTCTGAGGTTAGCAAACAAAAATAGGATAGGGAGTCCACCTTCTCAGACCACAAATTTGTGAACTGCATGGTCAACCTAGATAGAACACGTAGAGAGGGACCCAGTTACTGGAAACTTAATGTGTCATTCCCAGTACATAGAGTTTACAGAGACGGGATTAGCAAGTTAGTTAAGCAAGAGTTGACTGAGGTAATTGTCAACAATAGGTGGTGGTCGTTCACTCTTAAGAGAGCAATTAAAGAAGAATCGATAACTTTTAGTAAAGAAGTAGCAATAGATAAAAATAGAGCAGAGGGAGAACTAGTATCTAAACTAGGGGAGGTAATTAGGAGCGGCATTACAATAATTAACGCACTAACTGCAAGAATGGATCTAGACCAGTTCTTCAAGCTTGCATTGTCAGAGCTAAGGTATGTGCTCTGAGTCATGAATGAATGGAAGCTATTCAAAGGACCTGAGTGGCAGAAGCGCAGTATGGCAACAAAGCCACAATTCATTTGAGCAAGATGGGTGTATGCTGCTCAATTTTAAGCAGATGTGTACGGCTTTCCAGTAACTTTTTGCACAACTGTTTGGAGCAAACAGGAGTGGTAGACTATAGTTCCTAATTCAATGGTTTACCAATAACAGCAGCCAAGATACAGGAATACCTATGTGGATGTACGTAGTACAGATCGCATAGTTTGGATTGTTTACCCTATCAGTTTTGCATAGAAATGACAGATTTGTTCACCGATATCCTCAAAGCTGTCAACACTGCAACTGTCAGCAAAATGGGAGAGTTCCCAGTTTTTTAAGTCAGTGTGTAGTAACACTGATGAGGAATCACATAAACAAAAGAAACATAATCAGGAATTTCCAACCCATAACTCAGCTCAACACAGAGATTAAGATTTTGGCCATAGTGTTAGCAACAAGATTGATGTTTGTCATCAAGGGTCTGGTAGGAGAAGCACAAACCAGCACAATCCTTACAAGGTCCATACATGACAACCTTCACTTCATGCAACACATCATAGAGAGGGAAGGGAGTAAACCTGTCTTCGATGGGACTCTGATCAATTTAAATAAATCAAAAACTTCCAATAGGGTCGACCATCCCTACTTGGGAGCTGTACTCAAGGCAGCTGGTTTGAGTTAGATTACTGCAAGGCACAGCCGCATTTGCTTAATGGTCAGAAGACGTTATAGAGCACCCCATTCAAACCATGACATGGAAGGACTGTGTTAGCATATGTGGACAATGTCATTGTAATAGTGATGAAGACCTCAGATATCAATGTGGTCAGCAACTTCTTAGAGGTATAGAAAACATTGACATGAGCAAAAATCAACCTGGATAATTCGATGGGTTTGCAACTCAGCACTTGGAGAGGTAAACTGATGTTGTTCAACAGCATTGGAGGGATGCTGGACAGAGAGACTGGTCAAGTTGCTAGGGATCTGGTTTGGTGCAAACCTTCAGTTGATAGGAACTGGGATGAAGTAATGAGCAAAAGGTCACTCTCACCCAGAAATGGGCTGACAGGAAATTATTTATGAAAGGTTTGGTAGAGGTGGCAAATGTATACATTACTTCTGTGATCTATTAGCACTTAACCACTGTGCAGTCAGTGGAAATTCCACATTAGCATTCTATAGAGTGTGACGATGCTCTTGGTGAGGTTCTAGGCATTGATGAAAACATACTAGCTTGTCAGTTCCTGAGGACTTTCAGTTTGAACCCAATGAATAATTTCCAGAAATCCCTGGCCTAGCAGTGCTTCTAGGAAGCACTGCCAGTTTAAGACAAACTGTACAAGCATGAAAGTGCTGTCACATGGACCTGTCTGAGATGTGTAGAGTGACAAAACTACGTACAGTGTCCAGGTATTGTTGACTTGTGGAGTTTTGTTGAACAGCTATTGCCACATGTAGGCTGATCTAGCTATTGGCTGACTCCATCATCAAGATCACCCTGCTGCTTTCCTTCAGCCAAGTGGCTAAAGCAAAAGAGATTGAGAAATAATCAGAGTTAATAATTAAGAGATGGTTATGTACCTGCATTTACTAAAATAGTAGCTTCAAGTAATAACAATTCTTCTCGGTTAATACCAAACTGTAAAAGTTGCTCACTAACAGCTGCTACTTGTTCCAAGATCTGTGTCATTCCTAGTATCTCCCAATGGTGCCTGAAAAAATTACAGTAAAAAAGGTCACAGTGAAAATATAATAGACAACACAAAGGAAATATAATGAAACCCTTTAAATCTTTAAGGTGTAGTCTTTGAAATGTTTTAATTTGTGCTCATTAAAATCAATTTCATAATATTAACGGCTCTACTGAAAGCTCTTTGTCTCCCAATTTCATCTTTAACAAATTTTTGTATGTATCACACGTTCCAAGTTTTAAATGTGATGTTATGCACACATACATATGTGTATATATATATATATATATATACATGTGTATATATATATATATATAGTAAAGGCGTGTGGCTGAGTGGTTAGAGAATTGGACACGCAATCGTGAGGTTGTGAGTTTGATTCCTGGACCAACCGTGATGCGTTATGTCCTTGAGCAAGACACTTTATTTCACGTTGCTCCTTCTACCTGGAGTTGCGACCGATAGATAGTATTAGCAATTGGAAAGACCGACGGAAACATTGTTTCCTCGGTCCGATTTGACGAAAGTCGATCGTTTAAGATATATATATATATCTAAGGCGGGTAAAATTCCCGAGATCCATGGACGAGTTCTCTCCAGCGGTCTCTGTCCCTCATTATCGCTGCCATGTCCTGCGTCTCCAACAGACCAGTGTCTGTCCTTAGGACATCAACATACGTTAACCTTGGTCTTCCTCTTCTAGTGTCCAAGAAACTCACTCAGATGGTGGATGGGTGCTACACGAGAATGCTGAGGATGGCTCTGAACATTAATCAGTATACACTGAGGATGAAAAACTCAGAGCTGTATGGGAGCATCCCAAAAGTCAGCTCAAAAGTGACACAGAGGAGACTGAGGTTAGCTGGACATGCTCACCGACATCCAGAGTTGACATTGCACACAGTGCTCCTTTGGGAGCCCCTACAAGGACACATTAGAATATATATATATATATATATAAATACATATACATGTATATATATATCTATATATATATATATATCACAAACCCAGTTACCTATTAGTTAAACCAACAAACATAAATGGAGTATATATATATATATAGGAACAAGTATGACCCCGACGGGACGGCAGGGCTCAAGCCGTTTCGACGGCTAATTCTGGACCCTTTGGTGCATTGGTGCGTTATGGTCCATCTGGTTCCTTACCACATTTCCTTCGTTATATATCAAATTATAAAATAAGAGGAAATAATAGACACAGATATATACCTATTTTTTCTTCCAAGTCCCGACTGTACAGTTTTGCTGATCTGTATGCAACAATTGTACATTATAGATGTGCAATATTGTTGTGAGGCAAACCAGCTTCTCAAGGAACACCTCAGGGAAGGAACGTTTTCCAGATGCATTTGTAGCAAGTGAGAAAATCTCTATAGGAGGAATTAACACGTGATACATCGGTCAAGAAAGAGGACTGATTTCCTTGTAGCAAGTGAAAAATATCTCAAAAAAGCGGAGGGAGAAATTAATACATAATAGAGAGGTAACAGGCAGGTAGTAAGGTGGATAGAAAGTGATTATAGTGTTTGCTAGAGAAAGCAATTACTACAGTTGCAGGTTAACTCAACCAATGTATCACATGTTAACCCCCCCTGCCTATAGAGATTTTCTCACTTGCTACAAATGCATCTGGAAAACGTTCCTTCCCTGAGGTGTTCCTTGAGAAGCTGGTTTGCCTCACAACAATATTGCACATCTATAATGTACAATTGTTGCATACAGATCAGCAAAACTGTACAGTCGGGACTTTGAAGAAAAAATAGGTATATATCTGTGTCTATTATTTCTTCTTATTTTATAATTTGATATATAGCTCTGATTATCGAGTCAATTTAATTATTTTCATTATTTTGTCTCTTCCGATCATCGAGCAACACTGGTTAAGGTTGACACCACACACACTCGCATACATGTGACTGTATATATATATATATATATATATATATATATATATATATGTGTGTATCTCATTATATATATATATATATATATATATATATATATATATATATATATATATATATATATACACATATATATCATCATCATCGTTTAATGTCCATTTTCCACGCTAACAAGGCCAAATCCCACTGAGGAAAGCACCAGTAATGCACTGGGATAATTGATGGCCTTGTGCTAAAAGTAGAAACAATTGTTACTATATATATATATATATATATATATATCTCTTAAGGTTTGTTGGTTCACCACTGGATAGAACTGGTCATTCCGTATGGTCATTCCATATGGTCAATCCTGGTGTAATATTGTGAAGAGTACTCAATGCAGTGCAGTTCACCCATCTTCATTTGTGTAGTTGGTGGTGCGAATACGGAGTTAATTATAAATGAAGTAACAGGAGGCTGGACTGGTGTAAATCCTTGAAAGGTTTATTATACTATGATCATTTCAATGACCGGGTTCCATAGGAATCCGGTGATATCATCAGGTATTGGAATATAACAAAGGAATATGTAAAAAGCCATGGGTCCGAAAGATCATGGGTTCGAGAAACCAGAGACAGAGAGGGCGGCTGACCAACTAGCTTCACAGTCAGCCGCCCTCAAAGTGTTGGCAACCGAAAACTAGTGTAAGGGTCAAACTACATTCATGTTAGAAAATGCAGCGGACCCATGGCTTTTTACATATTCCTTTGTTATATTCCAATACCTGATGATATCACCGGATTCATATGGAACCCGGTCATTGCAATGATCATAGTATAATAAACCTTTCAAGGATTTACACCAGTCCAGCCTCCTGTTATTTTATATATATATATATATATATATATATATATATATATAGTAATAATTGTTTCTACTTTTGGCACAAGGCCAGCAATTACCCAGTGTATTACTGGTACTTTATTTTATCGACCCTGTAAGGATGAAAGGCAAAGTCAACCTCGGCAGGATTTGAACTCAGAATGGCAAATCCCACTGAGGTTAACTTTGCCTTTCATCCTTATATATATATAGTAATAATATATATATATAGTAATAATAAACACAAAAACCAAAATCTGAAGAGGGCTCAATGAGGGTTGTATACATATATAAATATATAAGTATATATAAACCCATAGAACAAATATCATTATTAGTACAGATTAAAGTTTAAGCAAAACATCTCTGCTTTCACCCTAAGCAGGATCATCTGAAACTCAGAAGACCTTCTGTTGTCCAGCTATCCTGAGAGTTTCTTAATGATCCCCAGAAAGACAGTCGATGAGCAGAAATTGTCCATGCACTTGTCTCTTCCACGTTTTCTGTTTCGTATATTCCTCCCATATGTTTTTTTAATGATATTATTATTGTAACTACATAGCCATTTTTTAAATGAAATGGTTACACACAGACACAGACACACATGTTTATGTATGTATATGTGTATATATATATATATATATAACGCATGACAAGTGTGTATGACTGGGTAGAATTGTTTAGCCATCCCTTGTGGAAGTTAAATAACTCTATTTCACTGACAGTCGTAAGACAGAGAGTCTAACATGAATGCATGGACATTAATTTAATAGCATGTTTTAAAAAAACAAATGAGAAATTGTATACTTAATTTTCTAAGATTAGATTTGAGGCAAAGGCAAGCCGTTTTCCCTCGTATTCCATGGAACGATATGCACAGTTAAGCAACACCAACTCCATCCAGCAGCATTCTATAAGATGTACTTGGTCCGACAAAGATAAGTCAGCATAACCTATTAAAACAGAAGCAACAAAATAATACTCCTCATCACCTCACCCAATATCCTTCATCACATCACCTCGTACTCCTCATCACATCACCCAGTACTCCTTATCATGTCACCCAATACTCTTCACCGCACCTAGAGGACATTCAGTATTTATCAATGGCACATATTTTAGAAAGCAATGATTTTTTTTTTTTTGTTCTTTGTTCATCTGCCTTTTTTAATAATCAAGCCTGCCATGGATTTGTTATTATTGGTAAGATATTAGCTCTTAAGTACTCTCAACTATGTCTCTACATCTTGTCATTGCCACAGTTTTTTCATGCTTATGAAACTTTAACAAATGTAAATGTAGAAAGTTAAAAATACCATAATACTTTTGCCTATTATTGAGTGTAATCATTCAGCTAGCTATTACCTTTTAACAAGCTGTACCTGCAGGATCTCAAACACACAGCATACCGCAACTCAATTTGTGACTAATATTTTTCTAAAACTTGGTAATTTGTCCTTGTTTTAGTAATATTAATAGTACAATTTATTAAAATTTACCCATGAAATACTATAAAATGAAAAAAAAAAGAAAATTTACCAAAAGTAAAAAGGAATTAATGAAAATGTGTTCCCCTACATTTTGTACTAAATCACATATCCCACTTACTATCATATGTGTATTCATTTGATGAAAATAAAATAAATAACAGCACCTGTATTACAGTTTAGTATTATAACTGGTGGAAATCTCGCCACCACAATCACAATTTTGACCCCAGGGTGTAAATGCCCTTTTGAGACATTGAGTTCAAGACCCCTGCTGTATTCCATGAAATCACATTAGCAAGACACTTAAAAAGTACAAAACAACATCCCCACATTAAAAATTAAAATCTGATGTTAAAATGAATGTGTGAAACATCAAATCACCAGGTATATGTTTGGCCCAGTTAATCAGCTGAACTAAATCTTTATCTGCAACCTGGATCAGAAGCTGTAAAATATAATTTTTGGTCAAAGGAATACTCGGATTCAGCTTGCATTCGGGGACGGCAAAATCATTCTTGGAGAGTTCTTCAACTAAAGAGGAAGACTTTGATAAACGCTGGCTCTGAAATAGAAAGAAGAGAAAATTAATGTAGTTAAATAATATTATCATAACGTGATGGTTATGTAGCAACCATGTAGTGGTTATATAGCAAACATGTAATGGTTATATAGCAACCATGTAGTAGCTATTATAACCACCATGTAGTGGTTATATAGCTATCATATAGTAGTTATTATAACTACCATAGTGTTTACATGGCAACCATGTAGTGGTTATATAGCTACCATATAGTGCCTATTATGATAACCATGTAGTTGTTATATAGCTACCATGTAATGGTTAGATGGCAACCATGTGGTGGTTATATAGCAAACATGTAGTAGTTATATAGCAACCATGTAATGACTATATAGCAACCATGTAGTGGTTATATGGCAACCATGTAGTGGTTACCATGAACTAGTTATATATATATATATACCATGGAGTCGTTATATGGCAACCATGTAGTGGCTATATGGCGACCACGTAGTGGTTATTATAGCAATCATGTAGTAGTTGTATAGCTACCATCTAGTGGTTACATGGCAACCATGTAGTAGTTATATGGCTACCATGCAGTGGTTACAGAGCTACCATGTAGTGGTTACATAGCTACCATGTAGTGGTTACATAGCTACCATGTAGTGGTTACATGGCAACCATGTAGTAGTTATATGGCTACCATGCAGTGGTTACAGAGCTACCATGTAGTGGTTACATAGCTACCATGTAGTAGTTATATGGTACATGCATTCACTATACATTTTACTTCAACACAACTCTTTACTACACACCTCACTACATGTCATCAAACCACACCTCACCATATGTCTTCAAATCATACACCACCACATGTCTTACCTCCACATCACACCACATCATGTTTTCACACAACATTACATCATGCCCAATACTGTTCATTTCCTCACATCACTCAGTACTCCTCATCACATCACCCAGTACTCCTCATCACATCACCCAGTACTCTTCATCACATCACCCAGTACTCTTCATCACATCACCCAGTACTCCTCATCACATCACTCAGTACTCCTCATCACATCACCCAGTACTCTTCATCACATCACCCAGTACTCCTCATCACATCACCCAGTACTCCTCATCACATCACCCAGTACTCCTCATCACATCACCCAGTACTCTTCATCACATCACCCAGTACTCCTCATCACATCACCCAGTACTCCTCATCACATCACCCAGTACTCCTCATCACATCACTCAGTACTCCTCATCACATCACCCAGTACTCTTCATCACATCACCCAGTACTCCTCATCACATCACTCAGTACTCCTCATCACATCACCCAGTACTCTTCATCACATCACCCAGTACTCCTCATCACATCACCCAGTACTCCTCATCACATCACCCAGTACTCCTCATCACATCACCCAGTACTCTTCATCACATCACCCAGTACTCCTCATCACATCACCCAGTACTCCTCATCACATCACCCAGTACTCCTCATCACATCACCCAGTACTCTTCATCACATCACCCAGTACTCTTCATCACATCACCCAGTACTCTTCATCACATCACCCAGTACTCCTCATCACATCACCCAGTACTCCTCATCACATCACCCAGTACTCCTCATCACATCACCCAGTACTCTTCATCACATCACCCAGTACTCTTCATCACATCACCCAGTACTCTTCATCACATCACCCAGTACTCTTCATCACATCACCCAGTAATCTTCATCACATCACCCAGTACTCTTTATCACATCACCCAGTACTCTTCATCACATCACCCAGTACTCTTTATCACATCACCCAGTACTCTTCATCACATCACCCAGTACTCTTTATCACAACACTCCTCATCACATCACACCCCATGTCCTCATTAGAACTACATATCTTCACAACACATCACATTCCATGTCTTCACACTATACACCACACCATGTCTTCACAACACACCATATTCCATGTCTTCGCACTATACACCACACCATGTCTTCACAACACACCACATCCGTGTCTTCACACTATACACCACACCACGTCTTCACAACACACCACATCCATGTCTTCGCACTATACACCACACAATGTCTTCACAACACAACACATTCCATGTCTTCACACTATACACCACACCATGTCTTCACAACACACCACATCCATGTCTTCACACTATACACCACACCATCTCTTCACAACACACCACATCCGTGTCTTCACACTATACACCACACCATGTCTTCACAACACACCACATCCGTGTCTTCACACTATACACCACACCACGTCTTCACAACACACCACATCCGTGTCTTCACACTATACACCACACCACGTCTTCACAACACACCACATCCATGTCTTCCCACTATACACCACACATCCATGTCTTCCCACTATACACCACACCAAATGTCTTCACACTATACACCACACCAAATGTCTTCACACTATACACCACACCAAATGTCTTCACACCATAGCTTTGCACAAGATTACAGACTATCGTGTTTTCACTACAAACCACATATCTTCACATTATACACTACAGCAGTCCATGCCTTCACACAACACACCATACCACATCACATTCCATCACACTATGCCACACAGCACACCACCCAACACACATTACACCAGAGTACACTACACCACACAACACAATACTGCACCACAGTACACCACACCACACAACACATCACACCACACCATCCCACATTACACAGCACCACACCACACAGCACCTCACCACATTACACTGCACCGCACTGCACAACATCACACAGCACCACACCACACCATACCACAGTACACAACAGCACACAACAGCATACCACATCACTACACCACATAACACTGCAACACAGCATAGCACAACACAGCACAGCACAGCACACCACTCCATACCACAGGACATACAAAGAGAAGCAAGAAAGAGATAGTAAACCTTAGCTGGCTGGTTTCCACTGGTTGAATTGACTGTTGAATCAGAGAAGTCGGCACTGCTTCGTTTCACTTTAGTTTGGTTGGAACTGTTTTTTCTCTCCTTCCTTTGGCTACCTGTAAATCAAAGCAACAACATATATTTCACATCACACCACATGTCTTCACTACAATCCTCATCACATGTGTACGTGAGAAAGAGAATGAGGGGGCTAAATATTCTAATTAGATATTTTCATATTGCTATGTTTTGCTAACTTTGAACATAGTGCTCAATAAGATAAGCTTTTTAAAACTTTATTTTGCCTTATTATATCATAACTAAAGCAGCAAATGAACAGAGACATTAACACATCAGATACAATGCTTTGCAGTCTTCATTCAAGCTTTCTGCATTCTGAGTTCAAATCCTGTTCAGTTCAACTTTGCCTTTCATCCTTTCAAAGTCAATAAAAAATAATACTAGTTCAGTTGATTCTTCCTCTCTATCTCAATCTCACTTCCTCTCTATCTCAATCTCACTTCCTCTCTATCTCAATCTCACTTCCTCTCTATCTCTATCTCACTTCCTCTCTATTTCAATCTCACTTCCTCTCTATCTCTATCTCACTTCCTCTCTATCTCAATCTCACTTCCTCTCTATTTCAATCTCACTTCCTCTCTATTTCAATCTCACTTCCTCTCTATCTCAATCTCACTTCCTCTCTATCTCAATCTCACTTCCTCTCTATCTCAATCTCACTTCCTCTCTATCTCAATCTCACTTCCTCTCTATCTCTATCTCACTTCCTCTCTATTTCAATCTCACTTCCTCTCTATCTCTATCTCACTTCCTCTCTATCTCAATCTCACTTCCTCTCTATTTCAATCTCACTTCCTCTCTATTTCAATCTCACTTCCTCTCTATCTCAATCTCACTTCCTCTCTATCTCAATCTCACTTCCTCTCTATCTCAATCTCACTTCCTCTCTATCTCAATCTCACTTCCTCTCTATCTCTATCTCACTTCCTCTCTATCTCTATCTCACTTCCTCTCTATCTCAATCTCACTTCCTCTCTATCTCTATCACACTTCCTCTCTATCTCTATCTCACTTCCTCTCTATCTCTATCTCACTTCCTCTCTATCTCTATCTCACTTCCTCTCTATCTCTATCTCACTTCCTCTCTATCTCTATCTCACTTCCTCTCTATCTCTATCTCACTTCCTCTCTATCTCTATCTCACTTCCTCTCTATCTCTATCTCACTTCCTCTCTATCTCAATCTCACTTCCTCTCTATCTCTATCACACTTCCTCTCTATCTCTATCTCACTTCCTCTCTATCTCTATCTCACTTCCTCTCTATCTCTATCTCACTTCCTCTCTATCTCTATCTCACTTCCTCTCTATCTCTATCTCACTTCCTCTCTATCTCTATCTCACTTCCTCTCTATCTCTATCTCACTTCCTCTCTATCTCTATCTCACTTCCTCTCTATCTCAATCTCACTTCCTCTCTATCTCAATCTCACTTCCTCTCTATCTCAATCTCACTTCCTCTCTATTTCAATCACACTTCCTCTCTATCTCACTTCCTCTATCTCTATCTCACTTCCTCTATCTCTATCTCACTTCCTCTCTATCTCAATCTCACTTCCTCTCTATCTCAATCTCACTTCCTCTCTATCTCTATCTCACTTCTTCTCTATCTCAATCTCACTTCCTCTCTATCTCAATCTCACTTCCTCTCTATCTCAATCTCACTTCCTCTCTATCTCTATCTCACTTCCTCTCTATCTCAATCTCACTTCCTCTCTATCTCTATCTCACTTCCTCTCTATCTCTATCTCACTTCCTTTCTATCTCTATCTCACTTCCTCTCTATCTCAATCTCACTTCCTTTCTATCTCTATCTCACTTCCTCTCTATCTCTATCTCACTTCCTCTCTATCTCAATCTCACTTCCTCTCTATCTCACTTCCTCTATCTCAATCTCACTTCCTCTCTATCTCTATATCACTTCCTCTCTATCTCTATCTCACTTCCTCTCTATCTCTATCTCACTTAATCTCTATCTCAATCTCACTTCATCTCTATCTCTATCTCACTTCCTCTCTATCTCAATCTCACTTCTTCTCTATCTCAATCTCACTTCCTCTCTATCTCTATCTCACTTCCTCTCTATTTCAATCTCACTTCCTCTCTATCTCTATCTCACTTCCTCTCTATCTCTATCTCACTTCCTCTCTATCTCTATCTCACTTCCTCTCTATCTCAATCTCACTTCTTCTCTATCTCTATCTCACTTCCTCTCTATCTCAATCTCACTTCCTCTCTATTTCAATCACACTTCCTCTCTATCTCTATCTCACTTCCTCTCTATCTCTATCTCACTTCCTCTCTATCTCTATCTCACTTCCTCTCTATCTCTATCTCACTTCCTCTCTATCTCTATCTCACTTCCTCTATATCTCAATCTCACTTCCTCTCTATCTCTATCTCACTTCCTCTCTATCTCAATCTCACTTCCTCTCTATCTCTATCTCACTTCCTCTCTATCTCAATCTCACTTCCTCTCTAACTCTATCTCACTTCCTCTCTATCTCAATCTCACTTTCTCTCTATCTTACTTCCTCTCTATCTCTATCTCTATCTCAATCTCACTTCCTCTCTATCTCTATCTCACTTCCTCTCTATCTCTATCTCACTTCCTCTCTAACTCTATCTCACTTCCTCTCTATCTCAATCTCACTTCCTCTCTATCTCTATCTCACTTCCTCTCTATCTCTATCTCACTTCCTCTCTAACTCAATCTCACTTCCTCTCTATCTCAATCTCACTTCCTCTCTATCTCTATCTCACTTCCTCTATATCTCAATCTCACTTCCTCTCTATCTCAATCTCACTTCCTCTCTATCTCAATCTCACTTTCTCTCTATCTTACTTCCTCTCTATCTCTATCTCTATCTCAATCTCACTTCCTCTCTATCTCTATCTCACTTCCTCTATCTCTATCTCACTTCCTCTATCTCTATCTCACTTCCTCTCTATCTCTATCTCACTTCCTCTCTATCTCTATCTCACTTCCTCTCTATCTCAATCTCACTTCCTCTCTATCTCTATCTCACTTCCTCTCTATCTCTATCTCACTTCCTCTCTATCTCAATCTCACTTCCTCTCTATCTCACTTCCTCTCTATCTCTATCTCACTTCCTCTCTATCTCTATCTCACTTCCTCTCTATCTCTATCTCACTTCCTCTCTATCTCTATCTCACTTCCTCTCTATCACCCTCAGTCCTTCTCTGGAAGAAATCACATGTTTTCAGACTTTTCATGCCTGTTGAGATACTCTGCAGGTACAAGAAGACTACACATGGAAACAATGTGATTGATAGTGTTAGGCTCCTGCTTACATACTTGACAAGTTGGGCTGCTGTGGTTCTTTAAGATGTTGGTCTGATGGTTTCTTGTAGGTAGTCATTGATCCTGCGCTGATATGATAAACCTTTCTGTCACTTATTTTAAACCAGAGCACGCTAACCACTGATGGGTAAGAATTTTGTGAACATCAAAATTGTTAGCTCTCTGGTTATTTACCATAAAGTAGTTTTTCTTGCCATTTGCACTTTAATAAGGGTTTTCATGTGTTTAGCTTTTTCTGTGCTTGGTCTTAACTATAAATATCATTATCATGGATTGGTAGTATCAGTAGAGTGTCGAACACCATACTTCACAACATTGAGTTACGGCCTTCTATGCTCTGAGTTCAAATCCCGCCAAGTTAGCTTTGCCTTTCATCCTTACAGAGTCAATAAATAAAGCACCAGTAATGCACTGCAGTCGATTTAATCGACTTTCTCCTCCCTCAAAATTGCTGGCCTTGTGCCTAAAGTAGATCAATTATTATTATTCGTCTTATTTTTTTTTTTTTGTTTCAGCACAGCATTACTGAGCACAGCTCTCTGCACCTTGGGTATGTGCAGTGTTGTTTTTGATGTTGATTCCATTGTATTGAGAATGCTCTTCATAATATGTGTACAGTGCCTAGTAGTGCAATTTTCTGTGTGTTGTATATATTTTTGTAAATCCTGAGGGTTTCAGTTATGTATCTGCCTGTATGCTTTTTTATCATTCCAAGAGCACCTATTATTATTTTCGCAACTGCCCTACTGAAATAATCTCTCAATACCTTAATACCCTCCTCGCTCCACTTAGTCACCAACCTCCCCTCCCACATCCACAACACTTATCATGCTCTTCAACTGTTCAATTCCTTCTCTTGGCAGCTCTCACCTTCTTTTCAGCCTGGACATCACCTCTCTCTACACCATCACCCCTCACAGTCTCTACACCCTGAGACTTTTTGGACTTACACCCTGCCCCCTACCCTAGTACCTCTGCCTTGCTAAGCTTGTTCTTGCTCTCAATGGTTTTACCTTTTCCGGAATTTTACCAGTTTGGAAACAGAATGGGTCCAAATTATGCCAACTTGTTCATAAGCCACGTTGAGGTCCAGAGCTTCTCCCAGTACACTGGACTTACTCCTGAGCTATACAGTCATTATATCGAAGATCGTATCCGTGCCACCTCCCTCTCTCATGAACAGCTCAACTCCTTTCTTTTCTTCATCCAGTATTTTCATCCTTCCCTTACCTTCACCACTTCTGTCTCTGATTCTTTGACATCTCTCTCTCTCTCTCTATCGACCATACTCATCACATCTTCTCTACCTCCTTCTTCTACAAACCCACTGATTCCTACTCTTATCTCGACTTCACCTCATTGTACCCCACCCACACAAAACTCTCCATACCCTACTCCTAATTGCTTCATATTTGTCAGCTCAGGTGCCAGGACCATGACTTCAAAACCCAGTCCCAATGCATGGCTTCTCTCTTCATCCAGCATGGATAATCCTCACACCTTGATCCAAGTTGCCCTTACCTGCACCCATGATACTGACTGCACCACAGCCCTCTCACCCCATGGCTCCTCCCAACACCCACCTTCCTTCCCCCCCCTCACTTTCTACACCTCTACCCTACCGCTGTGCTGTTATATCCTTCTTTGCTTCTGAACCCTCATTTCTGACCCTCTCACATCTTGTTTCTTTCCTAACCCTCCTGTCTCTGCTCTCTTCCCCACAGTAATACCTGACCCTACATAACCAACCTCACTACCCTCATAGGTATGAAGCATGTTTTCGCATTTGCCACTCCTTCATTTGCACCTCTACCAACTTTGTCTATGTCCTCCAGTGTTCCTTTTGCAGGTTTATATACATCAGACAAACAAG
Organism: Eledone cirrhosa; assembly: GCA_964016885.1. Taxonomy (NCBI): domain Eukaryota; kingdom Metazoa; phylum Mollusca; class Cephalopoda; order Octopoda; family Eledonidae; genus Eledone; species Eledone cirrhosa. The sequence goes on along the minus strand of OZ024741.1, from coordinate 268,984,875 downwards.
CTGCAGTCTAGTGGACTGATTCGTCAAACACCTGAGAGATATATGACTTGCAAAAGACATCCCTGTCACTCATCACTTCAGTTCTCCCCACCACTCTACTCAATACCTCTCTCTCTCTCTCTCAAGCATCATATTACATCACAGATCCCCAACCACTTCCACCAAGACCAAGCAGAACTTCATTTTTTGTCATGGAACTACTTCCCTGATTGCACTCAATTCCCCCACACAGTTTCTATAATCTCCCTTTATCCTTGCTCTCACACATAAAGACACAGAAAGACACAGAACTCCAACACTACACAATACACACTCACATTCTCAACACCCGTATACACCACCCAATACATAACCCTCAAATTCTTATTCAAACACATGCATATCCACCCTATCAGACCCCTTGGTCCCACTATGCACAAATGTAGTGTTCCATGTACACAACCTGCATACACACATACAGTTGCGTCATATGCCCATACCATACATCTTCATCCATGGTCATTATTACACTATCTCCACCTTGCATATTCTGATGCATGTGCATATATACGCATAGCTTATACACACCATCACATACCACAGGGCTCTCACTTAAAGGTGCATGTGTACTTGAATCTCTTACACATGTATCTGTGTTTGTGGTTTTTCTCAAAATTCTTTTTTCCATTGCTTCCTCTTCTCACTCGCTCTCTTTCTTCTTTTATTTCTCATTCTATCTTCTAATGAAGGAATAGTGTCCAAGACATAAAGATTCTTTTCGTATATTATCAAGTGTTAAATTAATATAATATATTCTTTCATTGTACTGTGTTGTTTCCATTTAATTTTTTCATATATATATATATATATATATATATATATATATAATATATATACGTGTGTGTGTGTGCGCGCGCGTGTGCGTCTTTGCACATATAAACACACATATCTGACAAGATGCCGAAAAAAGAGTTGGGCCTGTCATTTTCATCAATACTGAAACAATTGTAATATGCCAATAAAGTGTGTACTTACGCTGCAAAGGTGACTTCAATTTTACTTAATATATTTACATTCTGTGTACTATAGCAGCTTTAACTCTGGAATACAACCCAACACTAGACGGACCTCATAGCAGCATTGAGTGCTTCGAACGGCATGCCGCCTGTAACTGCAGTTACACACCTAACTAATATACGTGTGTGAGGAGGCATGTGGCCTAGTGGTAAGGGTGTTGGACTTACAATTATAACGTCATGGGTTCGATTCCTGGGTTGCATGTTGTGTTCTTGAGCAAACATGTTGCTCCAGTATACTCAGCTGAAAATAAGTACCAGCAATAGCTGGGGGTTTAACCCTGCGATGGACTGGCGTCCTGTCCAGGTCTTGTACTCTCAGTCGCTTCACGCCGTGAAACCAGGATAAACACTGACCAAATGAGCCTTCTGGCTTGCCATGACTATACAACAACTCTTCAATTACATCAACAGAGTTTAGTTACTATGATGGTATGAGAATAGAGAGTATGAGACAGTTAAGGGAGAACAAACTTACCTTTATTCATGCCCACTTCATAACATTTGCGTAAGCGACAAGCTTGGCAACTCTTACGTCGATGTTTATCAATTGTACAGCTGTTAGTGGCAGGACACACATAGTCAACTGGACCTAACAACAATAAATATAGAGAAAAAACTTCAGAAATGCTAGAACAAAGTTCAACAAATAAACAATTGAGGTGTAAAGTTTAATAGTTGTCAACATTTTTTTTGTAATAACTAAAATACAATTCATTTGTAATGTTGTTATTTCATTAGCCTCTTCCTTTTCTCTGTCTGAAGCAGGGTTGTTTCCCTTGTTCATTTATATTTTTCTCATCATGAGGTTGGGTAGGGGTAGATAAAATTAATTGTTTCTACTTTAGGCACAAGGCCAGCAATTACCCAGTGCATTACTGGTACTTTATTTTATCGACCCCGTAAGGATGAAAGGCAAAGTCAACCTCAGCGGGATTTGAACTCAGATCGTAAAGGGACGTAACTATGCTGGAAAGCATGGCATCCAACCCTCTACCGATACTGCCAATCCACAATTAATGTTCAATGGAATGGAAGCTAGAAGGAAGATGTAGAGCTGACCGTCAGATCAGATATCTATATATATAAAACTGAGGATGTCTGTCTGTTTTTTTTAGTCGTTACATCAGACTGATTTCCTTGAAATTGCAACTATGTATTAGTCAGTCTCTTCTTCATACCATGAGCAAAGAAAATCCAACTTTTTTATGGCCTAGGGCCCGCTTTAGGTGAAAAACTTCATTTTTTCAGCCTTTTGGGGCTTTTTGAGGCGTTACGTCTAGCCGATTTTCCCGAAATTTCAAGGCATATTATGCACATAAAAAAAATTCATTTTGTTGATCCCCTAGGGCCCACATTAGGTGAAAACCGGCATTTTTCCTGCTTCATCGAGGAAAATCTTAAAGATTATCCAGCCATCAGAGTATTCGATTTATTTTCTTTACATATTGTCCACACATGCAGTTTTTCCACGATTAGGTCTGTTGGCGGCCCACGTTCAAAATACCTTATCCCGTGCAACGCCAGGTACCACTGCTAGTAGGAAATAATTTCTCCATTGGTCTTTCCATTGCTGCTACTATATGCCGGTCGCAACTCCTGACATGTGAAATTAAGTATTTTACTCAACAACATACCACCTGGTCCAGGAATCAAACCCATGACCTTACAATTCTGAATCTAACATCATCTTCACTAAGCCTCATGTCTTCAGGAAGAAAGACGTAGGAAGCAACACAGATCTGTCAAGATCTGTGGAGAAAAACCTGGCAGACATGGGCTTGGCTTGAGGGCAGGCAACCATGCAGAATGAAGAGCTTGTCACCCACTGCTCCATAAGGAGAAGAAGAAATTAAAGAAGCAGTAAATAAAACATAGGATGAACATTGAAACCAAGTATTCTATACTCCCTGTCTATAAAGGGATTATTTTATCACCTGCAAATGCATTATGATATTTACATCCCATCAGTACAGCTTCATGAGCAATTATATCTATCATATATAGTTGTATATAAAGTTGAATTCATAGCTAGGTGGCATTGCCATTTAAAATACATTTTTGACCAAACAGTTGACTAATATACAAGTAAGGTTTTGTAAGTCCAGTACACTAGGTTGCACTGCCATTTTAAATACATTTTTGGCCCAACAACTCACATATAAGGTTTTCTAAATCCAGTAGATGCTTTTTTTTATGTGATTCTCCCATCCCCGTGGAAAAAGGTGTGACATATATGGTTAATTATTTGTGAATGTAACTTTTTTGTTACTACATCTTTAAAGAAACTCTCTGTATTTGATTAATTAATTAATGAAGAATTGAGGAAGGATTTGCTAATTTCATTGAGATGGCATTTGTAACTTAACAAAATGTTTTTATATAAAAGTAAGTTGGAAGATTCTATTTTAAGTAGGAACCCTTTAAAATGGGTTGTCTTGTTTCATAGAAACAGAGGTAGTTTAGGGCCAGATGATATCAAAATGGTTAATACTGTCTAATTTCAGAAAGTATACTAATATCCATATATCAATTCATACCACACACATATAATTATATATATGTGTGTGGTACACACACATATAATTTTATGTATGTGTGTATGTGTGCGCACACACACATATATAATTTTATATAAATCTAAATATGTGTGCATGTGTGAGTGTGTATACACATACATATGTGACATTACAGATATTTATAAATAGATGAAGACAACATTTACAGAATGATATTGCTGTTTTGTTTGAACTATTAAGTTGAGCAAGTAAGAAACAGAGATGAACTGTGAATGTAAGTTGATCAAAAAGCTGATTCGAAACAATGTAAACCATGATGACAAAGAGTTACTGTTAGCATCATGTAATCCTATCATGTGATCCTGTAAACCTAAAGGTTTACAGGATCACATGAAATCAAAGAGAATTGCAAACACAAATGCTTCTAACACCAACCATACAAGAATATTACATTAGCAGTATTGAACAAGCAATAAGATAGAAAGAGATAAGTAAAGTACCAATAACTCCTCAGGGAGTCATAGGGGTGCCGTATTGACATATGGCATTTCATGGGTATTTTTTAAACCTGGCAGAGCCCATCTCCTCTCCAGGTTTGAATACAGCAGATTTCTCTCAGAGAAGGATAGAGAATGAGAGAAAAGAAGTGAGAAAGAGATATAGAGGAAGAATTGACCCCAGTACTAGACAGGTACTTTTTTATGAACCTTAAATGGATGAAAGGCAAAGTTGAACTCGATGGGATTTGAACTTAGAGAGCAGTGAGTCAGAAGGAATGCTACAAAGCATTCTACTCGACTCTGCCAAATCGGCACCATATAAATAATCAATAAGAAATAAACAAAAATTATTTCTAGTTATATTTTCACTATGAATAACTTGTGACTTATTCAGCAGGTGAAATAATTCTACAGAAAATTAGATATTAGTGTCATTTTAACCAGTGTTTAACATCCCTTGTGAGAAAGGTGAATTTTCCAATGAAACCATTTTATGGTCATATTTCTAATGAAATACACTAGCTTTGTGTGTTAAATTAATTTTGAAAAAGCTTATTTGGTACATAACAAAATGTTCTTAAATAAAATTACAATGAAAAGTTTCCATTCAAATACATTCAAATGGACATTTCTGTATGATAGAATCCAAGGCAATCTTAGGGAAGAGGGCCAAGAGTATATCAAATGGGTTAAAAGTAGAATTATGCCTTTAATTGCTGTATCTAATTAAATACTCTGCCTATGTGCTTCAATTAGTTTTGAAGATAACCAAACTGGAGGAATTTAATGAAATACCAAAGTTTTTCATTAGGTGGCTGATATTACTTAACAAAAATTTCAAAAATTGTGATGGAAGGTTGGGGATCGAGCCAACCTTACCTCCATGCGATGGTCCTTGGGAAAGCATTTATTACAATGCTTTGCTAATGAGGCTCTGTGACTGAAAAATATGTTGATGAATGATAATGACTAACATAGATAGTACATGCATACGTACATACAAACACATACACTTACGTCATAACTGTTCATCACAAATTTGTCAACTATCAGATATGATGTAGCATGAAAAGTAAAGTAAGATGGAAGGTTTTGATACAAGGATGAACATTTTAAAATGTGGATTTTGTATCATGGAACCAGGAGTGGTTTTAGGCAGTTTGGTATGAAAAAGGTTAAAGGTGAGAAAGACAACCACTTACCTTGAATACTTCGTTTAAAGAAAGCTTTACAACCTTCACAAGACCATACACCATAATGAAATCCTGAAGCATTGTCATCACACACCTGACATAATCTGGTTGTGTTACCCGTGCTGCTACCTGTAATTAATAGAAGGTCACACAATGTCAACAATACACACCTTATTTCATCATAACACATTCACCAGCACATTGTAACATTTTCTTTTTAACCCTTTTGTTATCATAACTCTAATGAAATTCTTTGTATTTTAATAATTTAAAAAGGATGGTGGATTGGCAGTATCGGTAGAGCATCAGACAACATGCTTTCTGGCATAGAGTTATGTCCCTTCTGAGTTCAAATCCTGCAAGGTTAGCTTTGCTTTTCATCCTTATGGGGTCGATAAAATAAAGTACCAGTAATGCACTGAGAATTG
>OZ024741.1:268959180-268971680 GCA_964016885.1 Eledone cirrhosa | reverse complement strand
GTAAAGTGGTCATGCAAGTGTCATGACAAAAAGTGCCCTGTCCACACTGTAAAGTGGTCATGTAGGTGTCATGACAAAACGTTCCTTGTCCACACTGTAAAGTGGTCATGTAAGTGTCATGACAAAAAGTGTCCTGTCCACACTGTAAAGTGGTCATGCAGGTGTCACAACAAAAATCACCCAGTACACATTGTAAATGAGGTTGGTGTTAGGAATGGCATTTAGTTGTAGAAACCAAGCCCAAGTCAGTTCTGTAAGAGCAAGATACGGCCAACTGACCTGACTTGTCTCACAACAGAATAACTCCTCTAACTTATGCTAGCATGGAAAAATGGCTGTTAAACGGTGAAGATAATGATGATCATCAGCGTATAAAGTTTTATTTTTCCAGTATCTATATTGAAATCTATATATGTTTATTGACATACGCATTGTCAACTGAGTGAGGTGATTTTGTCTGCATCCAAGTGAAAAGAAAGAAGAAATAGTTGGAGACATAGAGAGAAAGGGTGAGTTTAAGAGAGAGAGAAAAAGCATGTAGCATGCAGAGGGTTAGAAATGATATTTGTTTTACCTCCTCCTCAACTGTCTTTTTCTTCTCCCTCTCACTCCCACTCCAGTAAAACATTTAATTCTTTCTACATCCCTTTTCATATAAAATTCTTTGTTTCACTCGAGATATCAGACTCAAAAGTTTTGTTTTTGTGAAGTATTCTGTCCAAAATTTTGTGAGGATCTCTGAAAATATTGCAGCATGTGTGTACATATATCATCATTATCCTCATCGGTTTTACGCCCATTTTTCCACAATTACAAGGGATGGACAGGTCCTTTTCAGCACAGCATCTCTCCATACATCATCTCCTCTGTGAGTCTCAGTGATTTGAGATCAGCTCTCACCATCTCCTCCCCGGTCTTCCTTGGTCTACCTCTGCTGCAGCTTTCTTCTACTGAGATTTCCTGACACTTCTTCACCCAGCCATCATCATCCATATGCATCACATGTCTGTATCAATGCAGTCTTCTCTCTTACACACCACGTCCAATTCCTCTCAAATCCAGTCCCTTCTGCAATTCATCCAAGCTCTGCTTTTCTCTCACATTTACATTGCACATTCAATGTAGCATAGTTGTTTAATTTCTCTCCAGCCTACACATGTCCTCTGCAGTCACTGCCCATGTTTTACTGCCATGAAGCATTGAACTTCACCTTCAGGCATCATTACAACCGTCCTTTTGTACATAGGGAGAAACCTTTTGATATCAACGGTGGGAGCAGCTCTCTAAACTTCTATATTATCCTTATTCTAGCTATTATGCACTCCAAGCACCCTACTCAGCTGCTAATTAAATTACCTAGATAGCAGAATCTATCAACATCACTATCATCATCTGATATTCATTTTCCCTGCTAACTATATATATATCATCATTATCATCACCACCACCATTTAACATCCATTTTCCAAGCTTGAATGGGTTAGATGAGTTGTCCATGTCATGAGACAAGTCTGCCCAGTTGGCCACGCTGTACCTTACTCCGATGGAACTGTAAATTTGGCTAGGATTTTTACAGCTGGATGCCCTTCCTATCACCATCCATGTTTACAATGTGGAACTGAGTGGTACCATTATGAAGAAGGACAGGCCAGTTGGCTGCCCCGTACCCTGCTCACAATTAAACCATAGTTTGGGAGCTGGGTGGTCCCACTATGATGGAACTCTGGCCAGTTGGCCATACCAAGCTTTAGTCATAGTGGAGGTATGTTATTGGATGGTCCTGATATGAGCCAAGCCTAGCCAGATGGCCATGCTGTACCTTGCACACTATTGGGACTGTTACTGTGTTTTGGGAGCTGGGTGGTCCCATTATGAGGGAGGTCTGGCTAGTTGGTCGCACCAAACCTTACTCATAGTGGAAACCTGAGTGGCAGTGTTATGAAGAGAGTCTAGTCAGTTGACCGCACCGTACCTTGCTCACATTGGAACCATAATTTGGAATGTAGGTGGTCCCACTATGAGGAAGGTTGGGCCAGTTGGCCACCCCAAGCCTTACTCATAAAGCAGCCATGTTACTGAGTGGTCCTACCATCATCCATGTTTATAGTATAGAACTGGGTAGCACCATTATGAGCAGTGTCCAGAGCTGGGTTGTCAACATGGGTCTTTTGTTGTACATTGCAGCACCAGGTGTCTTGGTCCTGTGTCATCTCTATTGGGAGAATCAGCTGAGCCAAGTCAGCCTTTATCATTTCATCTCACATCTTCCTGGGTCCTCTATCAAGGCATCCTACAACCTTTAGTGCCCTGCATCTTTTTATACAGCTGCCATCCTTCAAGTGCATCACATGTCCACACCTCTGCAGTCGTCTCTCCTGCAAACAGCATTTGATCCCTCTTCTTCCTTTCTTTTCAATCTCTGTAGATGCCGGCATGCAGTGCCCATGTTTTGCTTCCATGTAGCATTGCTGTGCAGACACAAGCATCGTACAGCTTGCCTTTTGTAGCTAGCAATAGCAGTAGCTCTCTGAACTTTTTCCATCCAGTTACTACTCTCACATCCAGCTCTGCTGCAGATTTTGTTACCTAGGTAGCAGAAGCTATCAACTATTTCTATGGGATCCTCTGTGCATTTAAAGGAGCTTGCACTTCTCCTGTGCAGTGTCCACATATGAAGTCTGTGTCTTTTGCTAGCTGACCTGTTTTCCCACTACGCCTTGTGTACCCACAGTTTGCATTTGGGACACCAGATTGAGTTTCTACTTATTCTTTTCCTGTATACCGAGCAGAGCCATTATTTTCTTGAGAGGAGCAAAGCCCTATTTTCTATTTTGGTCTTTGCCAGGTAGACTTTAAAGCTTTTTATTTCCAAGTTGTGCCTCCATGTCTGGAATTTCTTCTCTAATTCTGTCATAGAATTGGCTAAGAGAGTCGGTATATAGAAGTCCCCATGGGTAACCACTCTTAAATTCCTCTGTTAGAGCATATAGGACAATAATGAAGAGGAGGGGTCTAAGAACACTGGTGGACCCCTCACCCCACATCTGCTATTGACTCCCCCTGTATATGGTTTGTACTGCTCTCACAAGCCACTCATCTTGCCCTTGTTTTCTGAGAACCCACCAGATTATGGGTCGAGAGACTCTATAAAAAGCTTTCCCTAGGTCCACTAAGGCTAAGTAGAGTGGCTTGCTTTTAGCCAAGAACTTCTCCTGCAGTTCATAACACATTGAGTATCCCCAATCCTGTCTGTGCAGTCATTTCTGGCACTACATCTGAATTTCCATCCTGCATCCATATCTACATTACCAGAGCCACAGAACTTTGTTGAGAAAACCCTAACTATATTTAGCCAGTAGCATCTGGCTTCCTCGACTACAAGGAACATGTATGTCACATGTGGGCGATAATAGCAATACGGCCACCAGATACAATGGGTAGTTGCAATATAAGCAGGCTCCAGCCGGATGAGTAAGTAACCATGAACCAACAACGATAAACTACTAGGGGAGATGGAGCAATGGGTGACACTGTTAGCTCCCAAAAAAATTCTCACAACCTAAGGATGTTGCTCTGATGAGGTGAGCATGGCTGCCTATAAAAAGCCTAGTCTTTGGTGACAGGCATGAATAAAACAAAAAAAAAACACTGCAATATAAGATTCAATAAAAGCATTCATTTTTTAGTGTCCTTTGCATGGGTAACAAGGGACATGATCAGGCTTTAGGTAGAGGGGCCTGTTTGAGAAATATATTGCAGTCTCAATTGAACACCACAAGAACTGGCAATGACTTGTCCTGGGAGGCGTGGGGTGGACACACAAAGGTTGCATATCCCAAGACCCTAAAGACAGTCCAGAAGGGATCAAATTTTAAAAAATTGGGATATATCATATATACCTACATAATGTGTGTGTGTGTGTGTGTGTGTGTGTGTGTGTGTATTGGTTTGAAATGTTTAGTTACTATTAGTTCTCCAGTTTGAGCACTCAATGCTAATATGTGCCCAGTTGCCGATGTCGTGTTCTACATTTAGTATTTCATCTTTTGAGGTCAATAAATAAAATACCAGTCCGAAACTGGGATCAATTCTTCCTATTTATCTGTTTTGCACTGTCACCTCCCCTACTCCCTCTCTCTTTCGTGTGTTCAGACCTGGAGAGGCTCCACCAAGTTTAAAATGCCTACGACAACAGCACTCCTACAACTCCATCAGATGTTAAGAGCAAAAATGAAATCAACACACACACACATATATATATATCAGGATAGAACCAGTTTAAAACTAGTTAGATCATTGCTCATCAGAGTACTCGAGACTTGGGGTAGTAGAATATGGCTATATTATAAAGAGTTGGGACCCGATTGCTAAGCTCTTGTTATTTCAAAGTTAAAATGGCAAGAGCTCAGCCATCAGCTCCCGACTCTTTATAATACACATACACACACACACCTTCATCATCACCAACAATTTTGTGTGTGTTTCCCATGCTGGCATGGATTGGATAGACATCATGGCTCAAGTGAAATTATATTCAGAGTTAATACTTTTCTAGATGAGTTGGAGAACTATGTCCGACATACACATTCCCTTTCTGACATGTCTACAATTGGATGCCTTTCCTAACACCAACCACTTTACAGAATGTATATAGGGTGTACGAGTTAGGTCAGAAAAGTTCCAGGACTGATGTTACAAAAGATTTATTTCAAACCCAAACTTCACACTAAGAGTTTTCTCCTTCAAAGTAATCCCCTGGAGTATGTAACTGTAATCTTAGCTCTCTGCAGCGATCAAACTTTTTTCTTCATAATTTCAGCATAATTTTATATACATGTCCTCTGTTTCAGGTCGTCAAGCAATGAGCAAGAGCAACGAACAAACTTGAAAACTCCGTCAGAAGTACTGAGATTGCTGCAGCAAGTGTATGGAGCTGAGACGATGTCAAACTCATGTGTTTTTGAGTGGTGCAAGAGGTTTAAAGAAGGACGCGAGGACATGGAAGATGACCCCAGGAGCGGAAGGCCCTCAACAACCAGGACTGAGGTCAACGTTGAGCGCGTCAGGCAGATGGTGCGTAGTGATCGTCAGCTGACTGTTCAACTGATGGCAAATGAGCTGGGTATGAATTGGGACAGCCTCCGGAAGATTCTCACTGAAGATTTGGACATGCGAAAAGTCTGTGCGAAGATGGTGCCAAAACTGCCGAATGATGAGCAGAAGGGTCGATGCATGCAAGTGTGCCAGGACATCCTCAAGCGTCTTGAAACCAAACCAGACTTGCTAGGGACAGTCATCACCGGCGATGAGTCATGGATCTTCGAGTACGACCCAGAGGGGACCCGTTTTGAAGACGTGGACGACATCAAAAAGACTGTGACGATGGAACTGCAGAGGATCCCGGAAGGATCCTTCCAGGAGTGCATGCAAGCGTGGCAGAAAAGGATGGCAAAGTGCATTAGACTCCAAGGAGATTACTTTGAAGGAGAAAACTCTTAGTGTGAAGTTTGGGTTTGAAATAAATCTTTTGTGACATCAGTCATGGAACTTTTCTGACCCACCTCGTATTTATCAGCAGTTATCATGCCACCAACTCTAGAGAGGTTGCCTTGTCATCAACAAAACTAAAGAATTCTCTATATTCTACATAGTCTAAGGTTTTGTGAAGGCAAATGTGACCAACAGTGTGATTAGGAGAGAAGGGAAGTAATGAGCAAGTTGTGATAGGAATGATAATAATAATAATAATGAAATTATTGTGTACAGTGCTCAGTAATATGGATGCGTGTCAGATGGACGGAGACAGGCAAAAACAAAGTGATAGGATGGTAGGGGTGTAGAATGATAATGATTTCTTTATTAACCACAAGGGTTTACATAAAGTAGACATTCAGGACAATACAGGGCGGTACAAATGGGCATTTCTGCGTGTAAAACAAAAGAAACAGAGGATGTAATAATAGAACAATGAAAAAAATCCCCAATAGGGGGGAGACTTCTGAGGGACATTGGTGGAGAAAGCCCATTAAAAAGCCACAGTGACCACTAAATGTTGGTTGTTGGCAGTGGGCATGATGTTAAGTAAAAGAGCAACACAAGTGGCTAGCAATAAAGATGTGTCGAGGTGGAAAGTGTAGATGTGAGGTCGCTCTCATGCTCTACTGGTAACATACAACCCAGTACAAACCATTATATGGTCAGACTGTTGGTGACTAAACTAGCAACCCCACCAAGCTTGCTTGATTGGTGAGGAGGAAGATCTTTGGAGAACCTGTAGAATGAACAAGGAACTCAGGTGAGTCAACAGCCATCTAATAATGTGTAAAAAGAAGAGAGTGGGGGGGGGGGGCTCATTAACCTCGGAAAAGGATCTCTCTGATTTCAAAACTGGGGTAGATGGATCTCTTTAATCATATTGGTGGCCACTTTTCAAGTGGTTAACAGCTTCATCCTTGTGATGAAGGCAGATGAGTCATGGCTTGAGAGCCAGCTTCCAAGTAATGGTCAGACAATAAGTCAGGTCCTAACAATGTCACTTTTCTGCCAATGAGAATCATGGATATATAGCATCCTAGAGATGATCATTGCTGCATCTGACTATGATCCACACCCTTGGCAATGAGGATGGAAAGAGACCAAGAAAGAATGTGTGGTAGATGAGCAACAGAAAAGTGTGAAATGAAAGTGGTAGATGTTAGCTAAGAATATCCTGGGGGGAGGGGGTGCCTAATGGTTAGTGGCAGAAGGGAGTATTGGTATTGGATATGAGTGTGATTGATGGATAGTAATAGAAATAGATGGGCAATGATAAGTCAGAGCAGTAAATGTTAGTTAGGAATCTATTGGGGAAGTAAGAGAGAATACTGCTTAGCATTAGGTGATGGTGAGGGTGGGGGTACTGTATAAGCCATCCATTGTTACACAAAGTGATTGTGAGAGATATATTATGATAACAGGTGCTAGCTGTTGGGGGTTGGGAATGGACAGATCAAATATCATCTCAAGTTACTTGTTACTCAGCATATCATGGTAGTATTGAAGTGGCTGATAGATAGAAGAGTACAGTAAGTACAGATGGAGTTGGAGACTTAACAGGTTTACACTGGGAAAGAGTCCCAGAGGAATATTAACATCCCAACCTCCATAGCTACCACTGTTATTTTTATCTTAATGACTGTTAAATGTGTGTGTGTATGTGTTGGTGTATATGCTGATAGGCATGTGTCTGTATGAATGTGTGTCTGTGTGCATGTGTGCACACATACACACTCTCAGAGTGACATTGAAGGCACCATAGAACATCTGCCTGTTTCCATTTACAGTTTACTATTCTATATTATTATATTAATCCCTCTAAAATATTCAATTAGTTTTCAATCTGTAAGGGCTACCAAAATAGGTACCAGTGATATAGTGGTCAAATCAATCGAGTCTATCCTTGATGAGACGTTATCTAATGTCAACATGCGATCTAATGTCCCAAAGTTCTTATGGCTAAGTTATAGTGTTACAAGAGTTTATAAGTTTACATAAGATTCGGATAGCAAAAGATATGGGCACTGCCAGGCATTTCTAAGTTCCCAGTGAAATGCTAAGATGGACACAGTCAAATATCTAGAGCAGCATTTCTCAACCAATGTTTCCCAGAACCCAAGGGTTCCACAAGAGGTCGCTAGGAGTTCTGTGAGAAACAGTGATAAATAAACTAATCCATATTCGAGCAATTTTTGTTTAATTTTATATTTGTAATTTCAGTTATTCAAAATATTGTTTACCATGAGAACTACAATATATAAATATATATATATATATATATAGAGAGAGAGAGAGAGAGAAGGAGAGAGAGAGAGAGAGAGAGAGAGAGAGAGAGAGAGAGAGGTAGAACACTGGAAGGTAATATCCGTAGTGGTAGAGCACTCAGTCCATGGGACAAGTTAGGTAGAAGTAGTAACACAACAGTTAGTTCACATTACTGAGAACAATTGTTCTCGGTATGGTGAACTAACTGTTGTGTTTCTACTGATATATATATATATATATATATATATATATATATATAAAAGAAATAGATATTAATAATAGTATGTAATCATTTTTATGCAGGGGTTCCCTGAGACATCCTCATCATCATTTTTACATCCATTTTTTTCCATGCTTGCATGGGTTGGATGGGTCCTTTACAGCACAGTATCACTCCACCCGCTGAATTTCTTCATCATCTCCCCTGTGAGTCAGCAATTTGAGATCAGCTTTCACCACCTCTGCCCAGTTCTTTCTCGGTCTACCTCTGCCCTTGAGGTAGACATGAAAACTATTTTAAGGGTTACACAAGGGTAAAAAGGTTGAGAAACGCTGATCTAAAGTGACACCCCATCGATTGGTTGCACCAGTAGCAGGAACTTGATTGATTGATTGGTTATCATGAAGAAATAACCACCAAACCCAACCACACACACACACACACTATCTCACACACACACACACACACACACACACTCACATATGCCAGCACAAACACAAACATACACACAACAATGTTATATTAAACATGACATGTGTCATTGGTCATTATTGGCATTGTTAGAACCACCACCACCACCACCACCACAACAACAATTGCCACCACTACAGCCACCACCACCACCACCACCACCACCACCATATGTCTGTTTTTCCATGTTATCATGGGTTACTCTTAGCAATAGTCTATACCAGTCATTATCCATGTTCTTTATCTTTATGTAATCCAGGGATCAGCAACTTCCTTTCGTAATTGTCAACTTTTAATTCTTTTTTTTTAAGTTTCTCATCACTCAAATATACATTATATCATATATTACATATACAAATTCCATAACATCTGAGGCTTGTGATTCAGAGGGAACCCCTCAGAGGCCCACCTGTTGCTGACCCCTGATTTAATGTCAACAGCTGAATATTTGGGGCTTTACAATATAATATATCACATGTATGCGTGTGTGTGTGTGTGTGCATCCATCTGTGTGGACCTCACTAACAACAATGTGTGTGTGTGCATGTGTTCAGAACAGGTATGTGGAATTCACAACCAACAATATGTGTGTGCGCGTGTGTGTGTGTGTGTGCTCAGGTCAGGTATGTGAACCTCACAACCAACAATGTGTGTGTGTTTGTGTGTGTGTGTGTGTGTCTCCGTGTGTGTGAGCCTCACTACGAACAAAGTGTGTGTATGTGTATGCATATGTTTATGTGTGTAGGCCACACTACAAACAGTGTATGTGTGTGCGTGTGTATGTGTATGCAAGTGTATGTGTTCATGTGTGTAGGCCTCACTACGGATGGTGTATGTGTGTATGAATGAGTTCATGTGTGTGTGTCCATGTGTGTGGGCCTTACTATGAACAGTGTGTGTGTGTATGTGTGTGTCCCTGTCCATGTATGTGTGTCCATGTGTCCATGTGTGTGGACATCACTACCAACAATATAAACACCAACACAAGTATCAGAAACTTACTTTTTGGATTTCCCATCGACCTATGGAGGACTAGCAGCATGTATGAAAAAATAAATATCAAACACAAAATATCAATATATAATTTATATAATTTTATGTAAACATATCTAAAATCAAGCTGCGAGCTCACTATTTCTATAACAATTTCTATATGTATATGTGTATATGCATGTATATACATACATATATATATGTATGTGTTTGTGTGTATGTATATATATATACACACACACAAACACACGCATATACATACATATACACACACATATACATATATACATACATACATATATACATACATATACACACACACACATACACATACATACATACATGCATGCATGCATGCATACATACATACATACATACATACATGCATACATGCATACATACATACATACATACATACATACATACATACATACATGCATGCATACATATATAAATTCAAAATCTAAGCATACAAACAACGGAACCATATAGACATATCTTTTTCTCATCACCTAACTAGTGGATATCCTTATGGCTTTAGTGCTTTAAAGTTAGTATCATTCCCTCCAACACACACAGCATTGTAACAATACAAAAAAAAGATGACAAAAGTGGCAAAGTAGGGCAAAGAGAGTCTTTTTGACTAAAAACACATATAAAAGGTAAAACGAGTATGTACAAACCGGGACCCCATTGCAGACACCTGATGTTCCTTCTATACAAGGAGGACATATTAACATCTGTTTTACCAGGCTTGAACTCTATAATTATAGTAACTGAACAACCTTTGTCTGTCTGTCTGTCATACTCAAACACTGTGATCTGTCAAAAACGTTCTAAAATGGTTTTATATAGAATTCATGGGACATAGTGAAAAGTAAGACGAAAAAGTTACTTTCATTCGTTCCAAAATATGAGCTTTCTCTGTCTACAGAGTTGTCTATATATCTCTCCCTCTATCTATATACATGTGTATATATAATAATTGTTTCTACGTTAGGCACAAGGCCAGCAATTACCCAGTGTATTACTGGTACTTTATTTTATCGACCCCGTAAGGATGAAAGGCAAAGTTAACCTCGGCGGGATTTGAACTCAGAATGGCAAGGGCCGTAACTCTATGCGTCAAAGCATGGCGTCCGAGCCTCTACCAATACTGCCAATCCACCATATATATAATAATAATAATCTATATATCTAAAACAGAGAATGTCTGTCTCCCTAAAACTCGAGAACCACCCAACCGATTGTTTTCAAACTTTACACATGTAATACTTATGGTCCTGTGAATGTTTTGAGCAAAAACAAATTCAAATTTTCAATGCCCTAGGGACCGCATTAGGCGATTTAGCGATCTCTCTCTATAATTCTTAGTCTTTCTTTTTAGATAGATACATAGATATAATGTTGCGCCCTTATAATATCTGTCTGGCTGTCTGACTGTCTGCATTACGACATTATGACGCTATATGTATGTGTGTGTATATATATATGTATATATATATATATATATATATATATATATATATATATAATATATATATATATCAAAATGAAAATCCGAAGGCAAGGTAAAATTCCAATCATTTAATCATGACACATGTTTCAATAAGAGATAGATCGATTGTGAAGCCATGATCGATTATCACTGATCTCATCAGGTGAAAATGAATTGTCTTCAAATTCTTGATATGAGGGAGAAAAAATAACGATGTTCTCTCACAGAATTCATTCCCTCATATGAAGACACACCTGTCAGATTTCGGTTGCTTGCACACACGGATTTGGTGACTCGGATTCTCAACGGGACAGCAGTACATACTGAGTTCGATATGAGCTGATTGCTTGCTCTTCACATGGATGTATATATACCCAGACATACCCTTTTTTGGACGATTCGGATGTGTATATACCATAACATACACTTGAAGATATGGATGTTACAATTCAATGTATACACGTATAACAGAACACTGAACTGAACTTACTTGCTTGTGTGTGTGTGTATGGGGTGTTGGTTAACCCAATATTTCCAATTTACATCGTCAAATTGAGATTTGACCAATGTAGTATCTGTTGTTTTGTGAACTAACTTTCGGTGAATGCTGTGTTGGTACATCCTTATATTTGTTTTCTTATATTTGTTTTTTTTCTCTGACATCGCTTCGGTGTGTGTAAGAGTGTGTGTGTACCCACCCACACTAACTGTGACCTTCTATAATTCTACAGGTTTAATACTGTGTTGATGTGTGTCTATATATGTATATATTTTTCTTTGACCTCGAGCCGGTGTATGTGGGTGTGGAGTGTGTGTGTACCCACTCACATTAACTGTGACTGACTGTATCCCTACAAATTTGATTGATGTCCAACGTCTTTTGCAGCAATAGAGATCTGACAACTTTTATGACCTCAACTGAAGTTAATAGCAGTCGCCGTGTCTCTGACTGGTGTGTCTTCATATGAGGGAATGAATTCTGTGAGAGAACATCGTTATTTTTCTCCCTCATATCAAGAATTTGAAGACAATTAATTCATTTTCACCTGATGAGATCAGTGATAATCGATCGTGGCTTCACAATCGATCTATCTCTTATTGAAACATGTGTCGTGATTAAATGATTGGAATTTTACTTTGCCTTCAGATTTTCATTTTGATACTTATACTCTGTTTTACATCATTTAGCTGTTCCCTTGAATGGAATTGGAGATATACAAAAGCGTGGATAACTTAATATTGCTAACACAAATTTATTGGACCATTTTACACAACCAATAATGCACCTTACTATATAACTATATATATATATATATATATATATAGTGTGTGTAACGTTTTTCAAAATATTTACTTCTGCGTTCACAGATTGATTTTTTTTAGTTTCAGAAGATCCCGTTAAGGGTGAAAGCAGCGATTCTTTGCTTAAACTTTAATCTGTTATTTTAATATATATATATATATATATATATATATTATATATATATATATATATATATTAGGTATAGGATTATCCTG
>OZ024741.1:268911680-268954180 GCA_964016885.1 Eledone cirrhosa | reverse complement strand
CTCATTGTCTCATTTATTTGGACTGGATGTTGTGGTACCAACTTTACAGAGAAAGGGTGGTGTTGGTGGGAGTGGCAGGATGGAGTAGGGTTAGTGGATTGGGGGTGTATATTTGGTCAAGAGGTGCCTACTGACTGTAGGTTTCCCTTTGTATATATATATATATGTATGTGTGTATATATATATAGATATATACATATATAAATATGTGTGTATATATATATGTGTGTGTGTGTGTGTGTGTGTGTGTGTGTGTGTGTGTGTATGTATATATATAAATATATGTATACACTTATACATATATATACATATATATGTATATATATATATACATATATATATGTATACATATATACATATATATATGTATACATATATACATGTATATATGTATACATATATACATATATATATGTATACATATATACATATATATATGTATACATATATACATATATATATGTATACATATATACATATATATATGTATACATATATATATATATATATATATATATATATATATATATATATTTTATATATATGTGGTTGGTGTTAGGAAGGGCCTCCAGCCATAGCAAAACCTGCCAGACAGTCCTATATGAGCGAGACACTGTCCCCCGACAAATCTTGCCTCAAGTGGGACAATTCCTGTCTAAACCCAAGCTACCGCAGAAGATAGACGTTAAACGATGATGTTGATATATATAAATATATTGTTGAGTGCTTGATCCTGCATACAATAGTGTCAGTGTTAACTAACATATTTTAACATATAAATATATATATGTGTGTGTGTGTATGTCCGAGAGAGTGAGGGAAAAAGAGAGAGAGAGAGCGTGATATATATATATATATATATATATATATATATATATAAATTTTAGTCTTCAAATTTATTATTATTACTATATAGAAATATATAAAATATCGCAATTAAAAAGATTAATAAGATCATCATTCAACGTGGTACTCAATACTTGAATGAAACATAGTACTTGATTTGCAGTTAGGTCTCATGCCTTTACAGTTGAAGATGTAATTATAAATTCTATTCTGATAGTTTCTTCCTTCACAGATCTCGCCTATGTAATTCTCTTCTGCCTTCTTGCTTTCCTGACCACTAGAATTTGCAAAAATTTGAATGCAACATCAATCATCATGATCCCCTTGATTATGTTCTCTCCGTAATGTCCTTTTCTCTTCTTGGTAACCTGTTGCATTTTAGTGGCCTTATTGCCTTACTTAAGGTGAATAAAATAAAAATTAGAGTCATCATCATTTAACATCCATTATGCCTGCTTGCAAGGGTTGAACAGGATGTTGCAGACAAACAACAGTACCTTCACAGAACCAATGACCACAGAACCACGAGGCTGCATCTCACATATATTCTCACACTGTACAAAGTGCATTGGGGGCATTGTATCATGATATCAGCTCTAAGGAGGTTGTCATATCTTTGACACAACTGAAAAGTTCTCTCAACCCTTTGGCTGAGTGGCCTTCCAGTAGATATTATTCATTACATGTATGCCCAATGGTCAAGCTTAGACCTTTTTGATGGTTTGAATGATAATTAATTACAGAGAGTTAAATTTGAACATCTCTTTACAGGGTCACAATATAAGGGAAATTATAAAAGGATAAACAGATAAATAAATGCATTAAAAAGATATTTTTTAAAACCCTTTTCATACCAACCCATCCAAAACTGCTTCTGGTTCTATGAACAAAACCTCCCATATTAAGGATTCCTATTTAAATAGAGAAGGGTGAAGGTTGAGGAGGGAAAGGGAGGGGGGATGAGGAGAAGCAGCAGATTAAAATTTATAAAGGTCAAGGTAAACTCAAACATTCATGCATCCACCCACAGAATATCGTAATGCAGGGAAAAGTGGACGTAAAATGAATATACACACACACACATATGTATACACAAGCACACACACACACATGTATACACAAGCACACACACACACACATGTATACACAAGCACACACACACACACACGTATGCATAAGCACACACACACACATATATATATATATATACTCACACAGGTCGCCAGATACAGTTACAGTTACAACACCCTTGCAAGCAGGGAAAAGCGGAGTAAAATGATGATGATGATGATGATGATGATGATATATACATACACACACATAGATCACTAATTACAGGTATATATTATATACACAGATACACAGTTAAGTGTAGCATATAATTCAAAGAGATTCATCTACAATATAAAAAAAGAATCTATACAATCATTACTTTCCCTGCTTATGCCCCTTGAAACTGTTAATAACTTTACATACATCCACAATATTCATTTCGAGGTACACAGTAAACACTCACTAGACATCATGTAAATATTTATAAAAAAACAGTGCAGCAACTTCACATATATCGATAGTCGATCGACAAGATCCCAGACCCCATTTGCTTAACAAGTGGGATGGAGCTTGTCAAATCGGACCGAGGAAACACTGTTTCCATTGGTCTTTCCAATTGCTAATACTATCTGTCAGTCACAACTCCAGGCAAAAGGAACGACATGAAATGAAGTGTATTGCCCAAGGACATAACGCTTCGCCCGGTCTGAGAATCGAAATCACAACTTCACAATTGTGAATCCAATTATCTAACCAATCAGCCACGTACCTTCACAAATCTTGGAGTTCAAATTCCAAGCGATAGTAAGAATAGCAAACAAATCACACATAGTTATATTGTGAGACTAAAAGCCATAAGCAACATAAAAGAGCTGGGGTCAAGGAAAAGTGAAACCGAGGGAATGTCCATACAGTCTACATATTCTCAATATCAGCAATTATATTTCCGGCCTGGGTCTTGCATAAAGCAGATGGATAAAAAGACCTTGCTTCTTAGAATATGTGCTAACAAAAACAATATACCTGTCTATATAGTAATGTCTTTATCAGTCTATATAGTCACGTCTATAGTTGACTATAAAGTAAGTCTATGTCAGCCTATATAGTAATATCTATAGTAGTCTATATAGTAATGTCTATAGTAGTCTATACAGTAATGTCTTTATCAGTCTATATAGTCACGTCTATAGTTGACTATAAAGTAAGTCTATATCAGCCTATATAGTAATATCTATAGTAGTCTATATAGTAATGTCTATAGTAGTCTATACAGTAATGTCTTTACTAGTCTATACAGTAATGTCTATAGTAGTCTATATAGGAATATCTATAGTAGTCTATATAGTAATGTCTATAGTAGTCTATACAGTAATGTCTTTAGTAGTCTATATAGTAATGTCTATAGTAGTCTTAAATAGTAATGTCTACATAGTAATGTCTATAGTAGTCTTTACAGTAATGTCTATACCAGTCTATATAGTGATGTCTATAGTAGTCTATACAGTAATATCTATACCAGTCTATATAGTAATGTCTATAGTAGTCTATATGGTAATGTCTATAGTAGTCTATATAGTAATGTCTATAGTAGTCTATATAGTAATGTCTATACCAGTCTATACAGTAATGTCTATAGTAGTCTATATAGTAATGTCTATAGTAGTCTATATAGTAATGTCTATAGTAGTCTATACAGTAATGTCTATAGTAGTCTATATAGTAATGTCTATAGTAGTCTATATAGTAATGTCAATACCAGTCTATACAGTAATTCCTATAGTAGTCTATACAGTAATGTCTATAGTAGTCTATACAGTAATGTCTATAGTAGTCTATATAGTAATGTCTATAGTAGTCTATATAGTAATGTCTATAGTAGTCTATATAGTAATGTCTATAGTAGTCTATATAGTAATGTCTATAGTAGTCTATACAGTAATGTCTATAGTAGTCTATATAGTAATGTCTATAGTAGTCTATATAGTGATGTCTATAGTAGTCTATATAGTAATGTCTATACCAGTCTATACAGTAATGTCTATAGTAGTCTATATAGTAATGTCTATAGTAGTCTATACAGTAATGTCTATAGTAGTCTATACAGTAATGTCTATAGTAGTCTATATAGTAATGTCTATAGTAGTCTATACAGTAATGTCTATACCAGTCTATACAGTAATGTCTATAGTAGTCTATATAGTAATGTCTATAGTAGTCTATACAGTAATGTCTATAGTAGTCTATACAGTTATGTCTATAGTAGTCTATATAGTGATGTCTATAGTAGTTTATACAGTAATATCTATACCAGTCTATACAGTAATGTCTATAGTAGTCTATACAGTAATGTCTATAGTAGTCTATATGGTAATGTCTATAGTAGTCTATACAGTAATGTCTATAGTAGTCTATATAGTAATGTCTATAGTAGTCTATATAGTGATGTCTATAGTAGTCTATATAGTAATGTCTATACCAGTCTATACAGTAATGTCTATAGTAGTCTATATAGTAATGTCTATAGTAGTCTATACAGTAATGTCTATAGTAGGCTATACAGTAATATCTATAGTAGTCTATATAGTAATGTCTATAGTAGTCTATACAGTAATGTCTATAGTAGTCTATACAGTAATATCTATAGTAGTCTATATAGTAACGTCTATAGTAGTCTATATAGTAATGTCTATACCAGTCTATATAGTAATGTCTATAGTAGTCTATATGGTAATGTCTATAGTAGTCTATATAGTAATGTCTATACCAGTCTATATAGTAATGTCTATAGTAGTCTATATAATAATGTCTATACCAGTTTATATAGTAGTCTATATGGTAATGTCTATAGTAGTCTATATAGTAATGTCTATAGTAGTGTATATAGTTATGTCTACAGTAGTCTATATAGTAATGTCTATAGTAGTCTATATAGTAACGTCTATAGTAGTCTATATAGTAATGTCTATACCAGTCTATATAGTAATGTCTATAGTAGTCTATATAATAATGTCTATACCAGTCTATATAGTAGTCTATATGGTAATGTCTATAGTAGTCTATATAGTAATGTCTATAGTAGTGTATATAGTTATGTCTACAGTAGTCTATATAGTAATGTCTATAGTAGTCTATACAGTAATGTCTATAGTAGTCTATACAGTAATATCTATAGTAGTCTATATAGTAACGTCTATAGTAGTCTATATAGTAATGTCTATACCAGTCTATATAGTAATGTCTATAGTAGTCTATATAATAATGTCTATACCAGTCTATATAGTAGTCTATATGGTAATGTCTATAGTAGTCTATATAGTAATGTCTATAGTAGTGTATATAGTTATGTCTACAGTAGTCTATATAGTAATGTCTATAGTAGTCTATATAGTAATGTCTATAGTAGTCTATATAGTAATGTCTATAGTAGTCTATATAGTAATGTCTATAGTAGTCTATATAGTAATGTCTATAGTAGTCTATATAGTAATGTCTATAGTAGTCTATACAGTAATATCTATAGTAGTCTATATAGTAATGTCTATCGCAGTCTATACAGTAATGTCTATAGTAGTCTATACAGTAATGTCTATAGTAGTCTATATAGTAATGTCTATAGTAGTCTATATAGTAATATCTATAGTAGTCTATATAGTAATGTCTATAGTAGTCTATATAGTAATATCTATAGTAGTCTATATAGTAATGTCTATAGTAGTCTATACAGTAATATCTATAGTAGTCTATATAGTAATGTCTATAGTAGTCTATATAGTAATGTCTATAGTAGTCTATACAGTAATGTCTATAGTAGTCTATATAGTAATGTCTATAGTAGTCTATATAGTAATGTCTATAGTAGTCTATATGGTAATGTCTATAGTAGTCTATATAGTAATGTCTATAGTAGTCTATATAGTAATGTCTATACCAGTCTATACAGTAATGTCTATAGTAGTCTATACAGTAATGTCTATAGTAGTCTATATAGTAATGTCTATACCAGTCTATATAGTAATGTCTATAGTAGTCTATATAGTAATGTCTATAGTAGTCTATACAGTAATGTCTATAGTAGTCTATAGTAGTCTATATAGTAATGTCTATAGTAATCTCTATAGTGATGTCTGTCGTAGTCTATATAGTAATGTCTATAGTAGTCTATATAGTAATGTCTATAGTAGTCTATACAGTAATGTCTATAGTAGTCTATATAGTAATGTCTATAGTAGTCTATATAGTAATGTCTATAGTAGTCTATATAGTAATGTCTATAGTAGTCTATACAGTAATGTCTATAGTAGTCTATATAGTAATGTCTATAGTAGTCTATATAGTAATGTCTATAGTAGTCTATATAGTAATGTCTATAGTAGTCTATATAGTAATGTCTATAGTAGTCTATATAGTAATGTCTATCGTAGTCTATATAGTAATGTCTATACCAGTCTATATAGTAATGTCTATAGTAGTCTATACAGTAATGAATGTCTATAGTAGTCTATACAGTAATGTCTATAGTAGTCTATACAGTAATGTCTATAGTAGTCTATATAGTAATGTCTATAGTAGTCTATATAGTAATGTCTATAGTAGTCTATACAGTAATGTCTATAGTAATCTATACAGTAATGTCTATAGTAGTCTATATAGTAATGTCTATAGTAGTCTATATAGTAATGTCTATAGTAGTCTATACAGTAATGTCTATAGTAGTCTATACAGTAATGTCTATAGTAGTCTATATAGTGATGTCTATACCAGTCTATATAGTAATGTCTATAGTAGTCTATACAGTAATGTCTATAGTAGTCTATACAGTAATGTCTATAGTAGTCTATATAGTAATGTCTATAGTAGTCTATATAGTGATGTCTATACCAGTCTATATAGTAATGTCTATAGTAGTCTATATAGTAATGTCTATAGTAGTCTATACAGTAATGTCTATAGTAGTCTATATAATAATGTCTATACCAGTCTATATAGTAATGTCTATAGTAGTATTTGCTTTCTACAATATGTACTACCAAAGAGTCTACATCTTAATTGTAACAAATGCATGAGGTAACTGGATGATGTGATGAAGAGTAGTGGATGAAGTGATGAAGAGTACTGGGTGATGTGATGATATATACTGGGTGAGGTGTTGCACTAATGATCACATCAGAGAGAAGCTGTATATTCCTAACAATTGGCTATTGAACGTGAAGAAACAGAAGACAGCATGTTTAGACCATCTGATAAAAAATGATGGAATGGAAAAAATAATCCTTGATGTACACATTCCGGAGAAGAAGTGCTGTCGGAGGAGATTTCCAGCATTCTTGGTCCCTCATAGAACCTCATTACTCACTGCTATCAGGGCAGTGTTGGCCACCCACATGAGAATGCTCTGTGAATTGAAATGTCCATTTCAACGCATATCCCTCACTATTTTCCAAGGCAAAGCTTTCTCAATTCTGTCTGCTGGGACTATGAGGCAGTATATATTTGGGGTTCTCAGCATCTGAACACTATATAATCCAGGCTCATATTATTAGTGAAGCGATGAGGCAGACCAAATAGGATATAAGGAAGGACAATGACAAATGTCATCTTTGTTCAATGGAGACATTTGGAAAGATTGCACAAAACCAGATATATGGTACTGTTCTGCTGTGAGATTAGACCAAAGAGTAATAGTGCTGGAGTGTACTATGATACTGTACTGTTGTGAGAGTATGATGATGAGCTCAGCTACAGCATTCAATAAGAAACAACCTATGGAACAAAACCAGCCCTGGTTATATGGAACAAAACCTGCCCTGGTTATATGGAACAAAACCAGCCCTGGTTATATGGAACAAAACCTGCCCTGGTTATATGGAACCAAACCTGCCCTGGTTATATGGAACCAAACCAGCCCTGGTTATATGGAACCAAACCTGCCCTGGTTATATGGAACAAAACCAGCCCTGGTTATATGGAACAAAACCAGCCCTGGTTATATGGAACCAAACCTGCCCTGGTTATATGGAACCAAACCTGC
The DNA here is from genome assembly GCA_964016885.1 of Eledone cirrhosa. Classification (NCBI taxonomy): domain Eukaryota; kingdom Metazoa; phylum Mollusca; class Cephalopoda; order Octopoda; family Eledonidae; genus Eledone; species Eledone cirrhosa. The sequence goes on along the minus strand of OZ024741.1, from coordinate 268,946,253 downwards.
CCTGGTTATATGGAACAAAACCAGCCCTGGTTATATGGAACAAAACCAGCCCTGGTTATATGGAACCAAACCTGCCCTGGTTATATGGAACCAAACCAGCCCTGGTTATATGGAACAAAACCAGCCCTGGTTATATGGAACCAAACCTGCCCTGGTTATATGGAACAAAACCAGCCCTGGTTATATGGAACAAAACCAGCCCTGGTTATATGGAACCAAACCTGCCCTGGTTATATGGAACCAAACCTGCCCTGGTTATATGGAACAAAACCAGCCCTGGTTATATGGAACAAAACCAGCCCTGGTTATATGGAACCAAACCTGCCCTGGTTATATGGAACCAAACCAGCCCTGGTTATATGGAACAAAACCAGCCCTGGTTATATGGAACCAAACCTGCCCTGGTTATATGGAACAAAACCAGCCCTGGTTATATGGAACAAAACCAGCCCTTGTTATATAGAACCAAACCTGCCCTGGTTATATGGAACCAAACCTGCCCTGGTTATATGGAACAAAACCAGCCCTTGTTATATAGAACCAAACCAGCCCTGGTTATATGGAACCAAACCAGCCCTGGCTATATGGAACAAAACCAGCCCTTGTTATATGGAAAAAAACCAGCCCTGGTTATATGGAACCAAACCTGCCCTGGTTATATGGAACAAAACTAGCTCTGGTTGTATGGAACAAAACTAGCTCTGGTTGTATGGAACAAAACCAGCCTTGGTTGCATGGAACAAAACCACCAACTTTAATGGATTCCTATTTAAATTGAACTCTTCCAACATAGACGTATAAGAATCAGGCATTAAGTTGCTCTCTCAGTAATGAAATAAGTAATTTTAGTAAATCCCTCAAAACTCTTCATTAATTAATTGAAATAAGTGTATTTCATTAGAAATATTCTGCACAAGAGGGTTAAAAAATGTTTTAATTATCAATCATTAAATGCAATTATTTCCTCTCACAAGAACTTTCATATTCATTAATTAACCTAAATGTTAACATAATTAACATTTAATTATGAAGAAATTAATATTTATATTTATAACATGAAAACATGTGACCTAGTGGTTAAGGTATTAGGCTTCATTCCACATTGTACAGCTGCAAAAATGAGCAGCAGCAGCTGGGAGTTAACCATGCAATGGGCTAGTGTCCCATCCATGACCCCTGTACTCTCAGTCACTTAAAATCAATGAAACCTGAATGAGCTTCCACCTGATGCTATGGACAGATTTAAAGAACTTATATCAGAGGTATATTTTGTCAATTGAAGGTGCATGGTGTGGTGGTTAGGGTGCTGGACTCACAATCATAAGGCCATGAGTTTAATTCCTGGACTGGGCAGCACATTGTCTGCTCAGCGACTTATACATTAATTTCATGAGCAGGCAGTTCCATTGATTCAAATGAAGCACTGGTTGTCGGAAGTGATGGCAGTCCAACAACTTGTCAACTACTATTGTTAATACAAAAACTTGTCTACTACTACTAGTGCCACCACCACTACTACTACTCCTGATACAACATCAATAACCTGTAAACTACTACTACTACTACTACTACTGGTCCAACAACAACCTGTCAACTACTATTGTATACTGACATTGAAAGGTGGGTGTGAGGAGGTGAAGCTGGGGGCAGTAGTGGAAAAGGGGGTGGTGGTAACAGGCAGTAATGGGTTAAGTATTTCATAAGGTATAGAGTTGCATAAAGTCATAAGCCATATGTTTGTAGAGTGAATAAAGAAGGGGGAGTTAGTTTAGTCAAGACATTCACTATATATGAAACACTACAACAGCCAACAGTGATATCAACGGAACTTAGGAAGGGTAAGTGAGAGGAGAGATGGGAAGAAAGAGGAGGAGAGAACATAGCTATAAAAAGATGGTAGGAGACTGAAAACATCAGTCTATATGTGTACTACATTATTAATTATTCATTTAATCATAAAAGATGCTGTTTAGATCTAGAACCACATGGTTGCAAAGCAAGACTTCAGAATGACACAGTCATGCCCTCTGCTGTTTAGATCTAGAACCACATGGTTGCAAAGCAAGACTTCAGAATGACATAGTCATGCCCTCTGTTGCCCCTCATCCAGAAAAGCAATGAATAATATAAATATTCCAGCCATAGTCATGCCAGACAAAGTTGTGTAGATATTGATGTAATTTGAGGAAGATTTGACTGCTACTTCTAGCAGGTTGTGGCTCTGAGATAAAAGATGCAGCTCAGAAGAGCAATTACAGAAGACTCAACTTGGCTTTGTATTAAAACATAGACTGCCATAGTTGGAATGTCTTTGATAATGGCTACGTTTGGCTAAACAACACCTAAAACATACATAACACTTAGTAAAACAATTACATTCTCTCCCTTGGTGTCAACATCTCAGCAACTACATATTCAGATTGATGGTCAAAACTGGAATGCCTTTGATCATAGGTCTGTTTGGCTAAAAAAAAACTAAAACATAGACCAAGGTAGGTGACACTTTTAGTAACACAAATACAAGAGAACTTACATAGGAGCCCTTAAATTCTCTCTCTTGATGGCAACACCTCACCAACTACATATTCAGATTGTTTCATGTTAGCCATTGTCATCATTTTGAATCTGTTTTTTTCTTATATGTGCTGTCACACAGAGGACACCAACAAACTTTGGTGCTGTGTAATGTCTTAAGTCCATTATATCATACTACCAACACTGGCGAAGTTGTCCATGTGAGGAGGACTCTAGCCTGTCCTTATTTTAAGTTAACCCTTTAGCATTTAAACCAGCCATATTCGGCCAGAATTCTTTCACTTCTTTCTGTTCAAACCAGCCATAACTGGCCACTCATACTGACATTAAGGTATTGTTCTCAAAATAAATAATATCAAAATTTTGTAGATTAGATATTATGTGAGATAATTATGTAAGATAAAGCCTTTACCACAAAAATATAATAGTATATATAGAGTAATGTAAATTCTAAAGGGTTAATACCTTCCTAGATCAGTGAATTGGCAGAGTAGTTAAGACGTCAGCTAGAATGCTTTACGGTATTCATCCCACCTCTTTGTGCACTCTGTTTGAGTTCAAATCCTGCTGTGGTCAACTTTGCCTTTCATCTTTTCATGGTCGATAAAAAAAAAAGTACCAGTCCAATACTGGGATCGATCCTTCCTCTATAGAAAAAATTGGCTGTGTTCAAACATGGAGAGGGTTGGACTCCGCCAGGTTTAAATGTGCCCTAGACATGCCATATAACGATGCCTCTGACTCCACAAGGAGTTATGGGACACTTTCTACTTTCTTTCTACCTTCCTAGATGGACAGTCTACACTACAGTCTCATTTGTACATTCCATTTTTTTAAATATATTTTCTTGCACCAGAAGTCCTTCCTGTTACTAACCACTTTACATATTATAACCAATATATTTTATAAGTGATGGAAAGATCACCCAACTGTAAAAATCATGCCGAAAATAAAACTTAGAAACAAGATGTGTCCCCTACGAGCTGAACAGCAGTTGACTGGTCTAGAAGGGCAGTGACTCGAAATAAGAACTCTAAAACTACTGATAGCTAAGTGAAGACTGATTTATAGAGATGAGGGAGTGCCAGGGGTGAAATATAAAAACAACTGCTACCAAATTCTTACCCTACAAAAAACCAGTTCTTTGAATCCAGTAGGAAAGAAAGGTGTGTCTTCAACTGAGTCAGCTTCTACTTGTGATTCCGCACTATTTACTAAATAGATATTCTCACATTATCATTATCATTTTCTTTCTCTCTCTCTCTCTCTCTCTCTCTCTCTCTCTCTCTCTCTCTCTCTCTCTCTCTCTCTCTCTCTCTCCACCCCCAATCAGTGCCCCATAAAATGTTATGGCAACATTAACTCTTAAAGTCCTGTATGGTATGAAACCATACCAGCAAAACATTCTTGAAAAGTACAAAACAACACTATCACTGCATTACATTAAAGTAATTTTCTCTAATACTGCAAATTTTCATGATCTGTCAACTAGTAAAGCTATTACAAACATTTGAATATCTTTTTAATAAGATATTTTCTGCTAAATCATTATAGGAGATATTAACAATTAAAGTAAGTGAACAGATGCATTTATATGTAAGTAATAACTCACCTGCAACGACACTGTCGTATTTTTTCTTAAAGTCAGTCGTTAGTAGTGCCGTATCTCCAGCTACCGTTGTGGCCAGTTGTACTCCTCCGCTTTCACCAGCAGTTTGTTGCATGTCAGACATTTCCAAAGTGGTTGATGTGGGTGTTTGAGGATTAGCCGATGATGATGATGAAGATGATGATGATGATGAAGAGGTGGAGGTGGAGGAAGTGGAGGAGGATGTTGTGGCAGCATGGCCAGAAGATGAAGAAGCTGCTGAGGCAGCATGGCCACTAGATCCATGGATGTGAGCACACCTGTCAGGTGAGAGCATCTTGATGTCATCTGCCACTGTTACCTGCTTATCGATCATCTCTCTGAAATCAAAGAATTTACTAAAATTAGAAAATACCAAAATTTACATGAAACTTCAAATTATATCACTGTCCTACTTAATTCTCTCTCTCTCCTAACATCATGCCATACAGTGCTGGGCTTACCTATAAGCTAAATAATCTATAGTTTAGGGCCAAACACCCTCATGGGCCTCATTGTCAAAAATATTTTTTTCATTCTTTAACACTAAATCATCAAAAATATTTATATATAATAATAATAATAATAATAATAATAATTGTTTCTACTTTTTGGCACAAGGCTAGCAATTACCCAGTACATTACTGGTACTTTATTTTATCTACCCCGTAAGGATGAAAGGCAAAGTTAACCTTGGCGGGATTTGAACTCAGACGGTAAAGGGACATAACTATGCTGGAAAGCATGACGTCCGACCCTCTACCGATACTGCCAATCCCCCTAATAATTGTTTCTACGTTTGGCACAAGGCCAGTAATTACCCAGTGCATTACTGGTGCTTTATTCTATCAACCTCGTAAGGATGAAAGGCAAAGTTAACCTCGGCAGGATTTGAACTCAGATCATAAAGGGCCGTAACTCTTTGCTGCAAAGCACAGCGTCCGAACCTCTACCAATACTGCCAAATGAAATTACATTATAACGAAATTCACAGGGTATAAAAAGAAAGTTCGTTGTAATGAGCGAAATTCACAGGATATAAAAAGAAAGTTCGTTGTAATGAGCGAAATTCACAGGATATAAAAAGAAAGTTCGTTGTAATGAGCGAAATTCACAGGATATAAAAAGAAAGTTCGTTGTAATGAGCGAAATTCACAGGATATAAAAAGAAAGTTCGTTGTAATGAGCAATTCTTTATAACAAGATCGACCTAACACATTGAGCATGTGACCCAGGATTGAAAAAAATGTTGTTATACTGAAAAATTTGTTATAATGGTATTTGTTATAACAGAACTTTAACTCTAGTCTTTATCATTAACATTAATATTAATATAAAAATAGTAATTATATTTTCTTTTAGAAGAGGGCCTCAAATTTCTTATAGATTAGAGCCTCAGCAGGTCCTGGTCATACACCAACCAATTCTCTCTCCTATCTCACAACATAACATTAGACAATGATCAAAATAATAATACTCTTATTCTCTTGTTCACAAAACTAGAAATCCCTAAATTGTCTGAAAGTTTAATCACTAATATTAATACTGCCATATCACTAATACTTGTTATAACGTCCTGTACCACATCAAACCCCATTAGCAAAGCCGTCTTGAAAAGCCTTGACTCCATCATATTAAAAATTGAAGTCTTTACTCTAATACGGCAAATTTTCACAATGATCTGTCCACCAGTAAAGGCATTACAAACATTTAAATTTAACAAGCCTATTTTTTAAAATATTTTCTGCTAAATCATTACAGAATGTTAAGAGTTAATACTATAGCTATAGTACTACTAATAATATTACAATAACACTAATAATACTACAATATCACTAATATTGCTATAAATATTAACACAATATCAATAATAATATGACTAATCTTACAACTATTGGTGAACATCTTGTATGAAATATATCCAGACCAGCTATTACCAATGTTAACACTATTCACACAGAGATGATTAACTCTTTAGCATTTACATTACTCTATATATACTATTATATTTTCACAGTAAAGGCTTTATCTCACATAATATTGAATCTATGAGATTTTAATATCATTTATTTTGAGAACAATACCTTAATATCAGAATGAGCGGCCAGTTATGGCTGGTTTGAACAGAAAGAGGTGAGAGAATTCTGGCCGGATACGGACGGTTTAAATGATAAAGGGTTAACAAAAACAATAGTTCATAAACAGAAAATAACAATGATATTTTATCATTTTCTAGAACTAAACTGATGCCAAGTTATTAAATTTCTGACTTCATATACCGAAGGGTTTGATTAACTGTTAACATCCTATAACAATTTAGTAGAAAATATCTCAGAAAGAAATAAACATGGATTAATTCAAATGTTTATAGTACTTTTACAAATGTGAAATGTTATATTTATACTTTTGATTTATACTTTTTAAGAATGCCTTACTAATGTGGTTTCATATGGTATAGGATGTTGAGTGTTTTTCCGTTTTAGTTTGATTTTTTAAAATAAAATAAATAAAATAAAATAAAACAAAAGATTGAAACCTCACTAAAATGTAATCTGGTATGTTTAACTCTTACCCAGCCAAATACTCAATTACTTCCCTTTACACTCAGATATCAACTAACTCTTTACTATAAAATATATTACAATACACAATAATATATTACAGTAAATATACAGTATATATACAATATACAATAAGGGTACAGCGCATATATATATATATATATATATATATATATATATATATATATATATATATATATAACAGTATATATTACAGCTTTTAGACATAATATACTTTGAGACAAAATTATGGCAAAATCTTCTAATTCAATATTGAAAATCCGTTTGCAATTTTGTAAACACACATGCTTTATATATATATATATATATATATACAAGCATAGATGAGTTGAGAAAGAAACTGGGTATAAGAGGGATAAGTCGTGGTGTGCAGGAGAGAAGGCTGAGATGGTATGGACATGTGATGTGCATGGAGGATGACTGCTGGGTAAAGAAGTGCCAAGAAATCCCAGTAGAAGGAAGATGCAGTAGCGGTAGACCATGAAAAACATGGGCGGAGGTGGTAAGAGCAGACCTCAGATTGCTGAAACTCAACAAGGAGATGACGAGGGACTGTGACAAGTGAAGAGATGCTGTGCTGAATAGGACTCGTCCAACCCTTGCAAGCAGGGAAAAGCGGATGTAAAATGAAGATGATGATATATATATATATATATATATATATATATTCATATATATACAAGCGTGGAAAAACGGCTGTAAAAATGATGACGCTGGTGTGCGAGTGTGAGTCTGTGCAGCAGACTTCCTTTCTTTCCAGCATTAACATGTTGCACATCATACATGCTAAGTCTATTGTCCATTTATTTCCAGTCATCAGTTTTTACATGTTTATCTCTGTTTTTGTCCAAAGACACCAGTAAATTTCCATGTCCATTCTTTGTTTTGTTATCATCTCATATACATCATTCTGACAGAGCAGTTCTCCAATCTGTTTGCTGAAATTGGCATCACAAGTGGAATACCATCTTAATGCACAAAATTGCATGCCAGTGATGTGGCTGAACTCGTCTACAATTCTTATGTAAATGAGTGCATTTTCTACTGATGCGTGTATGTGAGAGAGAGAGAGAGAGAGAGAGAGAGAGAGAGAGGAGAGAGAGAGAGAGAGAGAGAGAGAGAGAGAGAGAGAGAGAGAGAGAGAGAGAGAGAGAGAGAGAGAGAGAGAGAGAGAGAGAGAGAGAGAGAGAGAGAGAGAGAGAGCGGGAGAGGGATAGAGAGAACAACATTTGGTTAACTCTTGCAGCATTGGGAAATTTGAGAATATAGTTGCAGCAATGCAGATAACTATAATAATAGCTGATAACTTATAAATATTAGTTTAATAAATCAGGGATATTTTATCTGATTTATTTATCTATAGTTATCAGCTGTTATTATAGTGAATATATTTTCATATATATACATATATATATATATACCTGATTTCATATGAATGAAACAATTCTAGTCCTGCAGAAGCCTTTTCTATATTAAATTTTCGTTATTCTCACACTACTTATATATTGAGCACCTTATTTACTGTGGTTACCCTTGGTATACTCGGGATCAACACACACACATGCCTGTGTATATATATGTATATATATGTATATGTGTGTGCACATGTGCATGCGTGTTTATGCATGTGTATATACATCATCATCATTTAACTTTCACTTTCCAAGCTAGCATGAGTTAGATATGTTTCACCAGGTGACCACATCTTGTTCATACAGATCTGTATATTGATTCTAAAGTTGGGTGCCCTTCCTAATGCCGACCATGTTAGTGTGGAGTGGGTGCTTTTCATTGTGACATTAAAACAACCATCTAACAAGGGGGACTGGGTGCTTTTTTTCATTGTCACTAACACAACCACCTACAGGGTGGACTGAGTGCATTTTGTCATATCACCAGCATGACCACTTATTAATAATTGGAGTATCAAAACTGTTTTACCTGATAGTTAAAAGTTCAATGCAGTGTACACATATGCTGATGATGATGATACATAAGAAAAGTGAACAAGGAAAAACAACATAGGAGGACAATACAAAGCAATGACAGTGTATTAGTTTAATGCTTGATATTGTTTGGTAAAAGGACTTAATGTTTTGGGCACTAATCCTTCATTGGAAGATAGAATAAAAAGAGAGAAAAGTGGGTTTTTGAGAGAGAAGACAAAAGAATATATATATATATATATATATATATATATATATATATATATAATATATATATATATACACACACACACACACACTGTGTCATCAGAATATTCAATTAATCAAACACAGATTTCACTTCACAAATTCTTGTGTTGTGTCTGGGGATAACCACAGTTTAAAAAGGTACTCAATACATTGACATTTTTATTATATATATAGAAATGACTTCTAAAGGACTAGAACTGTTTCATTCATATGAAATCATCATTCCTGATGATTTCATACGGATGACACAGTTCTAGTCCTGTAGAATAGAAGTCATACACACACACTTATATACATATATATATACACACACACACACACACACACACACACACACACACACACACAGTAGTGCAAGTGGGAATATTTGTTTTTGTTGTGTGCAAACAACGCCCTACCATGCGGCAGTTGCATGTGCACTCTTTATAAAACAATTTTTTTAAAATAAAGGCTGGCATCAAGAACAGCAACAGTCATAGAATTCTGCAATCCAGCAGAAAAATCTCATCTGACCCATACCAGCATGGTAAAGTAAATGTTTATCCTTTTAGCATTTAAACCAGCCGTATCCAGCCAGAATTCTTTCACCTCTTTCTGTTCAAACCGGCCATAACTGGTTGTTCATACTTACATTAAAGTATGATTCTCAAAATAAATAACATCAAAATCTTGTAGATTCGAGGTTATGTGAGCTAAAGTGTTTACTGTTAAAATACAATAGTAAATACAATAGTAAATACAATAGTAAATACAATAGTAAATACAATAGTAAATACAATAGTATATATAGAGTAATGCAAATGTTAAAGGGTTAAATAATGATGATGATTCAAGTTGAAAACAAGATCACAAGAGATAACATCCCGGCAGAGATAGAATTCAATGTCAGAATGAGGTACTTAACAAAATGCTTTGCAGCATTGAATTAGGCCCCCTTTAGGTTCTGAGTTCAAATACTACTGAGGTCAACTTTATCTTATCGACCTTGGTAGGATGAAAAGGAAAGTACCAGTCAAGTACTGCATTCAATGTAATTGACTTTTCTGTACCCAGAAATTGTTGGTCTTGTGCTTAAATTAGAAATCAATATTATCTTTTTTTGTTATCTGGAATTTCTAGGGTATTAATAATCTATGATAGTTGTTGTGTGGTAATTGGATGTTGTAGAAGCAGGGTATGGAAGGGGAGTGATGGGGGTCATTTCTGAGAAGACTAGGGTCTTGGATGTTGAGTAGTAATGGCATGTGGTAGAAGCAGAGTATGGAAGGGGAGAGGTGGGGGTCAATTCTGAGGTGTTGCGGGGTAATGGGATGTGGTAGAGAGAGGATAGGGAAAGAAGTGTTGCTGTTGATTCTAAGAATAGACACAACTGGCTTCCCTTTGCAGCTTGAGCCAGGAGAGCAACAAAAAGCCAGACAGCATCACAATCTTCTGTTCTGCAGTGGTAAGCCCCTCATTTGGAATGCAACATGTATTGACCCAGGTGTCATTGCCTGACAAGTTGAAGAATCAGCCACTTTCTAATAGGTTTGTTGTTAAACCTGAAGCAGTGGAGACTTGTGGCATTATTGGTTTTCATACAACCTCTCTATACAATGTTATTGGAGCAGAGTTGACCACCCTCAGGCATGAGCCCTGTGAGTTGGAATAGCTATTTCAATGCATCTACCTCACTACCCTCCGGGGCAATGCTTTCTCCATTTTCTCTGCTGGGACTATGAAGAGGCTTGTGCCTGGAGTTCTACATGCCAGAGAGAGTTTTCCCACACTGTTTGGACTTGTATTATTGGGGGTAGTGATGATCAAAAGGATTAGATTTTTTTTTTTAAATCTAAACTATAATAAAGTAAGAAGCACAGGACTGCGTACAGTTTATAATGTTTTATCCCATTAGTAAAATAAGTTGGATTACTTTGAATAAATAATGAATGAATATTACATAATTTATCTACTTAATTTTGTGGCTGTTCATTAAATATATTTTATTATTTATTTAAAGATTCACTTCTTTAAAATTTTCAAATGTCAACACTTCCTGTGGCGATCGCTTAAATAAACATATTAATTTTCTGTCACTAATTTTCTCCTAATGCAGTTTATATATAATATCGTCTTTTTTTAATGTATCATGGATTACGTTACTGATTACATAAGACAGTGTAACACAGTCTTCATTCAATTTCTGTGTATATTGTCAATTACGATTTTATTTGATGTATCATATCTACATGTATATATACTTGCATATAATATCAATACACACACTACACATGCTAGCAGAAAACCACCTGATGGGTGGTTTTTCTGCTAGTAATAATAATAATAATAATAATAATAATAATAATAATAATAATAATAAAGCACTTTCAGTGCATGCTATTTGTGGCTAATAAATGAAATGATCTTTTTTTTTCTTTTTTTTTTATGATTTCTGATATCATAAAATAAATTCCTAACATTTTGTTAATAAAAATAAACTTTTCAATCATTTGTCAATTACAAAAAAAACTTTTTTTTTAAATGGATGTGTGGTAATCAGGTGTAGTTAAAGGCAAAGCAAGGAAATGGGGATGAGATCAATTCTAAGAACACAACAATTTCAAATAAAGAAGGACAGGGCAATATTAGAGGACATACTGAGCAAAGACTGTTGATGATGATGTAAGGTTCAATTTCATCCACTATGGGAAACTGTAGATAATTTATATAAATATGAATGCTTTGTGTGTACACTATTTTACTGGTCTGAGTCATTAGATTGCAGACATGCTGGGGCACCACCTTAAAGGGATTTTAGTCAACCACATCAAGCCTGGTGCTTTATACTTCCAATCTATTTTTGTTGTACCAAGTTACAGGACATAAATACAGACAGATACACACCACACACACATATAATATTAAAATAAAAGTCGAATGACATATGTATATAAAATAAACACATCAAACAATTACAGGGGATAATTTGTAAAGAGTGTAAACACACATAATTACGGAGGTAACATATTAAAAATTAACAAGAACCCTGGATACTTTGCAATAATGATTAATCTCCTTTGTATATATTCCATTGAAGAAATATATTTCACCAGTAATTGGTGAATCACAGATGTCAAATGTTGGATCATCAGCACAGGAGAAGATTTAACTATCTAGGATTACACACTAAAAGTAAATTAGGGAATAACGGCGAAAAAGCGCATGTGGTTTAAAAAAACACACCACCCCACTGTCAAGTCAGTGGCATGAATAGGGTTATCGACAGCCGAGTCCTTTCAACATAAAAAGCTCTACTAACAGACTTAGTAGCCGTAAATACTACCAAAATTAGATTAAAGATGCCATGTCTGAGAATATCAGAAGCATGCACCATACGAACTGTGGAATAAGCTCAAAGATTTTAAGTAGTAAATCCGAGCATTTATTAACATTAAATTAAAAGTCGAATGACATATATATATATAAAATAAACATATCAAACAATTACAGAGGATAATTTGTAAATTATATATATATATACACACACATATATATATATATATGAAAAAGAGAGGATAGATAGATATACACATGCACTGCAGTTTTCATCTACCAAATTCCACCCAGAAAGCATTGATCAACTCAAGGTGCTACACAGGTAAAATCCTGTGGTTGCAAAGCAAACTCATTAGCCACACAATCGTATGTGTGTGTGTGAGTGTGTCTTCATACACAGACACACACATCTATGTATGTAGTCTACATTATCTGAATAATTTCATAGAACTAATATGAAATTCAAAATTTACGAAGCCAACCAACAAAAGGCTGTCTTTTTTTTTTATTTTTTATTTAACAACGAAATGTATTGGATGTATAGATATTCCCATTTACTATAATACCAGAACTTCAGGTGAGGATACCATTAACTGAGAATGTAACGGGAGGAAAGCAAGCAGGACTCATTGTACATTGCTGTTCCTGCTCTTCTCTCATTACTTATGTGTCTTTTACTAAATTCATGCAAATGTCCTCAAAGAACTGAGCAACTCTCTACTAAAACAATATGTAACTTATCTACCGAAAGTTGCTTTTTCTGAAGAGAAAAAATTATAAATACAAAAGTGGGTGCAACTTATCTACCGCTGTGACTTATCTCCATGAATATATAGAGTATATTTGTTTCAGGTTTAAGTTTCATATTGTTAGTTCTTGTATTGTGACTGTTAAGTTTCATATTGTTAGTTCTTGTATTGTGACTGTTAAGTTTCATATTGTTAGTTCTTGTATTGTGACTGTTAAGTTTCATATTGTTAGTTCTTGTATTGTGACTGTTAAGTTTCATATTGTTAGTTCTTGTATTGTGACTGTAGGATATAGCTGTTTAATTTTGCAGTTAAATGAGGGCCAATATTAGATGTGATGTAATAATTACAAGACTGCCACTTGAGCAGGGTCAAAACAATATGAAACAATATTGACAGAGAGGCCAAAGAAGATGGCTTAATACTGTCTGAATAATAACAAAGTGATATCTCTGGAAAATACCTCTTCAATATCATCAAAGATGGTGTGATGCATGAGATCCTGTCTGATCTTAAGGTAAATAGATACTGATGCAGTGACACATAGATACATTTACAGTGACACATACAACCAGATATACAGATATAGTCACAGTAACAGATATAGTAACAGAGATATAGACATAGTGATATAGATATAGTCACAGTGACACTGATATAGTGACACACATATATAGTCACAGACTCAGATATAGTCACAGTGACACAGATATAATCACAGACACTCAGATATAGTCACAGTGACACTGATATAGTTAGTGACACAGATTTAGTCACAGTGACACATATGTAATTAGAGTCACAGTGACACAGATACAGTCACAGACACTTAGATACAGTCACACAGATATAGTTAGTGACACAGATACAATCACAGTGACACTGACATAGTCACAGTAACAGATACAATCAGTGACACAGATAGAGTCACAGACAGAGATATAGTTAGTGACACAGATACAATCACAGGCACTCAGGTATAGTCACAAACACTCAGATATAGTCACAGTAACAGATAGAGTCAGAGACACATATAGAGTCACAGTGACACACAGATATAGTTAGTCACAAATACAGATACTGCCTATTGGAGACTAATAAATATTTCAGTTGAAAATACATCATTACACCTGTGTTTTATATAAATGTCATTTCACACATCCGAAAACTATATATATATTGGGGTGTGCACTCTCTCTCTCTCTCTCACACACACACACACACACACACACACACACACACACACACACACACACACACACACACACACAACTACCACAGTACCTGTCAAAAATGATTGGGTTTGTCATGAAAAATATTCAATAATTTATTGATCACAACATTCTATACAAAAATATTTCAATCCTTGAATTTCCTTCATCACCTCCCTCTTGTGGCCCTAGCTATCCCCATGTTTCATTTAAATTCATTTAAATCAATTAGAATAATGATCTTCCACATTTGCTTTTAATCATTATCAAATATGCATCCATTAAATCATGATGACTTATGTAACTTTCTCTGTCTATCTATCTATATATCTATCTTCAGACTGCTATTGGGATTTGGGCTTTGTTGTTGTTATTGTTGTTCTTTCCAAAGATAGATACATTGATAAACATAGATAGACAACTATCAACTGACAGACACACAGAGGGCTAGACCGACAGCTAGATAAGGAGGCATGTAGTAGGCAAATAGATAGATAGAGACAGATACATACATAGATAGAAAGTCATTGTTATTTAGTGGATACTAGCAGAATGGCCCAGTGTTGCTCGGGATTTGCTTTAGGGTTCTTATATATTTGATATATATTTATCCTTATCGACCCTCGTGAAATAAATACATTTGTTTATATTTCGTTATTGTGTATGCAAAAATATCTGTACACGAATATAAATTATATATATATATATATATATATATATATATATATATATATATATATATATATGTATATATATATATATATATATATATGTATATATATATATATATATATATTAAAATAACAGATTAAAGTTTAAGCAAAGAATCGCTGCTTTCACCCTTAACGGGATCTTCTGAAACTAAAAAAATCAATCTGTGAACGCAGAATTAAATAATTCGAAAAACGTTACACACTATATATATATGTATACACACACTATATATACACATCCACACATACACATATAATGTCATAATGCAGACAGCCAGACAGATGTTATAAGGGCGCAACATTATATCTATGTATCTATCTAAAAAGAAAGACTAAGAATTATAGAGAGAGATCGCTAAATCGCCTAATGCGGTCCCTAGGGCATTGATAATTTGAATTTGTTTTTGCTCAAAACACTCACAGGACCATAAGTATTACATGTGTAAAGTTTGAAAACAATCGGTTGGGTGGTTCTTGAGTTTTAGGGAGACAGACAGACATTCTCTGTTTTAGATATATAGATGTTTGATAGATAGATGCTGGATGGATAGATAATGAGATAGACAAATGTATTTATTGTCCGAAGATAGAAAGATACATAGGTAGCTAGCTATAGATAGCTGCTGCTCTAATGACTAAATATCTTGTCATCACTGAGAAAAACGTAGGGAGGAAAATGTCAAATTAGCATTTCTCTATCAAAGTTAGCACAAGTGGTTGACACCTGACTTTTGTGTTTTCTTACATACATATATATACACTAGTGTATATATACTGTTCTATGTAGAAAGCAGGGTAGATACACTGTTGTGTGTATGTGCATACATACACTCTAAAGTATACATACTGATGTATGATATAGTTAGTAGAGCTGGTATACATGTCATGAAGAATGGAGGCATAAAAGAAGGCCCCTCATGTTTGTGTTATGGTACAGTATGTGGAGGTGTGTGATCTAGTGGTAAGTGTGTTGAATTTACAATTATAATGTGAGTTTGATACCTTGACTGGTTGTGTGTTGTGTTTTTGAGCAAAACACTTTGTTTCACATTGCTCCAGTATACTCACTATGCTCAGTTGAAAATGAGTACCAGCAATAGCTGGGGACTTAACTCTGCAATGGACTGGCATCCTGTCCAGGGGGTGAGTCTTGTTCACTCAGTTACTGCGATAATCACCAACCTGATGAGCCTCCAGACTCAAGACAGACTTAGACATTAGACAGTATGTAGCATTGGCAAAGTCCAGACAACCCTCCAACTGGTCCTTGATGTTTGCGTAGGCTCTTATAACCTAACGGACCTTTTTAACGAAAAGAGACAAACAAATGACAGAAACAGCAATATGTAAGGCAGATCAACCATGTTTAATGTAATGAACCAGAAAGAACTGAGGTCATTGAGTACTTAGTTGTGCAGCTTCTCACTCCTTCTCCCTCTCTAGCTCCCACTGTTATTACTATCCATCAATCTTTCTCTAGCATTACTCTCTCCTTTGTCACTCACTAATGACATACATAACCCCCACCTTCTCTCCCTCTCTCTGCTATTACAATGCTCATACTTTCTATAATTCAATATACTTACCAACAACCAGAATGTATCTAGCTCTCTGACGTGTATATTCAGTCAGCTATTTGGAGAAATATACATATAATCTTTCGTTCCCTCTTCCCTTCTCACACACATACTTTATCTATCTATCTCTATTTTATATATATTTCCATCTTCCCCTCTCACATACTCTCCCTCTCTCTCTTACTTTCACTTTTAATATCTTTCCACTCCTACCACTCTAGAGTCCCCTCTTTTATTCTATCACCCCCTCACTGTGGTTCTGTCATGTTGCCTTGAATGCACAAAGACTATGTAGATTAACGAGAAGAATCTCTAATCTTGCCAGGGAGCAGACAACTTCTCTAGCACCTGTGATAAGATAAAATATACCCAGTACACATTGTAAAGAGGTTGGTATTTGGTGGGGTATTGAGCCATAGAAACTGAGTGAGGGGTGATCTCTCACCCATCTAAAGGGCAATAACTTCAAATTTTAAAAAAATGCCGAAACTGTGACAACCTATCCAACCCATGTATTGGGAAATTGGACATAGAATTATGACAATTTACTATTGTATTTTTATGTAACCAATTTCATAGTTTATATAAGTTGTATTTCACCCACCATATGATAAGTAAATGGTGGCAAATTAAATGCTTTGTTCCAGCTGTCTGCAATCTAAATTCAAATCTAACTGTAGTCAACTCTGCCTTACAGCTTTTCAGGAGTAATAAATAAGGTAACAGTCAAGGGGACAATGCATTGGCAGAATTGTTAGTGTCAGATGACATATTTTGTGATTTCTGTTCTGAATCTTTACATTCTGAGTTCAAATTCTGAACTCTATGCTGGGTTTTCTATGGCTTGATGCCTTTCCTATTACCAACCACTTTACAGAATGTAGTGGGTGTGATTATTGTGTAAATCATCAACATTATGGAGGTTAGCTGAAAATACCCCTTGACTCTTTGTTTGGCAAGTTTTCTATGGTTGGATGCCCTTCTTATCACCAACCTCTTAACAAAGTGTATTGGGTGTATCTATCATGTAAATAACTAACACTAAAGAGTACAGCTGAAGACTTTGAAGACTTCTTCTGACCCTTTATTGGGCAGGTTTTCTATGGTATCATATTGTTGCTGTGAGAGGAGCTGTGCTTTGAAGAGAGCATGGTTGTAAGGAGGACAAGGGTATGAAGAACAGAGCTGAACTACATATTATATAAAGAAAAACATTTTGGTTTTAGAAAACAAGAAAAATTTCAAAATATAACTCCACAATATTGTATTTTTCCTACTTAAACTGACTTGCAGAGTGGACAGATATTGAATCAACGAATCAATCCAGCTATATAACAACAATGGTACTTGATGGCTGGGTATGTCAGAGGATGTGGAGAGGGGATATTGGTTGTGCTAGGCCATAATGAATGAATACTAGTGAAAGGAAAAAGCAATTTGGCATCAAAAGCGTTGTTTGATCTATACAATAGAGTCAATTCTACCACTACTAACCATTACTGAGCAGATGATAGACACTGGGCATAGAAATACTATATCCATAGTAGACATAGACTAAGAACAGCTTAAGAAGATCTTCTGAGAACATTAGATCACATTGTTAAGAGGATACATAATCAAGATACATAGAGAGATTCTACATTGCAGTCTTCTCAAATGGATGCTAAAATGATGATAACGATGGTTGCGGTGATGTTGGTGGTGGTGATAATGACAATTCATTTGCTTTCTAGATGACAAATTTAATGACCAGTATAATATAACAAGCCTGATGATCAGATGTTGGACATAAGAGAAAAGACTGCACTGACACCGACATGTAATGTGCATGGATGATGAGAGTTAGGTAAAGAAGTGATAGGAGTTCTGAATAGAAGAAAGATCAAGAAAGACATGGGCAAAACCTGACCTCACCAAGGAGATGACAAAGGAATGTTTTGGTGAGGACCACTTCAATGTATGGAAAAGCAGTTGTAAAGACAGGATAATGATATTGGGTCATCAAACCAAAATCTAAGGCACAAGCAAATTTAACCCTTTTGATACCACACCATTTCCAACCATCCATGGTTCTATCATGCAAAACTTTATATTTTTAAGGGTTTAAATTTATCTAAAAACTTTCTATAGTAATTTTATGTAAGAAACTTTGTTATGTTCCAAACACCAGCATAAATATTGAAAAAGCTAGTTATATTACTGAATCCCTCCAAGTTCTTGATTGTTTCAAAACCATAGGCAGTCTTTCATTACAAATATGGTAATAAGATGGTTATAGGGAAGCTGTCAAAATCACAACTGGTGTCAAAAAATAAAATATTGGTTAAGGTGGCAAATTGGCGGAGATGTTAGAACGTCAGATAAAATGCTTTGCTGTATTTGCTCCATTTCTCTACGCTCTGAGTTCAAAACTCACCGAGGTCAACTCTGCTTTCCATCCTTTTGAGGCAAAATAAATAAAAAGTACTAGTCCAGTATTGGAGTCAATCCTTTCTTCCTCTCTCTCTCTCCTTCTTGAGAAGAAATCAGATGTGTTCAGACCTGAAGAAAGGATGGACTCTGCCTGATTTTAAAAATGCCCAAGAGTTACATACATACAAAAGTATTGATTGATAGGTTATGATCAATGAAGAAAAGCAAAACATTGAGGTACCTACATACAATGATAACAAGAAAGTAGAACAGTAATATTGTGCAACAGAGTGTTCTTTAGAAACAATGTCACAAATTATTTGGACCTCTATTACAAAACAAGCTAATCTGGATTAAGGGAACTCAATGAAAACTAAAGAGAGCCCAGTAAAGTTAGCAAGGAGATGGAAAGATAATAGAATCTATTGATCTAGTGATTGGCAATCAAATGAAATCAGAGACGAACTAGAGTAGATAAGGCCCTTTAGTATTGTCAAAGACACAACTTCTCCAGGTGCTGGTATCATACAAAAACACTCACAATACACTCTACGAAGTGGTTTGTGTTGGAAAGGGTATCCAGCCATAGATAGAAACAACGCCAAAAACAGGTATGTACAAGTGAGACTTGCTTTTCCAACCAGTGCAACCCATGCCAAGTGAGCATAAAATGATGGCGATGATGATGATCCAACAGTGACATGAAGAGAGAGAAAGTGAGAGAATTGGGAAATTCATAGGTAACTGAACATGAAAGGACATAACCAATAGAATTACATCTGTGAGTAATGGGTGAAAATTTATTAACTCTGAAATCTATAATACAAATCTATGATACAAAACTTTGTTTTTAAGTATTTATATTGATCTAAAATCGTTCCATCATTAAGTTATGAAAGAACCTTTGTTCAGCTATATTCCAAATACCAGTCTAATAATGAGAAAGTTAGTTGTTTTTAATCATATTACTAAATCCTTTCAAATTCTTGATTGTTTTCAAAATGATTTGAAAATATTTCATTAGAAATATGTTAAAGTTAGATAAGAAGGTGACACAAACAACTATAAGTGACTAAACATGTACAACTTCAGATTTGCAAATAGTTTCTGTTTTTCTATTATTTTAAATTAGAAATCAGTTAAAAGATCTTCTAAAAGAAGTTAGGATAAATGTGAAACTAAAGTATACCTGAAGGAAGAATCAAGAAACCTCATCTGTATTCTTATATATTGAAGACAACATCATCATCATCATCATTTCATTTTACGTCCGCTTTTTCCCTGCTTGCAAGGGTGGGACAGGAACTGATTCTGGCTTGATTTCTACAGCTGGATGCCCTTCCTAATACCAACCTCATTTAGAGTGAGTGCTGGGTGCTTTTTTGCCGTGGCACCCCCACGTCCACTTTGCAGTGGAATGATAGGGACCCCAGTCCCTATCATCTCATTTCTACAGCTGAGTAAACTGGGGTAATGTGAAATAAAGTGTCTTGCTCAAGGAAACAACACATCACCCGGTCTGAGAATTGAACTCACAACCTTTCGATTACAAGTCCAATGCTCTAACCACTAAGCCATGTGCCTCCAAAACAGGAAAATAATATTTCTCATACAGAAATCTATGGAAAATGCAAATTATCTAATGTGTCCTTAATGCTGGTAATATGCTAAAATATCTTCATAATCACCAATAATAACAATAATAATCATTGTTGATTTTATATTTGTTTTTCCATGCTGGTATGATTTGGTCAAGAATTGGAGGAGGCTAAAACCCCTTCCTTGTGTGTGTGTGTGTATGATAGCCTTCTGTACAGTTTCTGTCTACCAAATTCATTCACAAGTCAACACGCAGTTGGAATAAACCTGAAGCTATGTGGCTGCAAAGCAAACTTCTTAACCTCACAGCCATATAGGAAAAAAAATATATATATATAGAAGTAGTAACACATATATATATATATATTGTTATTTCGCAAAATGTTTTGTTTTGTTTTAAATCTAGATAAAATAATTGTTCAAAAAAAAGTTTAACCCTTTAGCATTCACATTTCTCTATATATACTATTGTGGATTGGCAGTATCGGTAGAGAGTCGGATGCCATGCTTTCCAGCATAGTTACGTCCCTTTACGATCTGAGTTCAAATTCCGCCGAGGTTGACTTTGCCTTTCATCCTTATGGGGTCGATAAAATAAAGTACCAGTAATGCACTGGGTAATTGCTGTACCTAAAGTAGAAACAATTATATTTTCATGGTAAAGGCTTTACCTCGCATAATTATCTCACATAATATCGAATCTATGAGATTTTGAAAGTGTTTATTTTGAGAACAATACCTTAACATCAGTATGAGTGGCCAGTTACAGCCAGTTTCAACAGAGAATTCTGGCCGGTTTGATCATTAAAGGGTTAAGATTTCAACTTTTTTCAAATCTGTTAAGATGTTCCACCTAGAGTAAAACCTGATTAAAATTCATTATTTATAGGTTTATTTCTATTAACAATTAATGGAGACACAATTTGACAGAGGAGAAAAAGGATAAATGCGAGACAAATGGATATATTATGTAATGAGAGAAAATACTTGTAAATGCTAGAAGACAAGGATTGTCATTATAAATATTATTTTTATTAGAAAAAGAAAATTGTTTCTCAGCTAAACTAAAGTAATCCCATTAGACATTTCTGTCTGTTGAAAAGAAATATGAAGTCACAAAATGTTTTCGACTTATATACTTTAACCAACCAATGTTATTTGAGCTACACCATTTTTTAACAAATACACACAGATTTTGGTCTTGAACTGATTAGACTCTCACAAAAGTTGATCTCAAAATTGCTTTTGGTAAAGATATATGAAATGCTTGTGGTAAGGGTAATGGTGCTTATTTTAGCATGACTTCACTACGTAAGGGTTAACTTCACGACAGACATCAGTAATATTCAGCGAACAATGGCACACGGTGAGTCAGTAAAATTAAAACAAAAGCTTTTTTAGTTTTAAAATAGTGAAGATTTTAAGCAGAGGATATTTTGACCTTCGAGAACTTTGGAAATGAAATAAACTAAATTTGAAACTGAAAATTTTTTTCAACTCTACCAATTATTTCCATGATAGGAAACTGCTAAAGAAGAAAGACTATTGAATAAGCACCAGACATTTGAAAAGATGGCATCTTGGGTAGAAAGACTTTCATTGGCCCACCAAATAACGGCTTTAAAAAACTGCGCAGTTCTATTTATGAGGAGAAACATACAAAAATTAAATCCTTTTTTTATAAATCGGTAGAAAAAAGTTGGTTAATGTGAAATTTTACCCGAGATCTCTCTGGTCAGTTGTTTCGAAAGTTTAATAACAATACTGTGATTTTTACTGCAATATACATTGTCCTTATCATTCGATATGGTCATCTCTCTCTCTCAAGACACAAGTGATAAGTTATAAAGGAATACGAATACTAAAAAACATATCTATAAAGATTTAGACTTGACAGAAACCGAAATATTATCAAGCGAACTAGGTATCGCGAGATTGTTGTAACGCTGACATTAACAGATATATAAACTAACAAAAATGAACTCCTTAAGTCTCACACAAAACAACACATCTGCATAAATTATCAGTTTGTCACTACATCCTAACACCAATTCAAAGGAGATTTTAATGACATATATATATATATATATATATATATATATATATATACATATTCTTATATACATTTTCTCCTCAGTAAATCCGTCAATAACCAGAAAGAGATCACATCATAAAATCACTTGAATTCGAAAACCACAACTGCATTTTATTTTTGTTTAAGGCCACCACAACCACCACCGCAACTGCACATCTCAACACTGTACTGGGTAGAAACCACAATAAAAGCAGTTTCTAATTTAAAAAGAAAAAACAATTAGAGTAACAACTTGATGCAACAAATAGCCTGACTGTAAATAAGACGGCTGCAAAATATGGTGTTAGCTGTTGCCAAAATGTGTTGAGTGCAGTTGCAAGTAGCCCCCCACACTTTTACACATGCAGTAGATATGAATTGTCATGACCAAGCAGTCAGTTGCACATAGATTCCATAGTGTCTGCTAATGCACACAACCTCGTGCAGACCCAGGGAAAACAAAGAGAACAGGCTGAAAATAGTTTAACAAAAGAAAAACCATTGAAGATTGATATGAGGTGAGGAAAATCAAAATGAGACTTTTGTACTTGTTAAGTAAACTACAGAGAGTTTTTAATTAAAATAGGAAAATATAACTTACCGAAAAGTGCTCGACTTGATAAATTATAACAATTATCTACAATATATTTAACGATCTTTAAGTTACACATCAAAATTTTCCTAGAATTTCTCACAAAGCTTACACCGCCGAGAAGGGACATGCGCACACTGCACACACTGCACCCTGTATGTTTAAGAATATAGCAGTAAGCTTAATAGATTTCATCTACCACTGAACCTTTACTAGAAACAGTCTCCACAGAGATGCATGTTTTTATTCATTAAAAATATAATTGTATAACTTTTACAAAAAGAAAATGAAAAGAAAAGAAATGGAAAAAGAAAATTATTGCTATAAACTTTGAATATATGTCAAGGTTGTGAATTGAATAATTATAAACCCTAGATCACTCCTAACAGCTCAAACAAGAGAGAAGATTAATTTTAAATAAATCAAATTCAAATTTTATATGAAAATAATGTTTCAACCATTCCGAGTTAATATTTGAAAATAAATGTAATTTACCACAAGATAATCAAATACATAAAAAAAGAAACTTAAAACCCCACTTACTTCCACACTAAAGGAACCACCAGTAAAGAATATTGGATGTTCAGAACATATAAATGCTAGTACCACAAAAAGAAGAATTCAAGCAATAGAAAAGTCTTTCGGACAGTTAATTTGAACATGAGCACTATCTCATAATGGTTGGGAAAAGTGAGTTGTTGGTGAGGATCTAAGAAAGACAACAAGTAAGGCAATATGGAGAGTGTAAAACAAATTTGACATACATGCGCACATACACACTCGTATACATAAAGACGTGTGTGTGTATATATACACATATATATATATATATATATATACACACATATATATATATATATATATATACATACATACAAATACATACACACACACAAATACACACATTTATATATATATACATATACATACACACAAATACATACAGACACACATTTATATATATATACATATACATACACACAAATATATATATATACACACACGCACACAGAAATATATATATATATATACACACACACACATATACATACACACATACACATACACATATATATATACATATATACATCCGCACAGACATATATATTCACACACACATACATATATTTATATCTATATTATATATATAATGTATACACACACGCACACGCATATGTGTTTGTGTGTATTCACACACACACACACATATATATATATATATATATATATATATATATATTTATATATAAGTATCACCTATCATCAATACATTTTCACAAACTGAACAGCAATGTTGTTTTGGTTTAGTTTCTGAATACTTGTGGGAGTTCTTGGGGAGTTATAATGATGAATAGGGGTGGGGATGAGCATGCTGTGATGAGACACAGCCATGTCATATTAAACACAAGTACAAGAATAGGTTTACATTTCGGAGGATAGAGCAAAATCATGAAAAAATAAAAATGAATTGAATTGTGTAAAACTCTAAGAAGTTTTGGGATGTTGTTATTTGACATAACAAAAACATTTCTCGAAGACTTCCATTACAAACAAAACAACAACAATACCAGGCCAGAATCAAAGTAAGTTGAAGCAAGAAAGAATTACAAAATCTCCACCACCACCCCCCTTTTTTTTTGGGGGGGGGGGGTTATTTTTTTTATAGAAAAGGTATAAAGACTAATGGTTTAAAGATAGAAGGTACAGAGCTTAGACTGGTGTAATAAAAAATAATAATTTGGTTGAGGTAGTTAAATAGATTGGCAATCAAACAGAAATGTATAAGTGTGTGGGAACAAAACAACTAAAGGCCACAAGAAAATGTTTGATAAAATGTAAAAATGTAACAATGTTTACAATAAATAGAAACAATAGTGATTAAAAGTACAGCAAACTATTGAGGAGTAAAAGGAAGTGTGGTAACTTTTTAATAGAAAGTCAAGAAACCTTCTTCCAGTAGAAATATAGAAAACTATATGGACGACAAGTTGAGATTATTGGGGGGGGGGGGAGGGGGAGGGACAGCCCAGACTGAAGACATGGAACAGTTTTACAACACATAGATAAATAGATATGTTCCTATGTATACATACACGTTTATTATACACCTCTACAAAGAGAAATATGCACAGACACACACATCACACCACACCACAAAACATACACGCATATATACATGTGTATGGGTGTGTGGGTGTATGTACACATATATATGCCTCTACATACAGGCAAGTAGAAAGCCTATTACAACATACCATAGACATGTATTGATAGTCGCTAAACAAAAACAGAAGAAACCTAGAAAGTATTATCTACTACCAACTCACCCTTACATACATTATATAATTTTGGTGGTTTAGTTTGTTAGATGCATATAGCTTTGGTAGACGTAGTCTCAGTGAGGAATGGGAAAAGTTGGACAGCCAGCACAAGTTTGAGGGGAAAGGAGTAAAGAGAGAAGTGGACTTCAACCGGTCGAGTTTGCCAAAGTAAACTGTTCAAGCAAGAAGCAGATATGTAAGATGGCGTCGTAGCTGCAGCTGAGGTATCGGTTACGAACTGCACAGACACAGACAGACGGCTGCACAACAATGCAGCAGCAGCTACAGCAATGACAGAATTAGTAAGAGTTGCAACAACAGCAGCAGCAGCAGCAGCAGTGGTAACAACAACAAGAGCGGTCAGGGGAAAGAGAAAGATAGCAGCAGACAGAGAGCTCTATTTAAAATCAAGACAGCATGCACACCTGACAAACTAAACCAACAGGCCAGTTATATTTTAAACTGAGAGAAAACAATTCAAATTTTTACTAGAAAATCTAACTATACAATATGCTGCAAGAAAAACAACTTTATCTGATTCTCGAAAACCTATAGAAAGCTGAAGTACCCACTTTAATGTGTAAAGGGGAAAGAAAGAAAATAAAATCTATTTAAATAAACAGGCACATTTAAATTGTGAACAGTTTGAAATGCACATCTAAATATAGCAAGAGATATATATTTGTAAATAGTTAAAAGAGCATACCTGCAGTTTTATACCCTGCCCAGTCCAGCGGGATTTTACTGTCAGCAGGTTTTCTCCTCATTATAGGACCAATGACCTCTAAAATCAAGAACCTTTTTTATTCCTTTTTGCATTCTCATACTGCACCATAGTCCTCACTAGCGACAGACATGCGCAGAACATTTACATTTATTAAATGCACAGGACAGCATTCTAGCTGAAAAACCTCTGTGCTGTGACTGCATAGTTGCACATGTCAGATACCAAGCAAGTCTCTTCACATGCATACATGCTCAAATTACTACTACTTACACTCATGAAATGCGCATGAACAGAAAACGCCATCTTCCTGATTATTTGCACATCTAGAATCCCATAAACATTTAAAACTTTGCAGCTGCTCTTTCAAATTTAAGAAGAGAGAGGCGGGGGGGGGAAGCAACCAGAATTAAACCACATTTGATCCCGAGAACCATGAAAAGTCCCTTTTGAAAATTTGTCACAAATACTATCAAAAACAATATGTTAAATGTTTGGTGACACCATGTTCAAAATTGTTCTCTCGCCTCTAGACAGATAGGTTTTTTTATTAAAATTGTAGAATATAACTAAAACTACCAAATAAATTATTTTGTTTCACACCAAAGTGTAACAAAACTAAAATCCATATCAAAAGAAGACTTTTTTTTTCCTAATGTTTGATAACGATTGTTAGTGTTGGTAGAGGTACATATATGATTATACTTCTGGAAAGGTCCAGCATATAGTGATTTAATTCTATAAGGTGGATATATATATATTTTTGTAACTAAGTCCTGTGATTTTAAGGAAATATTTCCCTTAAGATCAAAACTATATTACAAGTAGGTTGCAGACGGATTTTTATGTAATTTCATTTCTTCAGATTTTCTCACCTTACGAACCAAATGTCCTGGAACTAAACTACCAATGTGTGCATGTGTACGTGTGTGATTGTACATTACTAGTAAACATTTTAATTTAACATGTCATATATATATATCATATCACATAAATTAACACTGCTTGCTTGTACAGAAGAAATGGGAGAAGGGCAATCTTGAAAGGAATTTAAAACCATTGTTATTATAAAGAAAAGACAAAAGTAAATTAGGTTAATTAACAGAATATTAATTAAATACCAAAGTCAAGTAAGTTCATACTAAATAATCGACTCTATCTAAATAGCACATATATATATTTTCAATCATTATAGTTTGGCTATTAAGGCATGAGTCAATTAATAATAATAATGACTATAATAATTATTTCTTTATAACAACAATAATACTAATAATGATATTAATAATAATAATAATAATAATAATAATAATAATAATAATGATGATAACGATGATTGTTTGCTTTCAAGGAAATTAAATTATATGTGCGATTGACATTGAATTATGGGAATTCAATAAACAGGAACTGCTTAAATAATAAACTTTTAAAATGAGGAGCTGATATAGACAATAATTTCATTTTCAGAAATTCCAGAAAAGCAAGACAAAAATACCAAATATCTAGAAATGTAAGGATTAGCAGAATTATGTATATTCAAATTGAATTTTCTATGTGATTCATGATGAATTCTTCAAAAGCGCAGTGGACAGAGCATTCTGGGTAAAGATTTCTCACTAAATCTAAAGTGCCATCTTAATAAGCGAACATTCTGAAAATGAAACTTAACAGTGGGTAAACTTTACAGAACCCCTTGTATTATTTTCATTTGCAGATAAAAATTAACTAAAATGCAATTGCGCACATTTGCATGTATACAGATGCATGTACACAAAGGCACGGATATAGTAATATAATTGTTTATATTTGCAGTGGAAGTCTTATCTAACTAACATAAGATATATTCATACACATTTATAATGAGCAATATTGTTAATGATGACAATAAATTAAGTCTGTGTGTGTGTGTCTGCATAATGCAACATACTTCAATGTGCAAAAGAACAAAATATACATATATATACACACACACACACATGCGCCATTCTTTTTCAATATTACATGTGTGTGTGTGTGTATGTTTGTGTGTGCGTGCGCACGCATATATATATATATATACATACACACATGCTTCATTCCTTTTCAATATTTGTGTGTGTGTGTGTGTATGTGTATATATATATATACACACACACATACATACATATATACACACACACACGTGTATATATGTATATGTATATATATATATATATATATATATATATATATATATATATATATATATATAATGTGGAAAGTGATATAAGGCTAAACATATATATTTATATATAGTGTGTGTGTATATAAACAGGCACACATATAGCAAAGGTAATAATAAAACTCTATTTGCTTCCCTTTATACATATATTGCATCTTCAATTTAGCCTAACTGTGTAATAATCTCTTGTAATGTTAAAACAATTGTAAAGAAATAATAAATGAGCGAAGAATTTTATTATTTCATTCTTTTTGACTATGTATGTATGTACGTACGTATGTATGTATGTACGTATGTATGTATGTATATTATTCAAATTATTAACAAATGAAAGATATACACATAATCAAAATATATGCTTTATTATATATATTTCAAAGGTACTGTGTTTTTTTTTTTTTTGGTATATCTTCATCAGATAAAATATATGATTTGATGTATGACATACCGCTATGGTCTTGATTATACAATTCCAGTATTGGCAGTCAATAGTTATATATGTATATATATAATAGGAAAATCTACTTCGTAGAATCAAGACGTATCTGAGGACCTTGCGATTTTCACAGTCAGGTTCGATCATCACATCGATCGTGCCTCGAGCTGGTCGCCAGAGAAACGATTGTAATATGTCTAATAAATTCCATTCGTCACAACATTGATTCTCTTTTTTTCTGTGATATCATACTCTGCTCTATGAGAGCATCGAGTGCTCAAACGCCCTACTGCGTATGGACGCTTTAAGCATCCAACACCAATTATATATATATATATATATATATATATATATATATATATATATATATATATGAGACAATTGCAAGAGTGGTTCTTAGATAAAAATAAGCCACTATACTTAGCCTTTGTTGACCTAGAGAAGGCCTTTGATAGGGTACACCGATCTGTCATCTGGTGGTCCCTAAGGAAGCTAGGTGTTGAAAAATGGAGTTTAGTGAGGAATTCCAGATACAAGTAGGAGTACATCAGGGTTTGGTCCTCAGCCCGCTCTTGTTCATTATAGTCCTCCAAGCCATAACAGAGGAGTTTAAGACTGGCTGTCCATGGGAACTTCTCTATGCTGACGATCTGGTTCTTATAGCAGAATCAGTAGAGGAGCTAGAGAATATATTCTGGCTATGGAAACAGCAGTTGGAAGCAAGAGGACTGAGAGTGAACCTAGCTAAGACAAAGGTGTTGATGAGTAGAAAACAGGACAAAACTCTGATTCCGTCAGGGAAATGGCCATGTTCGATATGCAGAAAAGGAACTGGCATAAATTCTATAAAATGCACACAATGCAGATCCTGGGTACACAACAGATGTAGCGGGATAGCAGGCAAACTAACAGGTAGGGAGAAATATGTATGCAGTAGATGTACAGGGAAATTAGACAGTAGAAGTCGCATTGATAGACACATTTTTCAAATGCAGGAGGGCGCTATAGAAGTGGTGGA
This sequence comes from Eledone cirrhosa, assembly GCA_964016885.1. Taxonomy (NCBI): domain Eukaryota; kingdom Metazoa; phylum Mollusca; class Cephalopoda; order Octopoda; family Eledonidae; genus Eledone; species Eledone cirrhosa. Next base: position 268,916,373 of record OZ024741.1, on the reverse strand, counting down.
TAGCTTCCGGTACCTAGGAGATCAGATTAGCATGGGAGGAGGGTGTTCCGAGGCCATAGTATCTAGAATAAGGACGGGTTGGAAGAAGTTTAGGGAGCTGCTTCCTCTGTTGATGAAGAAGGGTTTCTCCCTGCGTACGAAAGGCCGGTTGTATGATGCCTGTGTGAGGAGCGCGATGCTGCATGGTAGTGAGACATGGGCAGCAACTGCAGAGGATATGCGACGGCTGGAGAGAAATGAGGCAAGCATGCTCCGTTGGATGTGCAGTGTAAATGTGCGTGAACGACCCAGCATAAATGTGTTGAGAGAGAAACTGTGTCTGAGAAGGATAGAATGTAGTGTACGGGAGAGGAGACTGAGGTGGTATGGACATGTGATGCGCATGGATGATGACCGATGGGTGAAGAAGTGCCAGGAAATGCCAGTTGAGGGAAGACGTAGTAGAGGTAGACCACGAAAAGCATGGGCGGAGGTGGTGAGAACAGACCTCAGATTATTGAAGCTCACGGTGGAGATGACGAGGGACCGTGACGAGTGGAGAGATGCTGTGCTGAATAAGACCCGTCCCACCCTTGCCAGCAGGGAAAAGCGGACGTAAAATGATGATGATGATATATATATATACATACATCATCATCACCGTTTTACGTCCGTTCTTCCACGCTAGCATGGGTTAGACGGGTTGTCCTGTTGTGGGCAGTGTCTGGTCGGCTGACCATGCCTTGCTCATACAGGAACTGATCTGGCTTGATTTCTACAGCTGGATGCCCTTCCTAACACCAACCTCATTTACAGTGAGTGCTGGGTGCTTTTTCGTGGCGCCTACACGTCCACTTTACAGTGTGGGCTGGGTGCTTTTTTGCCGTGGCACCTCCACGACCACCTTGCGGTGGGGGGGGGGGGGGGCATATTGTTTATATGCTTCAGCATGTACCCATGGGAGGTCGGGTACCCTGTATTACTGCGTGACGCCAGAAGTCACGGTCGTGTGTCATTGACTTTGAGAGGTGTAGTTGGGTAAGGTCGGCTTTTATCACCTCATCCCAAGTCATCTTGGGTCTCCCCACTCCGCGGTTTCCATCAACTTCTAGTGCTCTGCACCTTTTTATGCAGCTGTCATCCTTCATACGCATCACATGTCCATACCAGCTTGTATATATATATATACATATTAGTATATATATATATAGATATATATATATATATATCACAGAAAAAATAGAATCAGTGTTGCGACGAAAGGAATTTATTGGACATATTACAAATGTTTCCTGGGCGACCAGCTCGAGGCACGATCGATATGGTGATCATACCTGACGACTCTGAAATCAACACGGTCGCCAGATACGTCTCGATTCTAACAGCTAGGTCCAAACCGGTTCGATCTAGCTGTTGAAACAGCAGGAACTCAGCCGTTGGGGTTCCCGAATTTTCACACACATACATATATTATATATATATAAAATTCGTTTTTGAATTTGTTTCACGAGATTTCTTATCTGAAAACTTGTGTTGAAACGTGTTGTTATACTTTGGGAGGGTCATGCTGCCAATAAAAACACACGAACCTGTTGGTTTTTACTTCAATTTATTAATTTATTATAGGTTTCTGATTGGTTCGATAACCGGAAGATTGTTTATGTATTGCAAAAGCTGTTTCATCATACATTCTCTGACCTCCTCAGTGACTAGGTTTTTATTTTGTGTCCTTCCTTTATTCTGTCGTACACCATTTTGTTTTTGTGTGCTTAGTTTGCGCATGCGTTACATCCAGGTGTATGTGTGTGTTTTTTCATTTATTTATTGATGTGTTTATTTACTTGTCACTAGTTGGTTGATTGTTCTATCTGTGTGTGTCTGATTTGTTTTGTTAGTTTGGTTTTTGTATGTGTCTGTATGTCTTCATTTTGTCCTTAGTTACTAGTTGTGATGTTGCTATTCCAATCATGTTTTCTGTTTAATTTTTGTTGGAGTTCATTTATATGTGGTGCCTATGTGATTTGTCTGAGCATTGCATCTTTTCTCTGTGTGGATATCATTTTTATCTGTATGTTCTCTAATATGCCCCTATGTTATATTTTGGCATGTTGGTGGAGTACTGATGAGTTTTTCGCATTCTGGAGTTCTCGCCAGCGTTCACTTATCCTTTCTCCTATGCTACGGGGTGTTTCACCTATGTATGTTACATGCTTATTCCTACACCGTTCCTCAGTACATCTTATGCTATATACTACGTTCCTAGTTTGGCAGTTTGTTTGTGGGCTTCGTTTTACGTTTAAAACAGTTACAATAATTTTCTATCAGTTTTCTTTTTCCATTTGTCTTGGTTTCATTAATGTCGAGACTACAATTCCAGCCTGTGTTCTCCATCTTCATTTTGTTTAAATCCTCATCCTTTAAAATACTTTAAAATCATTTCAATTCATTATTAAATACAACACAGAAGAATATATATTTTATAGACACAATTTATTCCTACAACTTCATTTTGTATTGAGGGATTATGTCAATAAAATACATACATATATAGACATATACACACTCACACAAAGATACACACACACACACACACATATATATATATATATATATATATATATATATATATATATATATATATATATACATACATATATATATATATAGGTGAAACAGCCCATAGATGTCAGGTCACTCGTGAATGCTACTGATAGCATGTAACCCAGAACAACCTGTTGCATGGTCGGGTCGTCGACGACTAAACCGGCAACCGCACCAAGTTTACTTGGTGAGGACGGTGATTTTGGACACCCAGCAGGACAAAAAAGAAAACCTGACAAAGAGTGGAAGAACTCACAACCGTCAATGGCCATCTAAAAAAAAAAACCTGCCAAATCAATGGGTAGCAGTAGTAGCTGCACACAATGAAAGACTGGTGTAATGGTTCTGAGAACAATGCGGCTTTGCAGATGATCAATGCAAATTGACAATGGAATGGCGCTCCCGCTCGAGTTAGAAGAGAACTATTGACCATCAAGAGAAGCGGCGACACCTGATTGTATTCACCAACCAAAACAAATATGAGATACACCAAATCCAGTGCTCCTAGGGGCAGCCCTGGTTCTTCTTATTTGTAAGTGTAAACTCAACGAGATTAGATACATATATATATATATATATATATATATATATATATATATATATAAACATATACATATATATACATACATATGTATATATACATGTAAATATATATACATATATATAATACATATATATATATATACATATAAACATATACATATATACACACACAGATATAAACATATATACACACACACACACATATGTACATATACATATATATATATACACATAAACACACACATATATATATATACACACACACACACACACACACACACATATATGTACATATACATATATATATAAATGCATATACATATATATATATATATATATATATACATACATATACATATATATATATATATATATATATATTAAATCAAAAAATTTTTTTAACACTAAAAGTGAAGCCATTCTTTTTCTTTTTTTTTTTTCAAATATATATATATATCATGATGATATATATATATATTTTAAAAAAAGAAAAAGATTGACTTGCCTTGTAGTGTTAAAAGATTTTTTTTATTTAATTTTATAATATTATGATTTGGCAGTATCGGTAGAAGGTCGGACGCCATGCTTTGCAGCACAGTTACGTCCCTTTACGGACTGAGTTCAAATCCCGCCGAGGTTAATTTTGCCTTTCATCCTTACGGGGTCAATAAAATAAAGTACCATAATATAATACACTGGGATAATTGCTGGCCTTGTGCCAAAAGTAGAAGCAATTATGATATAATATAATTGTTTCTACTTTTGGCACAAGGCCAGCAATTACCTAGTACATTACTGGTACTTTATTTTATTGACCCCGTAAGGATGAAAGGCAAAGTTAACCTCGGCGGGATTATGATATAATATAATAATATAAAATTATATTATAAAATTAAATCAAAATTTGTTAACACTACAAGTGAAGTCATTCTTTTTCATTTTTTCAAATATACCTAACTGTACTAAGGATCGCACAGATTTTCCAATATATATATATAAACATACATATACATATACATACAAACATATATAGCATGGGTTAAACGGGTTGTCCTGTTGTGGGCAATGTCCGGTCGGCTGACCTTATCTTGCTCATACGGGAACTGATTCTGCCTTGATTTCTACAGCTGGATGCCCTTCCTAATACCAACCTCATTTACAGGGATGCCCTTCCTAATACCAACCTCATTTACAGTGAGTGCTGGGTAATTTTTTTTTTTTATTCCGTGCCGCCTACATGTCCACTTTACAGTGAATTTTTGATGTGCCACCTCCACAACCACTTTGCAGTGGAATGATAGGGACCCCAGTCCTATCATCTCATTTCTACTAAAGTGCCTTGCTCAAAGAAACAACACATCACCTGGTCGGAAAATTGAACTCAACCTTTCGATTGCAAGCCCAATGCTCTAAACTCTAAGCTATATACATATTTAGATATATATATACACATATTTATCTATATATGTAATCTGAGTTTTTCGAATATTAGTAATAACATTCGATTTGTTTGCAAATACATATATTTATATATACATAAAGGTGATGTAGATATACAATACAACAGGAG
>OZ024741.1:268864180-268901680 GCA_964016885.1 Eledone cirrhosa | reverse complement strand
TATATCTCTCAAAACGACCGGTGTCTCCATTGAATTGAAGTGCCCACTATGGAAAAATTTGCTTGAGCAAATCTGGTTTCAGGAGGCACAGTCACAGCCATGTTCAGAGAGAACCAGTGAACTATGATCTCCACGGTATTGTGAGGGTTCACAGGCAAACATGCCTCAGATGACAGAGATCATGGTTGACAAGCAGATGAAATATAGAAAAGATTGAAACAGGAGGAGGACAAGGAGAAGTGTGAGGGCGTACAGAAGTGACTGGAAGAAGGAAATAAAGAAAGGTGATGTACAAACAAGTTCTCTCTCTCTCACGAACACACACACACACACACACACACACACACACACACACACACAATCTTCACCCTTATCAGCTTTCAAACCAGCAAAAGGGTTTTGCACAATTTAATTGAGAGTACCATTTCAAAATGTGGGATCGTGCAACAGAAAAAATAAATCTTTCTGATGGTTTTTAATCTTTTCTATGTTTCATCTACTTTGGCTATTTTAACAGTTGTTCTAGCAATGAGCTTTCTCATTTTTATATTTATTCAATTACTCTCTCAATTCATTTTGATCAGAGACACCGATGTTTTTCATATATATATAACTATATATATCCATTCATTCAACAGGCACATAATTCTGAGGGAGATTTAGCGTGACACAATGTGTGACAAGGCTGGTGCTTTGAATTACAGGTACAGTCCATCTAACTGGCTTCTAAACAGTTTCACTCACAAGGCATGGATAGACCCAGGGCTGTGGTAAATGATATTTGCTCAAGATGCTAAGCAGAGGGCTTGAAGCTCCATTTGGTTATGCTGACACACACACACACAATTCACATTATTGCAGGCACACAAGATGAAGAAAAGGGAAGCAGACATATATTTACCAAGGCTTGTTATCCACCACCACCACCACCACCACCACATGTGTGTATACTTCCATTTTCATATGGTATACAAAACTTTAATGAGTGACAGTATTGGATAGATTAGCTATAATATAGCATTACAACAGGACACCACTCTAGCTAAAAATTGTTTTGGTCAGTCAAGTGTGATTTTCATGTGTTAAAGGTGGGTGAGATGAGGAGATATATAAAAGACATCAAATTGGAATCATGTAAAATTTGTGATGTATTCAACAAGTGAAATTATTCAACAATATAAATTAAATATATATTATTGCCACAACAAAAAGCACCCAGTCCACACTATAAAGTGGTAATCTTGGTGCCACAATAAAAAGCACCCACACTGTAAATTGTAATTGGGCGTTCAGCCATAGAAACCAAACCAGAAATAGTTCTATATGAGCAAAACTTAGTCAACTGATCTGACTTGTTTCACATTGGGACAACTCGTCTAACCCATGCTGGCATGGAAAAATGGAAGTATGATTGTGATGATGATGATGTGATGGATATCTCTGTGACCATATAAAAATAATAGTATGAAGGCATTTCTTTAACTCTTAACATCCTGTACCACATGAAACTTGCATTAGCAAGACATTCCTTAATCGTCACAATGAGACACATTAGAATTATTATTTGTATAGTGTTAATATTAGCACACTTCTCCATTTTAAAAAAATTACTAAAATTTAACTATTTTACTTTGAAACTGAAGCTCACAGAATAATTTTTGTTTGACATTGATAATGATGAGACTCACGTGTAATAGAGTTAAATGTATTATTTTCTTTCTTGATATTTTTAATTATTAAAAATGCTGAGGCCCACTATTGCTTCTTTCATGAGGAAAGACAGCTATCAGAATTATTCATTATAGAAATCAGACAAATGTATTTGTTCCGTGATTACACTGAAGTGTATTGGTTATTTCCCCCCATGTAGTGGTGGTGGTAGAAGTAGTATTGTTAGAGCATTTGAACAAAATGCTTTCCATCATTTGTTTCAGCTCTTTATGCTTTCAGCTCTTTATGCTCTGAGTTCAAATCCAGTTAAAATAAAGTACGAGTTAAGTATTTGGGTCGATATAATCAACTCTCCTTTTTTCTCAAATTGCTGTCCTTGTGCCAATGACAAAAAGAATCACACATACACACCAAAGACATAATTTAGGCATGAATAACATTATCATCATCATTGCCATTTAACATTTATTTTCCATGCTTACATTGGTTAGAAAAGTTATCACATTCTGAGACTAGACCAATCAGGTTGACATATTTTGCTCATACATTCTGGTTTGGGCTGGGTTTCTATGGTTGGATGCACTTCCTAACACTAACCACTCTTCAGCATGTACTGAGAGAATTTTATTGAGGCACTACCACGTAACAAGGTGGACTGGGTGTATTTCATCATGGCACCAGCACTACCACTTTACAGAATGGGTTGGTGTATTTTATTGTGGCACCAACATGATATCTTTACAGAGTGGACTGGGTGTGTTTTATTGTGGCACCAGCACTATCACTTTACAACATTAGAGTGCTCATTGTGTCCTCAGCCAGGTTCTCATTATTGTATATATTTTAGCCTATAAAAATATATAATTTCAGTTTGTATTTTTGGCATATTTCAAACAAAATTTCAATATTTCCACAATACAGCTTACATAGAGGTTCCCATTTAAGTTTTTCCTATACCATTAACCCTTTTGATACCAACTTGGAGAAAACTAGCTCTGGTTCTACAAAATAAAAATACCCATTTGGTTTCTATTTAAAATAAAAGTTCCCAACATGATTTTATTTATAAGACCCCTGTTAAGTTACCATCTTAGTAATGAAATAAAAGTTTTAGTAAATCCCTTAAAATTATTTATCATCCCTTTCTGTTCAAAGCAGCTGTAACCAACCACTATACTGATGTTAAGGTACTGTTCACAAAATAAATAATAGCAAAATCTCATAGATTCAATACTATATGAGATAATTATGTCAGGTAAAGCCTTTATCCCCAAAATACAATAGTAAATACAGAGTAATGCAAATACTAAAGAGTTAATTAATTGAAATTGAATTTATTTTTCATTAGAAATATGGTCATGAAATGGTTTTAGCATATATCTGATTGTCACGGAGATATTATATCCCCAACACCCTAGTTGTCTTCTTGTCTAGATCTGAAGTAAAAAATAATCTTAACTAAAATCATCAGTAATTCAACAATTTATTGTTTTATAATGGAATAAATGGAAAAGTTTAGAAAATATAGGATAAGAATGACTGTTAAGGCAGTCACAACTAACAATATCATCATTATGATCATCATTTAATGGATTTTTTTCCTGCCAGTGAGTAACTAAACAACTTAGCACGAGTTACAATTCTAAAAATAAACATTATTTATAATTGAAATGTTTTTCACCAAAGAGCTTCAAGAAAAAGCATATCAACTTAAATTATCTTTCTCAGTTGAAAGGGTAAGTTAGTAAGTTAGTTGGAGGAGGAGGATACTCGTTCAGATATCACACAAGGTTTGTACATAGAAAAAAAACAAAAAATATGCCAAGTTTACTAAAGGATACAGTGTCATATAGTATCATTGTCTGCTTTATTTCATTTCATTTTTCCAGTGCACCTTTCATCTATACATAACTTTAAAAAACTTAAACTTTGCCATAAAATCAATAATTGTCCATGAGATATATAGATATTGAAATGTGTCTACAGCTGATTGGGAAAACATATAGAATATATAATTTTAACTAAATGTAAACTTTTGTTTTGTTTTATACTGAAGATTAATTAACTCATAACAACCTGTAATAATTTAGCAGAAAATATTTAAAAGCAAGTTTCTTAAATCAAACGTCTGAAGTATCTTCACTGTGAAGATTTATAGGTCTGGAGTTAAGCAAATACTTTAAAATGTTCTGTGTGATGCAGTCAGATTAATATATATATATATATTTAAGAACAAAACAACATTTCAGATTGAGGTTTTTATTGATTAGGTTCAGTTACAAACGTTTCACAGATAGGTGGCTAAGGATCTATATTAATGTTATAGACTCGACTCCAGCCTCGATCTCCATAGCTGGGCCTAATCAATAAAAACCTCAATGTGAGACCTCATTTTGTTCTTAATATATACACTCTGCTATAGCATAGTGCTGAAATTGATACCTTCCTCAGTAAACCATGAATCTACTAAATCATTATATGTGTGTGTGCGTGTGTGTGTGTGTGTGTGTGTGTGTGTGTGTGTGTGTGTGTGTGTGTGTGTGTGTGTGTGTGTGTGTGTGTGTGTGTGAGCACTGTACACAATTTTTATCATTATTATTATAATACACACACACACACACACACATATATATATATATATATATATATATATATATATATATATATATATATATATATATATATATATATAACGAAGGAGGTGTGGTAAGAAAACAAGATGGACCATAATGCACCAGAGTACTCAATACTTAGGGTAGTATGGTATAGTTTTCACTTTCAATGCTTGACCGGATCCACCCACTCCTTCATTGTTCTACAGGCAAGTTCAGCCACCCACACCTCCCACCCACTGCCATGGAAGTTTTAATTGTGGTTTCAAGAAATGTTGACCAATCCTTTTCACAACTACAATCTTCCCATATAAGGAATTACTCCTTGAAAGGTTCAGCTATTTATTTACCACGCTAAAAATTCAAATTTAGTCCAAAAATGGCCGTCAAAACAGCTTGAGCTCTGCCGTTGGGGTTAAACTGTTTCCTATATATATATATATAACGAATGAGGTGTGGTAAGGAACCAGATGGACCATGACGCACCAGAGTACTCAATACTTAGGGTAGTAGAGTGGGTCAAACATTTTCCTATATATATATATATAAGAATGTTAGAGTTTACCAATATATATCCTGGTTAAGCTCGATGCTAATTTTATATATATATATAAAATTGAATTCGTTGAATAATCAACGAACCATATAAACTTTTGGTTATATATATATATAACCTTTTCATTACCACATTTTTAATGAACGTTAGATATCACTAATCTGAATTATCAGAATAATGATGCAGTTTCATACAGTATAGGACATTGAAAATTAATATAGATGAGTGAGGAAAAATATATTGATTTTATAAATATAATACAGATGAACTAAAATTGAACTCTACTGAATAAGAAGGCAGTACTGGAAGCATTTGAAGTGGCAAGACATGTGAATAATAACACAATACTAAAAACATTTTGAAAATAAATAACATCTTAAAAGAACATTTTTCTTGACTACTATGTGTAGCTCTCTTCTTTCATCATTTTATATGATTTAATTTTACAGGAAAATTAAGAGCCAAGGGACATTATCCTAGCAACATTCTGTCCAAATGACAATACTGGTTGAAGGCAAGGATAGCGTCCCCTTAATGCAACTCTTCTCCGGTGTGTGGAGGTCATAACCTTTCTAGACTATCGATCAGCCTGCTAGAAAGAGCAACCAAATTTTCATCAAACCATAAGTACAGTCCTTTTAAAAAGGACACACTGAGTAATGTAGTCTTAGATACCTTATGACTGAATAAAAGACACGTTGGTCAAGTCAACCCCTCTAGAAAACTGCTAAAAATAGCAATCAAATCTTCATCTGAATAAAAGACAGGATAAACAAGGTTGGAATGCCTTTGACCATAGACCTGCCATTGGGCTAAACATCAAGTATTTCTAACTAGTATTAACACTAAAGAATTAGTGACAGTATCGGGAGAGGGTCGCAGGCCATGCTTTGCGGCATAGAGTTACGTCCCTTTACGGTCCGAGTTCAAATGCTGCCGAGGTTAACTTTGCCTTTCATCCTTACGGGGTCAATAAAATAAAGTACAAGTAATGCACTGGGATAATTGCTGGCCTTGTGCCAAAAGTAGAAATAATTATTAACACTTCACCTTCAACAACTAATGAGACAACTTCATGAAAATCAATATTATTATTATTATTAGGTTGGTTGATTTGAGAAGGAGAGGGGTGCGCTTCCTGGAAGTGCTTGAAGCGTCGGGTGTTTCAGGATTGGTGAGGCGCCCAAGTCACCCTTGAGTGGTTTTCCCCACTATTGGGGAATTGTTTTTGTTAATTTGGTTTTTTACTCGATTTTATTGTAAACCCCCACGGTCAATGTCTTTTTGCACTTTCCCCTATATGTGGGCCCTAGTGGCCAAATAAGAAATCATAATTATTATTTATAAGAAATCATTATTATTATTATTATTATTAAAAGGTTTGAAGATGAACACTTTCCTTTTTAGAAAAGCCCTTATTAACTTTTTCAGGTTCCACTTGAGGAGGAAAAATCAGGGTAGAGAGAGAAGTGCTGCCTTCAAAGCAATTTGTTGAAAGGTGGGTGAGAGAAGTGAATGTGGCCCGAATGAATGGGCCCGCTCTGAGTATGAGCCTGTAGATTGGAGGAGTACAACTGAGATAGGGCACTTACCCTAAAGATCAAGGCATTTGAGGTTTTATGGGGCGGGGGTCCCCCACAAATGACTCTTGAATGCCTCCTCCCTATTGAGGAACCTTCTTTGTTTTAATTTTGTTACCTTTTTTTTTTAACATTGTTAAAATTTGTTTACACATAAAATCAACACACACACACATACTCGATGTTTTCGTCCTGTACTGTCATAATGTTTTTCTTGATGTAAACCCTTTGTGGTTAATAAAGAACTCATTATTATTATTATCCTTCATTTACACAGAGATGATCTTATTAACGCTGGGTCATTTAATTGACTCCCTATCAAGTTATGTAACCTCAGATAGACAGTACATTCCACAAGATATTTGCTGTCCCAAAAATTGTTGTTTTTGGCACTTTCAAATTCTAGGATAGATTCCAATTCTATCAAGGTATTTCTGGAGGTTTTCTGTCACCAATACAAGTGCTCCAATCACAATTGGTACCACTCTCACTTTCACATTCCACACTCAATATCTCTTCTCAAGTCTGCATATATTATAATTTTCTCATTTTCTTTACCATTGATATGATGGTCTCCTGATACATCAATCAATATACGCCTCCTTTCAGTTATGTCTGACCTTGATTTTTTCAAGAACTCTATCTATCTGGATTGTAAAGTTCCTCAAGCGTTCATAGTCTGATTTTCTAGGATGGTCTCTGGTTTGTGCTGATACCATTTCTATTCAATATTGGTTATTAGTTATTCCAATGTTTCGGAATTGATGATGCTGCATCCTGAGTTCCAGAAACCATGGTCAAAGCCGACTTTTATTTAGCCGCTTTGGCTTATAGCCCCACCCCCACCCCAAGGGATTTTAGCTTAAGTTGAATATATATACATATATATATATATATATATATATATATATATATATAGGTAGTTATATAAATTTCAAATCAAGAAAGTAAGGTCCTTTACAATGTTGAAACAATTCAAGTAAGATTTCTGCGTATGTATGTATGTATGTGTATGTGTGTGTGTGTGTATATATATATATATATATATATATATATATATATCAGAATTAAACTAGTTAGAGTGATCATGATGGCAACATGACAAACAGCGGCCAGCCAACACTGTAATGTGATTGTGATGGCGAGATGACAAAAAGCGCCCACCCAACACTGTAATGTAATTGTGATGGCGACATGACAAAAAGCGCCCAGCCAACACTGTAAAGTGATTGTGTAAGCATCACAACAAAAAACACCCAGTCTATACTGTAAAGTGGTCGTCTAGGTATCAGGGAAAAAAAAATACGCAGTCCACACTGTAAATGAGGTTGGTGCTAGGAAGGGCAACCAACTGTAGAAACCAAGTCAGAAATCAGTTCTGTATGAGCACGACATGGTCACAACAGGATAACTTCTCTAACCCATGCCACAGTGATGATGATGATATTTCTAATATCAAATATATATAATCTATAGTAATATATAGAGTGTCTAGATTAGTTACAGTGATCAATAATAATCAATAGTGTCTAGACTAGTTACAGTGATCAATAATAATCAATAGAGTGTCTAGACTAGTTAGTGATCAATAATAATCAATAGTGTCTAGACAAGTTACAGTGATCAATAATAATCAATAGTGTCTGGACTAGTTACAGTGATCAATAATAATCAATAGTATCTAGACTAGTTACAGTGATCAATAATAATCAATATAGTGACTAGACTAGTTACAGTGATCAATAATAATCAATAGTGTCTAGACTAATTACAGTGATCAATAATAATCAATAATGTCTAGACTAGTTACAGTGATCAATAATAATCAATAGTGTCTGGACTAGTTACAGTGATCAATAATAATCAATATAGTGTCTAGACTAGTTACAGTGATCAATAATAATCAATATAGTGTCTAGACTAGTTACAGTGATCAATAATAATCAATAGAGTGTCTAGACTAGTTACAGTGATCAATAATAATCAATAGAGTGTCTAGACTAGTTACAGTGATTAATAATAATCAATAGTGTCTAGACTAGTTACAGTGATCAATAATAATCAATATGGGGAGTGGGCAGTAATGATTAATTTTGTTTTTGTCATCATCTTTCATTTTTTTTTTAAATGATGGTCCCACCCAATAAGGTGGAAAGTGACCAACAATACAGCAAGTGACCAACAATACAGCAAGTGACTAACAATACAGCAAGTGATCAGTGATGTAGCAAATGACCAGCAATACAGCAAGTGACCAACAATAGAGCAAGTGATCAATGATGTAACAAGTGACCAGCAATACAGCAAGTGACCAACAATAGAGCAAGTGATCAATGATGTAACAAGTGACCAGCAATACAGCAAGTGACCAACAATACAGCAAGTGATCAATGATGTAACAAGTGACCAGCAGTACAGCAAGTGACCATCAATACAGCAAGTGATCAATGATGTAACAAGTGACCAGCAGTACAGCAAGTGACCATCAATACAGCAAGTGACCAACAATATAGCAAGTGACCAATGATGTAACAAGTGACCAGCAATACAGCAAGTGACCAACAATACAGCAAGTGATCAATGATGTAACAAGTGACCAGCAGTACAGCAAGTGACCATCAATACAGCAAGTGACCAACAATACAGCAAGTGATCAATGATGTAACAAGTGACCAGCAATACAGCAAGTGACCAACAATACAGCAAGTGACCAACAATATAGCAAGTGACCAACAATACAGCAAGTGATCAATGATGTAACAAGTGACCAGCAATACAGCAAGTGACCAACAATACAGCAAGTGACCAACAATACAGCAAGTGACCAACAATACAGCAAGAGACCAGCAATACAGCAAGTGACCAACAATACAGCAAGTGACCAGCAATACAGCAAGTGACCAACAATACAGCAAGTGACCAGCAATACAGCAAGTGACCAACAATACAGCAAGTGACCAACAATACAGCAAGTGATCAATGATGTAACAAGTGACCAGCAATACAGCAAGTGACCAACAATACAGCAAGTGACCAACAATACAGCAAGTGACCAGCAATACAGCAAGTGACCAACAATACAGCAAGTGACCATCAATACAGCAAGTGACCAACAATACAGCAAGTGACCAACAATACAGCAAGTGATCAATGATGTAACAAGTGACCAGCAATACAGCAAGTGACCAACAATACAGCAAGTGACCAACAATACAGCAAGTGACCAGCAATACAGCAAGTGACCAGCAATACAGCAAGTGACCAACAATACAGCAAGTGACCAGCAATACAGCAAGTGACCAACAATACAGCAAGTGACCAGCAATACAGCAAGTGACCAGTGATATAACAAGTGACCAACAATACAGCAAGTGACCAGCAATACAGCAAGTGACCAGCAATACAGCAAGTGACCAACAATACAGCAAGTGACCAACAATACAGCAAGTGACCAACAATACAGCAAGTGATCAATGATGTAACAAGTGACCAGCAATACAGCAAGTGACCAGCAATACAGCAAGTGACCAACAATACAGCAAGTGACCATCAATACAGCAAGTGACCAACAATACAGCAAGTGACCATCAATACAGCAAGTGACCAACAATACAGCAAGTGACCAACAATACAGCAAGTGATCAATGATGTAACAAGTGACCAGCAATACAGCAAGTGACCAACAATACAGCAAGTGACCAACAATACAGCAAGTGACCAGCAATACAGCAAGTGACCAGCAATACAGCAAGTGACCAACAATACAGCAAGTGACCAACAATACAGCAAGTGACCATCAATACAGCAAGTGACCAACAATACAGCAAGTGACCAGCAATACAGCAAGTGAGCAACAATACAGCAAGTGACCAGCAATACAGCAAGTGACCAGTGATATAACAAGTGACCAACAATACAGCAAGTGACCAGCAATACAGCAAGTGACCAACAATACAGCAAGTGACCAACAATACAGCAAGTGACCAGTGATATAACAAGTGACCAACAATACAGCAAGTGAACTCACACTGACCAAACCATACCAGCATGGTAAGGCAGGCATAAAATGATTATGATACTGACAATTATATATATAGAGAGTGAGTGAAAGATAGATATATGTGTATGTGTGTGTGTCTGTGTCTGTGTCTGTGTGTGTGTGTGTGTGTGTGTGTGTTGTGTGGCAAGTCACATATTCTAACTATTAGAAAAAGTAAAATGAATGCTACACCTTCAAAAGGGATGATTCAAGAAGATATATATATACACAATGAGTTATATGCTTTGTTGATGAATATTGAACAGATATGAAACACTCTACAGAAAGATTTTATCTGAAGTATTATAATATTATCAATAGTAATAAATAGAAAATATCACTATAGCATCATATTTATTTTATTATATGTATTTCAAGGATACCAAATTATGGTATGCTTTCATCAGATAAAATACAATATTTGATGTATAAGATAGTGACATACCCAAAGTATAAACTTTCAACTTCAGCTTACAGTGGGCATGTTAATTGAGGTCTTGTTTAAGAGTTGCCACAAGCTGGGTAGTTTCACGTTGTCAAAAACTTTTGTAAAGTCAATGATGGTGATGTGCACAAGGTTACATCCTACCAGTTGTGTTATATGGTCTTGACTGTGTTAATTGGACAACAAGGTCAATTCAGAAGCTCTCCACATTCCAAACCACATCATGAGACTTATGACTGGCAAGCGACTCAGCAACCGTATCTGTATCAGTGAGCTGCTCAACATTACCAAACTTAGACCAATTACATCAATTGTCAAGTCAAGAGAACTCAAACTATACGGTCATATAAAAAGATCAACTCGTAGTGTGAATAGGTTATGCCTGGAAGGAAGGTCAACTTATGGACAGGACTTCATCTTTGCTTTTTAAACTCTGCCGCTGGTGATCGAACTTTGTGGAGAAAAATATCTTATGTTGATGAGGAGTCTGCAACTGGCAGAGCTTAGTATAAGAGTATAGTATATATATATATATATATATATATATATATATATATATATATATCCATCCAGGGAGTGTAACTTGGAGTTACTGTATGTTCACCCGGGTGAGCACTCAATGTTTAGGTTCACTTCTGTGTTGAGGTGTAGAGCTAGACAGAGTGTATTATAGTAAAATAAAACAAGGACAATTGGTTACTCATTCATTACATTTATTGGTTGGTGACGCGCGTTGCGCCACTGATCAGCTCAAGGTTCGATCTGTATCGAGATCGATACAGATCAAACCTTGAGCTGATCAGTGGCAAAACGCACATCACCAACCAATAAATGTAATGAATGAGTAACCAATCGTCCTTGTTTTATTTTACTATAATACACTCTGTCTAGCTCTACACCTCAACACAGAAGTGAACCTAAACATTGAGTGCTCACCCGGGTGAACATACAGTAACTCCAAGTTACACTCTGTAATCCACGGCTTGTCAGACCCCTTATAATGGTAATGAAAAAAAGATGTGTGTGTGTGTGTGTATATATATATAGAGTGTATTTATGTGTGTGTATATATATATATATGTATGTGTGTGTATATTTATGTGTATATATATATATGTGTGTGGGTGTGTGTATATATATGTTTATATAACACAATCAGAAATCGGTACAGTATATGGACGGAATATATTAGGTTAACGCTTGATATAGCAGGAAGAGGGTCTTAACGTTTCGGACGCTAGTCCTTCATCAGAAGAAAGAAGGAGGAGACGAGCGGTTTTGAATTAGAAAAAATGTCTTTAGATAAAAATAACAGGTCCATTCATGTTGACATCTCGTGTGTGTATATATATATATATACATATATATACACACACACACACACACACACACACACACACACACATATATATATAAATCATTTACGTTAGATTGCTTACCAATGGGTAAATGATGATGCATATATATACATACATGAGAAAGAATGAGACATACAGGAAGGTGTGGAAAAGAAAGGTCTGGAAGCTAAAAGACCTTTCATTAAAATATAAATTTAGCAAAGCCCTTCAAGACGTGTATGACGAAAAAGAAGACGATTTAGAGTTGTATGATATAGATGATAACTGGAATTTCTTACGTGACAACTTACTGCAGGCTACTAAAGAAACTTGTGGTTGGGGCAGAGCTTCAACCAGACAGAGAGTGACCTGGTGGTGGAACAGCATGGTAGATAGGGCCATTAGAGACAAAAGACTGGCATGGAAGGCTTGGAAAAATGGTGTGAGTAGGGAAGGATACACAGTCGCTAAGAGAGAAGACGTCAGGTGTACTTAGCATGCAGGGAGGCCGAGAGTAGGAGGTTTGCCAATGTTCTGCAACGGAAGATCAGAGACGTGCGGTATTCCGCATTGCAAGGCAGTGTGTCAGTGCAAATCAGAATGTTGTTGGAGATAAGTGTGTCCAAAATGATGCTGGTGTACTTAGTGTCACGAATGATCAAAAAAGGGAGGCCTGGAAATGACACTATGAGAGTCTGATAAATGTGGAGAACGAATGGGACAGAGAGAAATTACCCTCAGTAGACCCGACAGAGGGATCAGCTATTGATATTGACGAATATAGGGTAGAAGAGTCAATTAAAGAAATGAAGAATGGTAAGGCTGCTGGACCATCGGGGATAGTTGCTGATATGCTGAAGGCATCAGGTAAAGTAGGCATTAAACTGGTTGCACGCATCATCAATCAGGCTATATATGGTGGTGTCATACCCAAAGACCGGTGCAGCAGTATTCTCATAAATTGTTACAAAGGTAAAGGGGATGCTCTAGAGAGGAGCAATTATAGGGGCATAAAGCTGATGGATCAGGTTATGAAAGTGGCAGAGAGAATATTAGCGCAACTAATTAGAGAAAGGGTCAAATTAGATGAGATGCAAGTTGGTTTTGTGCCTTGGAAAAGTACAACAGATGCCCTCTTCTTAGTGAGGCAACTACAAGTTCTTAGAGAAGAATAAGCCACTATACTTAGCTTTTGTTGACCTAGAGAAGGCCTTTGATAGGGTACCCCGATCTGTCATCTGGTGATCCCTCAGGAAACTAGGTGTTGAGGTATGGCTTGTGAGGACAGTGCAAGCTATGTACAGGGGTGCTGTCAGTAAAGTGAGAGTAGGTATGGAGTTTAGTGAGGAATTCCAGATACAAGTAGGTGTACATCAGGGTTCGGTCCTCAACCCGCTCTTGTTCATTATAGTCCTCCAAGCCATAACAGAGGAGTTTAAGACTGGCTGCCCATGGGAACTTCTCTATGCTAATGATCTGGTTCTTATAGCAGAATCAGTAAAGGAGCTAGAGAATAAATTCTGGCTATGGAAACAGCAGTTGGAATCAGCAGGACTGAGAGTGAACATAGCTAAGACAAAAGTGTTGATAAGTAGGAGAGAGAACAATACTCCGATTCCATCAGGGAAATGGCTATGTTCAATATGTAGGAAAGGAACTGGCATAAATTCTATAAAATGTACACAATGCACATCTTGGGTACACAAGAAATGTAGTGGGATAGCAGGAAAACTAACAGGTAAGGAAAACTACGTATGCAGTAGATGTGCAGCAGTAATCACAGTGACAGACACATTTTTCCAATGCAGGTGGATTCTATAGAAGTGGTTGATAGCTTCCGGTACCTAGGTGATCAGATTAGCATGGGAGGGGGGGGGGGGGTTCCAAGGCCATAGTATCTAGAATAAGGACAGTTTGGAAGAAGTTTAGGGAGCTGCTTCCGTTGTTGACAAAGAAAGGTTTCTCCCTGTGTACGAAAGGACGGTTATATGATGCCTGTGTGAAATGCGCGATGCTGCATGGTAGTGAGACTTGGGCAGCAGGATATGCGACGGCTGGAGAGAAATGAAGCAAGTATGCTCCGTTGGATGTGCAATGTCAATGTGCGTGAACGACCAAGCATAGACGAGTTTAAAAAGAAACTGGGTATAAGAGGGATAAGTTGTGGTGTGCAGGAGAGAAGGCTGAGATGGTATTGACATGTGATGCACATGGAGGATGACCGCTGGGTAAAGAAGTGCCAAGAAATCCCAGTAGAAGGAAGATGCAGTAGGGGTAGACCACGAAAAACATGGGCGGAGGTGGTAAGAGCAGACTTCAGATCGCTGAAACTCACCGAGGAGATGACGAAGGACCGTTACATGTGGAGAGATGCTGTGCTGAATAGGACCCGTCCAACCCTTGCAAGCAGGGAAAAGTGGACGTAAAATGATAATGATGATATTATATATATGAAACAATTTTGGTCTGTAGAAATCATTTCTTTATGTGTGTATAGTCAGAGAAAATCTTGTTTCTTCACTGAAACTGTGTCTAACAAGAGTCAGAAGTATTGTTTTGTGGCTTAGTTATGAAATTGATAGAAATTATTATTGAACAGAGACACAGCAGTGGCAGGAGAATGGCCAATGCCCCCCAACCTACTCTTATGTTGCAACAAGAAATCACTATGCAACTTTTCTTTTTGTATACTTTTTTTAAATCATTTTTTTTTTTATTATATGTTTGTTGGACAGTTTCAGATTATTAGTCTTTCCAATCTAGATATGATTTAAGTTAATATTTTGTAGTTTCAGTATGAAGCTAAATTTGTTCATGATAGATATATAGTCGTAAGAGATTATGGTTTTTCTGTTATATAGCGTATATACTCAAATATAAGCCGAGGAATATGCAACCAAAAAATAAATGGTAAAATGGGAGGTTGGCTTATATACACCATCTAAATATTGTGTTGATTAGCTGCCTTGGTTTATATATCGGGTTTACATTTTTGCCTACTTCTCAGGCATAAAATACCCACCCCACCCCACCTCACCTCCAGCCCAAACTTATATTCTGTTCACCTTATATTCAAGTATATACAAAGTTTTCATATTCTAAATTAAAAATTGTCACTGCAGGATTTTAATTTTGCTATATATTGTATAGATAGAACAGTACTGACTGGTACTTTTTATCGACCTCGAAAAGATGAAAGTCAAAGTTGACCTTGGTGGGCATTTGAACTGAGAGAGCAGAGAGCCAGACCAAATACCACAAAACACTCTATCCGACATCCTAACAACTCTGCTTATTCGCCGCCTTATGTCTTGTATAATACAGTTTAATATATAGTTTAATATATAGTGTTTAGATTGAGAGAGGTTTCATGTCAATGTGTAATAGTTTAGGTCAAGAAAATTATGAAAAGCATCAAGATTTATATGTAAATCTACATTGTGAACTGTAGCTAGTAAGTTAAAGTTTAAGTTAAGGACTGCTATGTACTTAGCACCACAATTTATGTAAATATATAGACTGGTGTGCATGTAATACCTTCATAATCAAACATTAATTATATTAGGGATCTATAGAATTAGAGAAACGTAATCATGTAAATTTTCTAATATATACACAGTATGTTATAGAGCCACCTCTAATATATACACAGTAATGTTATACAGCCACCTCTAATATATACACAGTAATGTTATACAGCCACCTCTAATATATACACAGTAATGTTATACAGCCACCTCTAATATATACACAATGTTATACAGCCAATTCTAATATATACACAGTAATGTTATACAGCCACCTCTAATATATACACAGTAATGTTATACAGCCACCTCTAATATATACACAGTAATGTTATACAGCCACCTCTAATATATACACAGTAATGTTATACAGCCACCTCTAATATATACACAGTAATGTTATACAGCCACCTCTAATATATACACAGTAATGTTATACAGCCAGCTCTAATATATACACAGTAATGTTATACAGCCAGCTCTAATATATACACAGTAATGTTATACAGCCACCTCTAATATATGCACAGTAATGTTATACAGTCAATTCTAATATATACACAGTAATGTTATAGAGTCAATTCTAATATATACACAGTAATGTTATACAGCCACATCTAATATATACACAGTAATGTTATACAGCCACCTCTAATATATACACAGTAATGTTATACAGCCACCTCTAATATATACACAGTAATGTTATACAGTCAATTCTAATATATACACAGTAATGTTATACAGCCACCTCTAATATATGCACAGTAATGTTATACAGCCACCTCTAATATATACACAGTAATGTTATACAGTCAATTCTAATATATACACAGTAATGTTATACAGTCAATTCTAATATATACACAGTAATGTTATACAGCCACCTCTAATATATACACAGTAATGTTATACAGTCAATTCTAATATATGCACAGTAATGTTATACAGTCAATTCTAATATATGCACAGTAATGTTATACAGCCACCTCTAATATATACACAGTAATGTTATACAGCCAATTCTAATATATACACAGTAATGTTATACAGTTAATTCTAATATATGCACAGTAATGTTATACAGTCAATTCTAATATATGCACAGTAATGTTATACAGCCACCTCTAATATATACACAGTAATGTTATACAGCCACCTCTAATATATACACAGTAATGTTATACAGCCACCTCTAATATATACACAGTGATATTATACAGTCAATTCTAATATATACACAGTAATGTTATACAGCCAGCTCTAATATATACACAGTAATGTTATACAGCCACCTCTAATATATACACAGTAATATTATACAGTCAATTCTAATATATACACAGTAATGTTATACAGTCAATTCTAATATATACACAGTAATGTTATACAGCCACCTCTAATATATACACAATAATGTTATACAGCCACCTCTAATATATACACAGTAATGTTATACAGTCAATTCTAATATATACACAGTAATGTTATACAGTCAATTCTAATATATACACAGTAATTATATACAGCCGCCTCTAATATATACACAGTAATGTTATACAGTCAATTCTAATATATGCACAGTAATGTTATACAGCCACCTCTAATATATACACAGTAATGTTATACAGCCACCTCTAATATATACACAGTAATGGTATACAGTCAATTCTAATATATACACAGTAATGTTATACAGCCACCTCTAATATATACACAGTAATGTTATACAGCCACCTCTAATATATACACAGTAATGTTATACAGTCAATTCTAATATATACACAGTAATGTTATACAGCCACCTCTAATAGATACACAGTAATGTTATACAGTCAATTCTAATATATGCACAGTAATGTTCTACAGCCACCTCTAATATATACACAGTAATGTTATACAGCCACCTCTAATATATACACAGTAATGTTATACAGTCAATTCTAGACTGAAGCACGCATAGAAGCTGATCAACAAGTTGAAACACCCACTGGAGCCAGACATGCTGTGGTTTTTCTCCGACGAGAAAAAACTTCTGCCAAGACCAGAAGATCAACTCCCAGAACAACAGGTGGCTCGCTGTCTCATCCAAAGACATGCCTAGAGTCATGCAGACAAAGTTTCCAGCGACAAGAGTGGTCTTAGGTGTAGTCAGCAGTCAAGGTGACGTCATACCACCTCACTTCTTCCCTGAGGGCCTCAAGCTGAACACCGATGGCTACATCCGCATACTTAGCGAGGTAGTAAAGCCCTGGCTCGACCAGGTAGCTGCAGATAGGCCATACGTATGGCAGCAAGTCTCAACACCCTGCCATACCAGCCGAAAGACCCAAGCCTGGCTGTCAGAGAACTTCGTTGACCACACTTCACCTGGCATCTGGCCTCCTAGCTCGCCTGACTGCAACCCCCTCGACTTCTTTGTGTGGGGCGCAGTGGAACGAGACACCAACAGATCTAGCTGCAATACAAAAGACGGTCTGAAGGCCAGGATCACAATTGCCTAAGTCGGGGGACAGTGACGAGGGCCTGTAGCTGGTTCCGAGGCCGCCTTGAGGCTGTCATCAAAGCCAATGGCGGGTTTATTGAGTGAGATCGAAAGAACAAGTCATAAAGACAAACTGACGCAAGTTTGATAAATAAATCTTAAAAAATAAAACTACTGTGTTATTTATTTCCTAGCCAGTAATCTTGCGAACAAATATCGTTCGCACCCTGTATATATATTAATTAACTACCAACACGAATGCTAATTCCGTGCAAATTAGTACATCTATTTCAGGATACTACTATAAGTGATAAAGTATATAACCTGTATGGTTACATATTTCCTTATGGGTGATTAGATAATAAACATACCTTGTGATGAGGGCCCAATTAGGTAAAAAAAAAATCGATTAAAGTTATTTATCATATTTTTTTTTTTTTTTTTGAATTCATAGTGAAATACCTATATTTGGTATGTTTACATGTTGATAATTTAAAGATATGAAAAATTTATATAGTCATTTACGCTGCCTCAGTTAACTCAATTTCTGCATATATAGAGATAAAACTTTATTACAACAATACATGTGAACAATGCAAATATGTGGCAGTTGCCTTTCTAATTGAATTAGACTTTCACTGCAAAGAATCTTTATTATTTAGTGAAGTAGAAAATGTATGAAATAATTATTGGATTAATCAGAGAGAAGATCTAATGAACTGATGCCAGCTGTCAGCACTTAGAAAACTAACAACAACAACAAAAGACTGATACAGTGTCTATAATATGAAACTTAGAATAAGTAATGATGCTATGGGTTCTTAGAAAGTCTTCTATTTCTCATGAAACAACACTAAGAAATGGAGACAATGAGAAATCAAAATGAATTTCATATAAATTCAGTCATAAATACATAAAATATAAACCATTTAGCAATGGAAAGACCAATTGAAACGTTTCTTTGGTCCGATTTGACGAGGTCCACCCCACTTGGCAAGCAAATGAGTTCTGGGATCTTGTCAATTGATCAGAGCGATAAACCATATAAATTACATATGCCAGTTGGTGTGAAAGGCTAAAAAGTAATCTAAAAGAATAGATGGTCAAGATGTAGTGCTGGTGTTGAGTATCATACACAGTGAAACCTCAGTTCACGATCTTAATTACTTCCTGAAGACCATTCATCATCCGAAATATTCATAAACCGAAATATTCATAAACCAAAACTATTTTTTTCTCAATCAAAATAGAGAAAGAGAGAGAGAGAGTGAAAGAGAGACTGTGTGTGAAAAACATATATATCACCATAGTAACTAACTACACAGCAAGTGACTTTCTCACTATATTCCCAACTTGTCACCATCTGTTGTTGCCGGCTTGTGCGTTTATTACTCGAGACACCGTTTGTCAATCAAGACATTTTATGTCCGGTAAAAATTGTTTGTGAAGCAATTTGTTTGTGATGAGAGGTATTCGTGAACCGAGGTTCCACTGTATATTTAACTGAGGAAGTATAAAAGTATAGTGAAGGAATGTAATAAGTAACTAGAACAGATTGGGATTCTATAAGCCAATAAGTGAGTAGTAAAGGGGGAATAAGAGGAGAGGGGAGTGAATTAACAGAAAGTAGAGAAAAAAATGTTTCATACAAGTAAACAACATAACTTTTTCTAAGATTACAAACTGTGCAAATGCATAAGCTGTTGTTCAAATGTTCAAATGGCTATGATTCAGTTACAAAGGACAATAGCATGTGATATGGGAATAGAGGTCAACATGTAGACTGAGGGTGTGTATGTGTATGTGTATGGTGTGATAATATATATATATATATATATATATATATATATATATATATCATTACCACCAGTTAACATCTATTTTCCATGGTTGCTTGGGTTAGATGGGTTCACACACACAAATATATGCACATGCACACATATGCACATATATATATATATAGCATGTGGTATGTACGTGATGTTACAAGTTTAAACATTCTTTCAGTGTAATCCATAAGAAAAAGGAAGTGATGTGATATAAGAGCACTATATTAACAATGTGAGATAAGTACATAAAACAATGATAGATGAAGAAAAACATCTTGAATGGTTTAAGTGAAAGTGCTCCTAACACTTGGAGTCGCAGGGATGCCATCTTGAGATACAGTGTTTTAAACCTGATGGAACCCATCCCTTTCCAGGTTTGAACACATTTGATGTTTTCCAGTAAAAGAAAGACGAAGACTCAACCACAGGTGTATGCAGTACTGATCAACCTCGAAAGGATAAAAGGAATAGGTGACCTCAGCAGAATTTGAACTCAGAGCACAGTGAGCTAGGACAAATGCTGGTCATTTTAATCTGACCCCTGCCTTATGAATGGTTTATACATCTTAATAAGGGAACTCCCGTGTTCAGTATTATTTTTATGTAGCAACAATGTTGTTGATCTTACAAAATGGAGGACATCTGATAATTCTCATTAACCCTTTTGATAAGAAAACCCACTTAAAACCTGCCCTTCTTTCTATGATAGAAAACTTTCATTTTAAAGTGTTTATATTTATTTAAAACCCTCCCAGAATAATTTTACATAAGAACTTGTAAGTTTCAAACACTAATACTATAATAATATGAAAATAATATGAAAATAAACTTATTTTACTAAATAACTTCAAATTCTCGATTATTTTAAAAAAAAAAAAAAAATTGAAAATCCTAGGCAGTTTTTTATATTAAAAATATATTGTAATGGAAGATTTAACCCTTTAACTCTTTCTGTTCAAACCAGCTGTAACCAGCTGCTCATACTGATGTTATGGTATTGTTCTCAAAATAAAAAATATCAAAATCTCATAGATTTGATATTATGTGAGATAATTATGTGAGGTAAAGCCTTTACCATGAAAATATAATAGTAAATATAGAATAATGTAAATGTTAAAGGGTTAAGAAAATTAATTGATTTGTGATACTTTAATAAAGTTGGGGAAACATATATAAAAGTTAGTCAAATCTTCAAATTTTGAAAGATAATTGTTCAAATTATGCAAGTTTTCCAACCAGACATTACTACAAAGTATCCTAAACACATTTTAACTGAGTTAAGCATGACAGCAGTTAACTTGATAACTTTTAGCTAATGCTGCTGCTGCTGCTACTACTACTACTACTAATAATGATTTCTAGTATAGGCACAAAGGCCAGTAATTTGGGGAAAGGCGATTAAATTGACCCCAGTACGTTACTGGTGCTTTATTTTATCAACCCCATAAGGATGAAAGGCAAAGTTAACCTCGGCAGGATTTGAAATCAGA
Source organism: Eledone cirrhosa (assembly GCA_964016885.1). Classification (NCBI taxonomy): domain Eukaryota; kingdom Metazoa; phylum Mollusca; class Cephalopoda; order Octopoda; family Eledonidae; genus Eledone; species Eledone cirrhosa. Next base: position 268,880,109 of record OZ024741.1, on the reverse strand, counting down.
ACGTAAAGAGCCATAACTCTATGCTGCAAAGCCTGGTGTCTGGCGCTCTACTGATATAATAACAATAGTAATAATAATACTGCTGCTGCTGCTACTGCTACAATAACTGCTACTACTGCTGCTGCTTATATTTAGACTTCTTCACTTGATATGAAAACTTTTATAAATTTAGAAATTATGGTAAAGCGGACCCACATGTACTCTTATGCAGACATGTTATTATGGTAGTTCAGTGATGTTGTGGTGTTCATTGTTAGAGGTTCATATCCAGACAGCTACTCTTAATCATACACATATCACTGGGGTACTTTAATGATGTTATAACAAAGTCAATTGTATTATATCTTAGATAAATATCACTTGTTATATATATATATAAAAATTTCTTTTAAAATGTTTGCTAACAAAAGCTAGAAACTGAATAAATGACACAATTTTAAACAAACCAATTAGAAAAATTATTTAATTAGCTAACAAAGAAATGCCCTGAAGAATGTTATAGTTTTTCACAAGTCTATCGGAACCCCAAGAAAACCGTTGAGAAAGAGAGATAAAGAGTGAATGCTGATGCAAATGGTAAATTAACAGTTGAAATACTAAAAATAAAATATATTGTTTTACAAAAGAAGTAAAAGTTGTGAAGACAAGAAATTCAACCCATTCAAATTATAAAGGAAGCAAATACGTAAATAAAAACACTTGAGGGTGGAGGAAGGGGAAATTATATAAATTCACTTTGAATAGAAAAATATCTTTCATAAATACAATTAATTTTTTACCTTTTGATATCTGTTTTGTGCTAACCAAGTGGTCATCTGTAGAGAGTGTAATAAGCTAGCTGGAGTGGTGGTCAGTTCGTTAAACTGTTGTTCAGGCCAACTGTCTGAACAGCACAACACACAATTGTGCAGTGACAGGCCAACTGGACTACACCATTTTTCAGTTCTTGATCATTTAGTCCTGGAAACATGTCTAAGAAAAGATCATCCCTTTTTTGACCACTCCCAGCCTTCATGTAGTGGTCAGTTAGAAGAGTAAAATTGAACAGAATATTTAGCTGCTTAAATAATCAAGCAAATGCATGATATATAAAATGGCGTCAGCAGAAATTTGGGTGTAAATAGTAGGAGCTTAACAGCTTAAGCCTTCACTTATTCAGGTTGTGCATGCCTCATCTTTCTCACTGCTCAATTGCATAAGACAAATATTGGAAAACTAATTTGTAATCAATAACCAATAAATAAATCAGAATTTTGCACAAAACAATGTATTCAAGTACCTTTAGATTTCGCTGTCTACTACTGTGATAACAAATACTATTAGATGTAAATGTGTACACATTTCTGCACGTGTGCAAGTGAAAAAGAACGACACTGCATCAGCTTTATATACTGGTGTATGCATATGTACAGGAGCGCATGTGCACATTTATGATTACACAAGGTATGAGAATAATTTAAAAACCTAGAAAAGTCACCCATTTCTTTTTTTTAATTTCAATTTTCTGTTTTAGAAACCAGTGGTGGGTGTTAAGGAGAAGATCATTGAATTCATAAACAAGTTGTAAATTCCTTGTGTATGAGGAATTATTAGGGTAAATTAAAACATGAGGTAGGCAGTGTTGACCGAAGGCCCACTTCGGCCACTTAACACTCCCCATTTTGCCACAAGAAAAGAGACTGTTGTTGTTCTACACAGACAGAGTCAGTAAGAAAACAGTAACAGTCACCACATATGGACAGTATGAGTGAGCACAGCAGATATCTAGTGGGGAAAAAGAAAACACAACACTAACACATACACACACAAACACACACACAAAAGCCAACAAAGCAGAGAAAAGCAGGCTGCTGCAGCAAACAGTGTTTTCTACATTTTCCCTGCGCCTCTTCATAATACAACTCTCTTGCTTCTCTCACACCATACCCAAGAATATGAAGTACATAGCAGTACCCTGAATAACAATGTCGGTGGAGTGGTGGTGGTAGTGGTGAGGGGTGGATAGTTATGTGGTCGTGGTGTGAGAAGAAAACAACAGATGAGCCGAACCTAAAGAATGAACAAGGACTAACATAAAATCTGCCTGAAATCAATTGTTCTCTTTTTGTCTTTTTTTTCCCACTCGTGCATTTCCTTCTAAATTCACAGCACCCATCTCTGTCTGTCTCTTTCACACACACTCTTTATCACTCTCCCTCTAACTCCCCCTCTTTCTCTCTCTCTCTCTCTCTCACTGTCTCTCTCTCAATGCAAAATAGTTGGTGCTGCCACCCATCACTATTGCAGACATCCTTTCTTGTTTCCTTCTGTGCCAGGGCGCCCCACAATAATCACTTCTCCCTACTACTAGTAGTGCCGGTGCAGTGCACTTGATCAGCCTCAATATTAGTCATGTGACCAACACATGATACTTAAGTAGGCCAACCACCTGGTTAGAATCTGCGTGTTGCAAAACAAAGCGATTCTTTAATAAATAGACTGTAAATAAAATCTCTCTTGCAATCTCCTTCACACAAGTCTGAATGAGTGAACACTTTGCAAACAGGCAACAAACTGAATCAGTAAAAAACTGCTTTTTTCTTTTTCTTCCCTATGAAAGCACATATGTGAAACCTTGTTTCTATGCTGTTCCAGTCTGTATTCACAGAAACTATCTATGAACTACCATGCTGCAGTCTACCAATGTATGCACGCGTGCGCATGTACACACACACATACTCACTGTCATTCTGACTGTTTGTTGCAGCCTACAAGAGTAAACTCCCTTCTAAACCAAACTTTAACATCTCCAGTGATGCTGATATAGAGTATGTATATATGTGTGTGTATATATATTGTCTAATCCATACTAGCTTGGAAAAATGGACATAAAACGGTGATGATATATATATATATATATTTATACATACATACATACACATTCATATATACATATATATACATACATGCATACAGACACACATTCATATATACATATATATATATATATATATATATATATATATATATATACATACATACACACACACATTCATGTATATATATATATTGTTGATAAGGACAGACACTGGTCTCTTGGAGAGAATTCGTCTATGGATGTCGGGAATTTTACCCGCCCTAGAGATAGATATATATATATATAAATTGGGTTGGTCTAAAGTAACTGTCTTTCATTTATTATTATTATTAGTATATATATATATATATATATATATATATATATATATATATATTTGCTATAATAAACCAACTTTCTAGAACAATTAAACAGCTGTGGTGAAAAACCAGTAGATTTCACACTATTTTCAAAGACATCTATTCAAAGTTAATTCACCTGGTTTTGTTTTTTTATTCATGAGAAACATTCACCCCCTCCTTTTAAATTCTCACCTTAAATTCGACACTATCTCATGTTCACAGCTAATTTACTAACCAGATTAAATACTTGTGAATGAAAAGACAAGTAAACGAGGAATGTTTTAACAAGTTGTACCAATGCCAACACAAAATTATCAAGTAACTTATAGTATATGTTAGTAATAATGGTATAAGATTGTAGAGAAACTGAGGTGTATAGTAACTGTATTGAGTAGCGTGGTTGTTGTTATGGAGAGGGTAAATTAACAAGGTACAATGTGATATCTTCAGAGGTACTCTATGATATATATATATTATTTGCTTAAACTTTAATCTGTACAAATAATAAATATTTGCTCTATGGGGTTTTATTTATATATATCATCATCATTTAACGTCCGCTTTTCCCTGCTTGCAAGGGTTGGACGGGTCCTATTCAGCACAGCATCTTTCCACTTGTAACGGTCCTTCGTCATCTCCTCGGTGAGTTTCAGCGATCTGAGGTCTGCTCTCACCACCTCCGCCCATGTTTTACATGGTCTACCTCTACTGCGTCTTCCTTCTACTGAGACTTCCTGGCACTTCTTCACCCATCGGTCATCCTCCATGCGCATCACATGTCCATACCATCTCAGCCCTCACACAATCATCATCATCATTTTACGTCAACTTTTCCCTGCTTGAAACCTCTTAAGCTCGTGGTCACATCTCCAGTTCATTAGTATACCAACTCAGCATCCCACCGTGCATTAAGTACTACTCTGAGAGAGAGGAAGAGAGGGAGAGGGAGAGAGAGAGAGAGAGAGAGAGAGAGAGAGAGAGAGAGAGAGAAATATGTATGTGTGTAAGTTCCACTTTTTATTATTTTATTAATGTACTGGCTAATTGCTGGCCTTGTGCCTAAAATAGAAACAATTATTTTATTAATGTTCACCAATAGAAAGGGAACCAAATTCTAACATGGAAACAAAACTCTTTCATAGGAATTTAGACAACATTTACTAGATAAAAAATGTGTCTGTGTGTGCTGGTATCGATGTTATTGCTGTGTGTGTGTGTGTGTGTGTGCGTGTGCGTGTGCATGTGTGTGCTGGTATCGATGTTATTGCATTTGTGGTTCTGTATGTAGTGAGTTGTATGTGAACACATGTATATGTTTCTATATGTATATACAGTATGTATATACAGTTATTGCATGCTGAATTTCTGAAATGTTTTACATATTTTACAGTTCCAGTAAGGGACTGTATTTGCAACTTGCTAACTAGGCATGCTCCTTATGGTTCTGTGAAGCTCAGCTTGCCAAGAATTGTACCAAGGCAGTTAGTAATGTATCCAAGAGCCCCAATTATCACAGGTATAAATCTAAAGGTATAATCAGAGTGGAATATCTGCAGATTCCTCATTAGTTCAGTGTAAATGTTCTCCTTTTCACTAATCTTTAGCATTATATTAACGTCTGCTAGACAGCTGATTTCCACTGTTGTACATTCCTTCTTTGCTCTGTCCCATATCACTATGTCTGCTCTCTTATGTTTGCATTTTATCAGGGTTTTGACTGGAACATTCTACTAGTACTATTTCATATTATGTATGCATATAAATGTCACATCATTGTAGTTTTTTATATTTTTATTCTCAGGATTATCCTTTCTACGGATTACATTGTATAATGTTTTGGCTACTACATCAAGCCTCATATGTATATAGTATCGCAAGGACATATTTGGACAGCTACTTATGATGACGGTGACATCCTCAATGTTTATTCCATAGAATCTGCATCTGTTGTCACATATAGGTGATTTGCCTGCATCCCTTTTTCTTTCATGCATCTCATTGATATTCTCTGTTCTTGGATTACAAGAGTATGTCCTTTTAAGTGAGAGCTAATGGTCCAAGTTAGACTCCTTTGCTTAGCTACTCTCATTTTGAAGCTTTCTGGCCCATACCCATACATACGTTTTTGCTGATGAGCATACAACTTTTCGTTTTGGGGTTCACTGCGGTATTGCGGGGTAATTTCTCTGGGTGTGAGTTTTGGTTATCATGCAGGGAGTATTTCTCAAGGAGTTCCTTTCCAACTCTCATGACATTATAGGCTTCATTTAGACAGACTTGTTCTATGAATGGGCTCTACACTTGGTGGCTTGTAGATGTTGTAGAAGGGGTATGATGTGATATTCAAATTCTGTGAAGTATCTGCCTCCCTATTAATGTTTTAGGCAGAGGCGGTTTATATCACTATTAATAGGGAAATTTCCAGTGCCGATTAGAGCTTTTCAGGTTTAACATCAATGGCTCAAAACTCATCTAGCATCTAGTAGTCTAAACGTTTGTATCAGCACAAGCACAACAAGCATATTGTGTACTGCTCATTCCTTGTTACAAATTCCATCATAGGATATATTTTCATCTCTCCCTAATTATCTGTAGTATTCCTTGTTAAATACCAGTGAAACAGTCAGGTCATTGATAAAGATGTTGCTAGAGTGGCTTGTAGATTTTCTTCACTTTACAATCATATAGGAACATTTATCTTGGCCAAACTCCATCCCTATATCTTTCAAAAATGTTGTAACCAGGTCAAGGGGCCTTTTTCATACCATTTATATTCTTGGTATACACCTTCAGACCGTTCACAAAGAAGCTATGTGTTAGCCTCCTGTGAACCAATTATATATCTTTCATATTTCCCCAGCATAAAGGACAAGGTGTTTACTGACAGTATAAATAACATCACAGAGAGACTGTCTCCTTGAAATATACCCTTGTGATACTCTATTTTATCAGTGACAATATAGTCCTCCTTCTCTGTATTTAACTTCAGGGTAGTGACTCAAGAAAATAGATTCTCTATGGCTATCTGTGATTTTAGCAAATGTATGTATATATGTATATACACAGAGGTACAGTGTAATATCTAAAGAGGTACAATGTGATATTTATAGAGGAACAGTGGAACATATAAAGATGCTAATTAAGAGATGAACAAAGAGAATTACTTTTCAGGTGAGTGTTTTAATAGGTAGTTGAGCAGAGATAAAATTGGAATAGACAAACAATAAAAGTGATCCACTTACAAGGAACAAATATAAATATGAAAGAAGTAAGGAGCCATTACAGGCTAAATAATGTGGTTTTATAGTAGAATAAGAGTTTTGTGTGTTAAGTAGTATTACAAAAGTCCGTACTCATTGTTTTAGTTTGAGTAAACAAGAGTGAAATAAGATTTACAACTGTCATTCTTTGTCTTTCACAACAATACTAATTCTACACATCCAGCAAAGGATGGAGCCTCTATGTGGTCGCTCAATCTACTAGAAATAGCAGTCACGTTTTTTCCTTAAATCATGCCCTACTGTCTCATAAATTGTAATGAACAAGTTGGGTCCTCTGTACATAGGAAAAATTCAAGGTGGTCATCACTAAATTGCCCTTGATCATAGCTTGCTTGATCAGAGCTGACCTGGAGCTAAACAACATTTTTAGTAATCATACGTCTTCTACCAGGCTATTTTAAGAAGCCATTAATTTATTTCAAAACTTCTTTTTAAAAAAATCATGTACAAAGTAAAGGGCTAATAGCTAAATTAGTTAAGTAAAAGTGAATATATACAGAAACACACACACACACACACACACACACACACACATATATATATATGTAGAGAGAGAGTTGCAAAAAGTAAACGAAAACAACAAACCAAACAAAACAGTACAATGAAGAAATATATTAGTTTAATACTTGATATAGCAGGAAAAGAGTCTTTACATTTCTTACACTAGTACTTCATCAGAAGATAGAAAAAGAAATAAAAGATGAAATAGAAACACTTTCCCAACCAAGGAAAACCTGGCACACCTCACAATATGTCAGACAGCATCCACTTTTTTCAGGGATGCCACCATGATTTCCCCCTAGCAATGCAATGCCTGTACCCTAGCCTCAACCCACACTAATCTCCCTCTCCCCAGCATGACTATGTATACTGAACATTTTAGCGTTGAAATGAAGTAGTACTGGTGCCACTACGAAAGCCAGTACACCCTATAAGGTGAGTAATGCTGGTGCCACAATGAACAGCACCCAGTTTACCCTACAAAGTGGTTGTGCTGGAGTCACGATAAAATGTTCCCAGTATATACAGTAAAATACATGCTGTAAAGGGCATCCAGCTGTAGAAAACATGCTCCCAGTACACACTGTAAAATGGTTGGCATTAGGAAGGGCATCAAGTTTTAGAATCCAAGCCAAAACAAAGTGTATGAGCAGGACCTAGTCACCTGACCAGTCTGGATTCAGCATGCGACATGGAAAATAGACATTAAATGGTGATGATGATAATGATGACACATCATATGCATACATATATGTATGTAGATGTATATATATATATATATATATATTATCTACTTCACAACCGACAGACCATTATGTGGTCCACACATCCTTGTTCAGTTAACCCCTTACTATAAATATATATATATATACACACACATGACATATACATACACACACATATATTCAAACATACATATACACACACGCATATGCATATATATGTACACATACACATATTTTATATATATATATACACACACACATACGCATATATATGTACACATACACATATATTATATTGGCAGTATCGGTAGAGGGTCGGACGCCATGCTTTCCAGCATAGTTACGTCCCTTTACGATCTGAGTTCAAATCCCGCCGAGGTTGACTTTGCCTTTCATCCTTACGGGGTTGATAAAAATAAAGTACCAGTAATGCACTGGGTAATTGCTGGCCTTGTGCCTAAAGTAGAAACAATTATATATATATATATACACACACACACACACACACACACACACACACATATATGCATATATGTATGTACACATACACATATATATCATATATATGTGTTTGTATAATATATAGCGTTAGTTAATTAAAAGTGAACAAATACACACAAAGAAAGTGAGAAAATATGTGTTCATAGAACCATTATTTTATGTCCACTCTCCGCGCTAGCATGGATATGTAGTGTTTATAATTGTGCATTAGTTGCATTTTATTCCGACAAAAATAAAATGTAAAAAAAATGAAAAAGCACCATACAACTACATGAGCTATAAAATTTGGAATCAAAATAAACTGGTGAACCAAAAATGCTTGCTGTATCTAAAATGGATGAGCAACTTATCTAGTGGTGTGATTTATACATGCACATATATGGTATATAACATTATATAGATGTGTGGTATATAAAATGACTATAAATACATTCATGCCATTATCCCCTTTCATACTAAACTGTCTGAAACTGCCCCTGGTTCTATGACAAAGAGCTTGTTTATTTTGAAGTGTTTATGTTAATCTAAAAACCTTCCATTACACTGGATAGCCAAGTATGAAATTTGTAGAAATTTGTTGGGGGGGGGGGGGGGGGGGTTCCTACAAATTTCATACTTGACAACCCAATAATTCTGTTGTGTTATATTTTGTTATATTATAACACCAGCTTAATAATGAGAAAGTTATTTAACAAAATCCCTCAAAATTTTTGGTTATTTTTAAAATCATTTGAAAATCATATGCAGTGTCTAAGAAATACAGTAACAACATGTTTATATACATTTATTTATTCATAGAATGTATATATAGATGTGTTAAGTTATATTTTGAACAGAAGCTTACTAATGAGAAAGTTAGTTATTTTACAAAATCCCTCCAAATTAGTGATTATTTTCAAAATTATTCGAAAATCATAGGCTGTGTCATTCATTATAAATATTGTAATGATATACTGACTATATAGATGGCTAAATTCCCTTAAATTCTTCATGACTTTCAAAATTATTTGAAAACCATCAGTTGTGTTATTTATTAGTTCATTAGAAATACTGTAACGAAAGAGCTTATAGATATATTTATTGGTAGAATGACTATACAATGATATAGCTATATGTATGTATCATTATATAGATGAATATATGTAGACCGGGTTGAATAAGACAAAATTAATAGTTAAGATAACGAATAGACGAAAAGAAGAAGGGTGATATATCTGCTGGTAGTAATAAGTTATAAAAGTAGAGAAAAAGTAAACTATGTGCGTGCGTGTGTGTATGTGTAACAATATAAAACAGACTACTACTACTACTACTATCAATACAAACTACATTGGAAGTGAAATACTAAACTGGTAGAGATGTGTACCAGTAAAACTGGTGCTGACCTGTCCTACTACTATTACTACTACTACTAATACTACAACGACTACTACTACTACTGCTACTGCAACTGCTACTATTACTACTACTACCACCATTACAACCACCGCTGCAACTATTGCTGCTACTGCTACAACCACTACCACCACCACCAACATGGCCACCACAACCACCACTGCTGCTGCTACTACTATTGCTACTAGAGCCAACATGCAGGAAGCTGAACATGCACTGCAAATGCAACTGTAAACTGCAATATCTTGTTGGTAACAACTGGTTTAATGAGATATAGGGTAGGATATGTGGTATTCTCTGATATAATGAGTATGTGTGTGTATACACATATACATATATATATATATACAGACACACACACAAGCACACACACATATATATGTATGTGTGGGCAGGTTATGCAATAATGTGCAATACAACACATGCATGCATATGTGAATATATATATATATATATGTATGTATATATATATAAGTATATACACACAAACACACACAGATCACCCTTTTTACAACTATTTCTCCATGTTATCACAGGTTTCACAGATCCTTTCTAGCACAGCTTCTCTACACGTGAGTTCCTTTGATAATGCATATATACATGTTTGTGTGTGTACACACACACACACACACACACATATATATATATATACATATTCATATCTATGTGTGTGTGTGTGTGTGTAAAGACTGCAGCACCAAAACTGGGGGACCACAAATTAGGGGACCACTCAGCCAAAATACAGTTCCATTTGAGCAAGGTGCAGCACAGCCAGCTGTCCACAATTGTCCCATAACATAGATGACCTGACTCACCCATGCAAGCATGGAAAAATAGCCTTTAAACAATGATGATTTTATTTATTTATATATATATATATATATATATATATATATATATATATATATATTCTAGTGTATATCATATATAGAGAGAGTAGGTTATGTAATAATGTCAAAAATGTGTATATAGAGGACAAGGTAAGTACTGAATAACATGTATGTACTACCAAAGAAATAAAATAATGCAGTAATGCACAAAATATAGAGACAGCCATATGTAAAACACACATAGACACACACACACACATACACATACATGCATACATGTGTGTATGCATGTGCACATAGAGCGGGATCAAGCCTTTGTTAAAGGCTGCTATTACCGCAAGTCCATATATCAATGCAATACTGTAGATAATTCCCTGTCAATTTCCTTATTAAAATCTTAACAAAAAGATGGACAGATAGGGAGAAAAAGAGAGACAGGAAGGGAGAGAGATAGGCAGAAAGAGAGATAAAGAGACAGAGAAAGAGAGAGACAGACAGACAAACAGACAGAGAGAAAGAGATAGAGAGGGATGCAGATAGAGAAGAGTGATAGACAGAGACAGAGTATTACAGATAGGCAGAGACTGATGGACAGAGACAGCGAGTGAGAGATAGACAGAGAGATGGACAGAGAGATATACAGGCAGGCACAGAGAGGAAGAGATAGAGACAGACAGACAGAGAGTGTGTATGTGTATATGAGAGAGAAAGAGTGTGTGTGTCTGTGTGTGTGTGTAGATAAGTCTACAGGTTGGATATACAAGTTTTGTTTTTTAAATGCAGTATCTATTTTGCAAGAAATCAATGTAAGACAACGTCACACACCCCACCCAACACAGCAGGCCCAAATTCTGACCAGCCAAATACAGTCAATATTTGTAGCCTACGGTCACTAAGAATACCTCTTTTACCATATTAATCTATCTATCTACCTATCTATTTATTTACCTATCAATCTCTCTCTATATATATACACACATATATATATATATATATTTATATACATATTTGAAATGTTGGAATTCAAACACAGAATTCACTATAAATAATAATAGCTTTAGGAAATCTGGTTAAATAGCCTTAGGGGCAGAAAAAGTGGCTAGCAGCAGCTACAGAGAGTCAAACTACACGTCCCTCGAACAAACCTGCTAGGTGTCACAGTTTGGTTTCTATCTTCCTCTCTTTCTTTCTCTCCCTCTATATATATATAACGAAGGAGTTGTGGTAAGGAACCAGGTGGACCATAACGCACCAGAGTACTCGATACTTAGGGTAATAGAGTGGGTAATGACTCTTTTCCTCTCTCTCTCTCTCACTATATATATATATATATATATTTATATATATATATATATTTATATATATATATATATTTATATATATATATATATAGAGAGAGAGGGGGGGGTAGTCTGCGGTGCTGAGACTGGGGAGACCACTAATCAATGCATGGAGAGTCTGACACATATTTTGATGTGTTACATAATTGGACTAAGAAATGTGTGTTATTATATAATCCATTATCTCACACTGCTAGATAATGTCCTCAGAGATAGACCACAGAAAAATGATATTTAATAAATGAATCTTTGAATATCACCAAATATGCCTCAATGTATTTTTCAGTATATTTGTAACTCTGTGGATTACATATACTGGATTAATTTATCACACTTGGTAACACAACCAATATCAACCAGGTATTTGTGGTAAACAGATTCTGGCACAACCAAATTGCTAAGTTGCTTTGTCCTTTTTGTACATGCACATCCACCCAACAATACAAGAACTGGGAGCTGCTTACAAAAAGCTGATACCTGATATGTAGGTAGGTGTGTGTGTGTGTGTGTGTGTGTGTGTGTGTGTGAGTGTAAGTGTGAGTGTGAGTGTGAGTGTGAGTGTGAGTGTGAGTGTGAGTGTGAGTGTGAGTGTGTGTGTGTGTGTGAGTGTAAGTGTGAGTGTGAGTGTGAGTGTGAGTGTGAGTGTGTGTGTGTGTGTATGTGTATATATGGAGGCACATGGCTTAGTGGTTAGAGCATTGGCCTTGCAATCGAAAGGTTGTGAGTTCAATTCTCAGACCGGGTAATGTGTTGTTTCCTTGAGCAAGACACTTTATTTCACATTGCTCCAGTTTACTCAGCTGTAGAAATGAGATGATAGGGACTGGGGTCCCTATCATTCCACTGCAAAGTGGTCGTGGAGGTGCCACGGCAAAAAAGCACCCAGCACTCACTGTAAATGAGGTTGGTGTTAGGAAGGGCATCCAGCTGTAGAAATCAAGCCAGAATCAGTTCCCGTCCCACCCTTGCAAGCAGGGAAAAAGCGGACGTAAAATGAAATGATGATATATTTATAAGAAGATGTAAGATGCTCCAACGAAGAAAATAACTACAATTGCAGTCAGTTGCTATGAAAATAGCCTATAAAATCAGGTAAAGACCCTTAGAGATAGAAAAATATTGGCAGCAGCTACTATGAAGAATCAAACTCTAGACATATATATGCATGGTCCCATAACTCCTGAGGGAATCGTATGGGCACCATATTGATATGCAATGTATCTAGGGCATTTTTAAACCCGGCAGACCCCATCTCCTCTCCAGGTGTGAATATAACAGATTTCCTCCAGTGAAGAATAAAGATTAATAGAATGGAAGTGAGAAAGAAATATAGAGGAAGAATCATCCCTAGTACTAGATTGCTGCTTTATTTATTAACCTTGAATAGATGAAAGGCAAAGTTGACCTCGGCGAGATTTGAACTCAGAGAGCTGAAATGAAAACTGCAAAGCATTTTGTCCAACGTTCTAAAGACTGCTCAAGAGAATGACTACTTGAACAGATTTATGGAGATTGGAACCTTTTCAAATCTCCTTTCTGCTGTGATGAGAGTATAACACATTATTAACCCCAACAAATTTGCACAGGTGGGGCTTGAGAGAGAATGGATCGAGTAGGATCTGTTGCCATGGCACACATTCTTGTAAATAAGACTGACCATTAACAGAGAAAAGCAACTTTTAGCTGAAGTGTAGAATGAAAAACTAATCGGTCTTGTAATAGGCAAGAATTCACAAGAACTTGTTTATATCAGAAAGTGTTTGTGAGTGTGTTTGTTTGAGAGAGAGAGAGAGAGAGATAACTGTAATGAATCTGCTAATTAAAGGCTGAAGGTCAACAACTTATGTTTGAAGTGAAATGTTAAACAGAATCACATTTAACGCGCGTGTGTGTGTGAGAGAGACAGAGGGGAGGGGTGCTTTTGCAGAGGTAAAGTATTATATTGTTGGAAACCATAGTTGAAGAATTGTAACACTGAAGAGAGTTCAATGCTTTGATTAGTTCTTTAAATGGAATAAATTACAATCAACATTTAATTAACTAACACAATAAAGACAATCAAATTGCTTTTTGTTATAAATTCAAAAATGAAGAAAAAAAAAATTTTTTTTTTTTAATTTTCCAAATTGTAAACTACATTAAATTAAAAATCAAAAACTAGTTACAATAATTAAAAGTAATCAAAAGAGGTGACCACTATAAAATACACCAATTAGTCATAAATAGTATATAGAATTACGGTAAGACTAATTATGATTAAAGTAGTATCACAGAAGCAATTATTTTTTAACAAATATTTAAAGTGAAAGAGAGAGAAAAACAACTTTTATCCAGACATAAAATGTCAATGATAGGTAGATGTATGTAGGGTGATGATGTTTCAATGGATTTATTTTGTGTAATAACTGTGCCAGCTTCAAACTTCAAACAAACTAAATAGATAAACAAGTCTATCTTAAAAGAGGAAGAGGAAAGTTAAAGACAATAGTGTATTGTATATTGATATTACATTGGCTGAGACCGAACTAGAAAGGATTTTGTAAATGATAACATTGCCTTATACGGACAGACAACATAGGGTGGGGATTACCCATTTAGTCATAAGGGATCCAAGGCAAAATCACTAGTACTTATGCCACAATAAAATGCTCTTCGGTACACACTATAAAGTGGTGAGGATTGAACAGCAACAATGTGAAGAACATAACAACCTCTCTAGTACTGGTGGTACTATAAAATGTACCCAGCAGACTCTGTAAAGTGGTTGTCATTGGGAAGGGCATACAGCAGTAGAAACCTTGCCAAATATGGAACATACATATGAGATGAGACCCTTCAATCTGTTCAGTCACAAACCTATGACAATCTGTCCAATCTATTCCAACATGGAAAGTGGACATGTGATGATGATGGTGGTGGTGGTGATTGGTGGTGATTGGTGGTGGTGGTGGTGGTGGTGGTGGTGATGATGATGATAATGAGGAGGAAGAGAACACTGGTTAGAGAATACTTCTATGTAAACGATTCCATAATTAATTCTTTGACTCACAAATGAACCACAGAAATGCTGGCACTGAATTCTATTACAGAAATATCACTAATCATTAGAAATGGTGCTTGAAATTTCAATAAAGTTTTATCTATAAAAAAAAAACACAAAAAAAACCAGAGGTTCAAAACACAGACAATTGTTATCTGATATTGGCTTACTGCTTACTTCCATACAGATACTTGGCCACCATCAATAAAGATGTAAAATTTATGATGTAAAGGAAGACTATTCTGTTAGGCTATCATGGTATTGAATGTTTTGTTTAAATAAATCACAAGACCCCCCCCAACAAACAAAGCTGATTATCACTCTACTGAAACAATACAGTCAATTGGAAACAAATAACTTCAGTTAATAAGACACACACAGTCATAAAATGTATTATTTTAATGATAAAAACAGCTCTCATGAGAGAAAAGAGATATAGTTATGAAAATATAAAGGTGGGTAATTTTAATATAGCTAATAATTAGCACTTGATTGGTGGTGTAAGCCATAATAAGAGGAACAAAGACAGTATGATATAATGTCTTTAGTGAGTTACATTAAACAAAGCAATAGAAGTTGGTAGTTGTAGTAATATCAAGTGTAGGAAAGAGAAGCTATTATTTATTAATATTAATAACACACTTTTAATCTTGGATTAATGTGTTACTATAGATGGAGAAGGAGAAGAGAGCAGAATGACTGATGATGCTGATGATGCTCGTGGTGATGGTGGTAATGGTAGTTGTAGTGATGGCGGTGGTGGTGATGATGCCCATTGTGGTGGCGGTGGTTGTGGTGATGCTCGTGGTGGTGGTGGTGATGTTCCTAACTCTTCTGTTACACTACATACAGATATCAATACAAGGAATATATCACAAACAGATATCAAGGCAAGGAATATTGGTAGAAGATACCAATCTAAACTTCTACCTTGAACAAACACAACAGACACCAATAGAGTTATTTGTGACAGAAAAGAAAAACTATGTACTGTCATAGAGGTCAGCTGCCCTGCTGATGTAAACACATGATCATTTGTAAAACGTTCAGCTTCTTGACCTAAGTTATAAATTCATATTCATACCAACAATTCTTGGTGCATTTGGTTATGTTAACAG
>OZ024741.1:268854180-268859180 GCA_964016885.1 Eledone cirrhosa | reverse complement strand
ATATGAAGTCTGATATTATACAGTTATATAACTAGTATGGATCAGTCAATATGTCAATATGATCAACTCTCCGAAATGATCGTAAACCAATAATATGAATAGGTAAAATAACTTGACTTTGTTGTTATTTTCATTGTTAAATTAATATCTTATATACATATATATATATATATATATACACATATATATATTGTTATACTTGGGGAGGGTCATATTTGTGTAATATTGCCAGAATTAATAACAGAACACACTCACTGTTTGGTTGGTTTTCGCTTTTCGCTTCTGTGTCTTTTATATCGGTCTTTTATATCTAACTTACTCGGTCCTCAATGTTGCCATTAACTGACCAGCGGTCAAAAATAATACAGATACAATATAGACACAAACACATATATATAGTTTATCAAAGTTCTTTCGTTGCACATCTGCAACATCGTCAGTGGTGCTATTGTTTCCTCCCGTTACATAGTATGTCTACGCCATCTTTATTTAGTCTGTTTATATATTTATTTATTTATTTGTTTATTTTATTTTGTCTTTTTTGCGCATGCGTTTGTGTGTGTGTATAGCGCTTTGTTTGATGTGTGTTCGTGATTGGGTGACTGTGTATTGGTTAATGTATTCTATCTTTACTAGTGTGTGTTTATATGTGTTTGTTGTTATTGTGCTTGTGTATGTATTTATTTATTTATTTATCTTTTTATTTATACTTCTCTTAGGTCAGTGTTGTTTGTTTGGGTGTTGTTGTTATTCCATTCATTCTTTCTGTTTAGCCTTGGCCTTCTAAGTTCTATTTCACTAGCCTCTCTGATTTGCCTATCTGCTGGGTCATTTCTATGTTTAGATATTATTCTAATTTCTATGTTGTCGATGTTACCGTCGTGTTGTTGTCTGGCATGTTCGTATAGTACTGAACGCTTTGATAAACTATATATATGTGTTTGTGTCTATATTGTATCTGTATTATTTTTTACTGTTGGTCAGTCAATGGCAACATTAAGGACCGAATAAATTAGATTACCGATATAAAAGACACAGAAGCGAAAAGCGAAAACCAACCAAACAGTGAGTGTGTTCTGTTATTAATTCTGGCAATATTACACAAATATGACCCTCCCCAAGTATAACAACATTTGTTTCGACACACGATTTCATATCAAAAACCTCGCAAAACTAATTCATCGCCATTATATATATATATATATATATATATATATATATATATATATATATATATATATATATATATATATATATATTTATATATACACACACACATATATATGTATGTATGCATCTATATATATATACAAAGGGCGAAAGAACTCATAAGAGTCAATGGCCATCTGAAAGTGTGTAAATATGTATATACACATGCACCGCGCGGTTAAACCACTGGGAGTGAAGGACCCCTAGCCTTTGTCAGGGCATTCTTCTAGGAAAAGGCAACTCAGGAAACGGGATAACTCCGATATAAAACCGGTGGCTCAGTAGTTACCGATGATGTTGATCTTTTCTTCTATTCGGGTTATAGCTACTGTCGCTCAGAGAGTGGGATTGGTTCAGTGCACAGTCTTTTCTCACTTTAAAAAATATCTTCACGCACAGGCATTGCACGATAGAATTAATTAATAATTATTAATAATGGTATATCGTGCAATGGCCATACTCGATAACGCGAGGGCAGCCATCATATATATATATATATATATATATATATATATATATATATATATATATATATATCACTATGTTGGTCTTCGTTCAAATCACGATCAGGGACAAACGTCATCTTCATAAAGTACTTTTTAAAAAGAGTACAGTATGAGGGGACGGGGGTTGAAATATATATTCCTTTACATGAATATCTATAGAATTGGTGTGTGTGTGTGTGACAGCAAGGCTTGGCTACTGCTACAAGAAAAATTATAAATATGAATGCAGTGACGAATTAGCGAAAACAAGCAGTTGGTATGGAATAATGTCGCAGACAGACTACATACACACACACACATACACATACAAACAACCAAGCACACACAGATGCACACAAACGCATATTGCATAAATGCACGTGCGCACACATGCATACACACACACACACACAAAATCACTCATGTGCACAAACACAAACACACATTTGCACGGACAGATTCAAACACAAACACATGCGCACAAACACGGATGCACACACAGACTATCTCTCTCTTGCACATACACACACACACACACATACATGAAATGAAGAGTGGAGAGTGTGGCTGGGCGTGAGTATGAAGAGAAGAAATTGGCTGCACTCAATATAAAGTTGTTTAGTAGCAGTAGCAGTAGAGAACATGTCTTTAACTAATGATATAACTATTTCCATGCTGTGACTTCCTAGGAATTAGTCCTGACTGGAAACTTAATCAGTGTGTGAGTATGTGCGTGTGAGAGAGAGATACGGGGTAAGGGGAGTATATATATGTATGTATATATATATATATATATATATATATATATATATGTGTGTGTGTGTTTGTGTGTGTGTGTGTGTGTATATGTGTATATATATATATATATGGAGGCACATGGCTTAGTGGTTAGAGCATTGGCCTTGCAATCGAAAGGTTGTGAGTTCAGACTGGGTGATGTGTTGTTTCCTTGAGCAAGACACTTTATTTCACATTGCTCCAGTTTACTCAGCTGTAGAAATGAGATGATAGGGACTGGGGACCATATCATTTCACTGCAAAGTGGTCGTGTAGGCGCCAAGGCAAAAATGCACCCAGCACTCACTGTAAATGAGGTTGGTGTTAGGAAGGGCATCCAGCTGTAGAAATCAAGCCAGAATCAGTTCCCGTCCCACCCTTGCAAGCAGGGAGAAGCGGACGTATATATGTGTGTGTGTGTGTGTGTGTGTGTGTGTGTGTGTGTGTGTGTGTGTGTGTGTGTAAGTATATCTATATATCTATAAGTATATATATGTATATATATATATATATATATACATACACACACACACACACACACACACACACACACACACACATAACAAGTGGGTGTGGTAAGGTACCAGGTGGACCATAACACACCAGAGTACTCAATACTTTGGGTAGTGGAATGGGTAATATGAAAAGAGCCAGGGCCCCGATGGCTGAGTTATATGGTATGTATATGTGTGTGTGTATATAGATACATATATATATATATATATATATATATATATATATATATATATATATATATATATATAGTGGTAGAACACTGGAAGGTAATATCCGTAGTGGTAGAGCACTCAGTCCATGGGACGAGTTAGGTAGAAGTGGTTACACAACAGTTAGTTCACCATACCAAGAACAATTGTTTCACCTTAGCGGATCTTCAGTTCGTAATGGACATGGTTATACGGAACAGGAAGGACAACCGTACGAACACGCATGCGCAGAAACCGGTCACTTCACACAGGCAATACTAAAATGCGTGCGAGAGGTGTATGGGAGATAACTGCGAAAGTCCAAAAAGTTTTTAGTTGATAAGAAAATTATGATGCTGTTGTAATAATTCAATCCGGAGATTTGTAGTTATGCAAGAGGTGTTTCGAGACGTGTGAACAACATGTGAAGAATTCATTTCTCATGTTTAGGCAATCACTATTGCATAATCTCTTTAGAATATTTATTCGTTCATATATATATATATATATCTTCTTCTTCGTCCACTTATTCCCGAGAGGATCAGGGGGGCAGAGTCCTCAAACACTCATTCCAGCGGGTCCTGTCAGAAGCAACTATCTCCAAGTGATCCGGCTCGATCCCCAAGCGTGACCAACCAAGCTCATGGTTGTTATCCAAACATCTTGCTCGGGGTCTACCCCTGGGTCTCTTGTTGGTTGGTTGTGCCCATAAAATCTGTCCAGCGATTCTTTTCTCTGATATTCTAACCATATGCCCATAGTATCAGAGATGTGATCTCTCAACTTGCAGAAGTAACAGCTCTTTGATCTCCAAGCTACATACTTTATTGAGTAACATTACTTCAAAGTAAATGTATGTGTGTGTGTGTGTGTGTGTGTGTGTGTGTGTGTGTGTGTGTGTATGTATTTATATACACACACACACACGTATATGCATATATATATGACCGGGTGATGTGTTGTTTCCTTGAGCAAGACACTATATTTCACATTGCTCCAGTTTACTCAGCTGTAGAAATGAGATGATAGGGACTGGGGTCCCTATTATTCCACTGCAAAGTGGTCGTGGAGGCGCCACGGCAAAAAAGCATCCAGCACTCACTGTAAATGAGGTTGGTGTTAGGAAGGGCATCCAGCTGTAGAAATCATGCCAGAATCAGTTCCCGTCCCACCCTTGCAAGCAGTGAAAAAGCAGGTGTAAAATGAAATGAAATGAATATATATGTGCGTGTGTATGTATATAGGTGTCTGAATATGTAATCAATTACTGGATTACAGCAAATATAAACAGAAAATGAAATTAATTCAGAGACAGCATCCCAGTCAATGTGACTGCTACAACAAACCAGCTGAATGCCACACACTCAACAATCCCAAACATTGTAGGTTCGTAACTGCAACAAAGGACAGGGGGTTGTTTGATATATATATAGGAAGGGCATCATTGGCGTTAGGAAGAGAATTCAGCTGTAAAAAGCAAGCCAAAATCAGTTCTGTGTGATCTCTCACAAAGGTACAGCCCGTCCTACCCATGATCATGTGGAAAATGGATGAATGATGATGATGATGATGATGATGATGATGATGATGATTATATAAACACACCCACACATATATGTATGTATGTATACAAAAACCAAACAGAAATATCAAAGCAAACAACACAATACAATGAGAAATATATATTAGTTAAATATATATATATATTCCTTAAAATGTACACAGTGGAGATCTTGGGTACACAAGAGATGTAGTGGGATAGTAGGCAAACTAACAGGTAGGGAAAACTACGTACGCAGTAGATGTACAGGGAAATTTGACAGTA
>OZ024741.1:268836680-268846680 GCA_964016885.1 Eledone cirrhosa | reverse complement strand
CATTACGATTTTTCAAAAGCATGTAATTGCGTTCCCTCTCTTTTTTGTTGTTGTTTTTGCTGCTGTTGGTGTGATAGCAGCCGTTGGTCGTACTACTAACACAGTCTCGTCCTTCTTCAGCCAATCGTGTATATCCCCTTCTGCCTCGTCTACCTCAAAAATGATTGTAGCACAATGTTCCTTGTTCTTCCGTGTCGGGCATATGCAAAGAGATTTGTCTTGTTTCCCACTCTTGAGCAGCCAACGTATAGTTGCCCGTGTGCAAAACATGACTCTTCCAAAAGAAGACCAGCAACTGGGGTTTGTTGATAGACATTGCAAAGCTGACACGAATTGGAAATTGAAGTCTCCAAAAGGAAAATAGAATGGAATGAGAGGAACTCACGGAATGAATACGTCGTCCCCACTTCCTGAAAGGATAGTAGCCTCGATAAGATGGGGCAGCAATTTTTTACAACCAGTCGTGTGCCGTTGCATAGCTTTGGTGGCTCCAGATTCCGAAGCAGCATTATTGAAATTCCTTTCTTCAGCCGTAATATGTGTGTAGGATCACCCTCCAGGTCTTCCTCCACACATGGGACTTTTTGGGTGGCATATCGGCAGTAACAGTGACGATAAGCCGTCTGTGTTATTGTGAAATAAATACGGTTGTTGATATTTTCTTTTTGTGTATGCAAAAATATCTGTACACGAATATATAATTATATACATATATATATATATATATACATATATATATATATATATATATATATATATATATATATATATATATCATCATCATCATCATCATCATCATCATCATCATCATTTAATGTCCACTTTTCCCTGCTTGCAAGGGTGGGACGGGAACTGATTCTGGCTTGATTTCTACAGCTGGATGCGCTTCCTAACACCAACCTCATTTACAGTGAGTGCTGGGTGCTTTTTTTGCCGTGGCACCTCCAGCACCACTTTGTAGTGGAATGATAGGGACTCCAGTCCTATCATCTCATTTCTACAGCAGAGTAAACTGGAACAATGTGAAATAAAGTGTCTTGTTCAAGGACACAACACATCACACGGTCTGAGAATTGAACTCACAGCCTCTCGATTGCCACGTGCCTCCATCTATCTATCTATCTATATATATCTATATCATCATCATCATCATCATCATCATTTTACGTCCACTTTTCCCTGCTTGCAAGGGTGGGACGGGAACTGATGCTGGCTTGATTTCTACAGCTGGATGCCCTTCCTAACACCAACCTCATTTACAGTGAGTGCTGGGTGCTTTTTTGCCGTGGCACCTCCACGACCACTTTACAGTGGAATGATAGGGACCCCAGTCCTTATCATCTCATTTCTACAGCTGAGTAAACTGGAGCAATGTGAAATAAAGTGTCTTGCTCAAGGAAACAACACATCACCCGGTCTGAGGATTGAACTCACAATCTTTCGATTGCAAGGCCAATGCTCTAACCACTAAGCCATGTGCCTCCATATATATATATATATATATTTATTAAAATAACAGATTAAAGTTTAAGCAAAGAATCGCTGCTTTCACCCTTCACAGGATTTTCTGAAACTAAAAAATCAATCTCTGAACGCAGAAGTGAATATTTCGAAAAACATTACACACTATATATAACACAGACACTATATATACATATATACACACACACACAGATAGCGAAGTCAATGTTTTCATAATGTCGTAATGCAGACAGCCAGACATACAGACAGACAGATATTATAAAGGTGCTACGTTATAGCTATCTATCTATCTAAAAAGACAGACTAAGAAAGAGAGAGAGAGATCGCTAACCGCGCCTAATGCGGTCGCTAGGGCATTGAAAATTTGAAATATTTTTTGCTCAAAACACTCACATGACCATAAGCATTACATGTGTAAAGTTTGAAAAAAATTGGGTGGGTGGTTCTCGAGTTTTAGGGGGACAGACAGACAGATATATGTATACACACACACATACATATATAGCGCCGCAACTTCGATTTATACCTATTATTATTATATATATATATATATATATATATGTATGTGTGTGTGTGTGTGTGTGTGTAGATACCATGATCATCATCATCATTGTCATTTAACGTCTATTTTCCATGCTAGCAGGAGTTAGACGGGTTTGTCCCATTGGAAGCATGTTGTGTCAGGTGACCATGTCTCACTCATATAGGACTGTTTCTGGCGGGTTTTCTATGGCTGGATGCTCTTCCTAACGCCAACCACATTTACACACTGTAAATGTGGTTGGTGTTATATATATATATACACACGCATATGTACATATGTATACGCACACACACACATATATGTATGTGAGAGAGAGCAAGAGAGACAAACCAGAAGAAAAATAGAGAGCAAGAGAGACAAGGGAGAAAGAGGGAGGGAGAGAGGGGAGGGATGGGGGCAGGGGGGGGGGCATGTTCTGTTGCCATCACTGTTCATATATGTACAACAATTCACCTAGACATTCTTTTATGGTTTTAGACAAAAGAACAAAATATTTTTCAAGCAATTCACTTCCCGTCTCATTCTCCATAGTCTACAACAGTAAATTCAATAAAGATTTTTAAAATATCTTCTTCCTTTTTTTAAATTCATTACTTAGATTCACAACTGATATAGTTGTAAAGTTTATATTATTGTTGTTGTAAGAGTGTATGTGAGAGAGTGAGTGTGTGTATTTGTACAAAATAGTCATATAAAGGCATTTATAACTATTGCCTATTCAAACTGACACATACAACCAACACTGATTTAACATAAACCATATTTACTATACCACACACACACACAAAGGCAAACAGAAATAACAAAGCAAACAACGCAGTACAATGAAGAAATATATTATTATTTTTACTCTTGATATACTAGGAAAAGTGTTTTAATGTTTTGGGCGCTAGTCCTTTATCAGAAAATAGGAGAAATTTAAGAAAAAATAGAAAGAGAGATGAGAGTGGGCAGTGGCAGAAACGAAGAACTTTCTTTCAGAAAAACAGGCCTATTCAAGTCATATAACATTCTAAAATATCTAGCTTATCTATTTACTATACCACCCAACCACACACACAATTATCACTATTATCATCATCACCATCATTTTACGTCCGTTTTCCCTGGTTGCAAGAGTAGGACGGGTCTTATTCAGCACAGCATCTCTCCATTTGTCACGGGTCTTCATCATCTCCTCTGTGAGCTTCAGCGATCTGGGGTCTGCTCTCACCACCTCCGCCCATGTTTTTCGTGGTCTTCCTGTACTGCGTCTCCCTTCTACTGGGATTTCTTGGCACTTCTTTACCCAGCGGTCATCCTCCATGCGCATCACATGTCCATACCAGTCTTCTCTCCCGCACACTACAACGTATCTCTCCTATACAGAGTTTCTCTCTGAACTCATCTATACTTGGTCATTCGCACACATTGACATTGCACATTCAATGGAACATGCTTCCTTCATTTCTCTCTAGCTGTCGCATATCCTCCACAGTTGCTGCCCATGTCTCACTACCATGCAGCATGGCGCATCCTGCACAGACATCATATAACTGGCCTTTCGTTAACAGGGAGAAACCCTTCTTTGTCAACAGAGGAAGCAGCTCCCTAAACTTCTTCCAACCCATCCTTCTTCTAGATACTATGGCTTTGGAGCACCCCCTCCCTTGCTAATCTGATCACCTAGGTACTGGAAGATATCAACCACTTCTATAGATCCTACCTGCATTTGAAAAATGTATCTATCACTGTGACTTCTACTGTCAAATTTTCCTGTACATCTACTGCATATGTAGTTTTCCCTACCTGTTAGTTTGCCTGCTATCCCACTACATCTCTTGTGTACCCAAGATGTGCATTGTGTATATTTTATAGAATTTATGACAACTCCTTTTCTACATATCGAATATGGCCATTTCCATGATGGAATCAGGGTTTTGTCCTCTTTTCTCCTTATCAACACTTTAGTCTTAGCTAGGTTTACTCTCAGTCCTATTAACTCCAACTGATGTTTCCATAGCCAGAATTTATTCTCTAGTTCCTCTACTGATTCTGCTATAAATACCAGATCGTCAGCATAGAGAAGTTCCCATGGGCAGCCAGTCTTAAACTCCTCTGTTATGGCTTGGAAGACTATAATGAACAAGAGCGGGCTGAGGACCGAACCCTGATAGCACCCCTGTACATAGCTCGCACTGTCCTCACAAGCCATTCCTCTACACCTAGTTTCCTTAGGGACAACCAGATGACAGATAGGGGTACCCTATCAAAGCTAAGTATGGTGGCTTATTCTTCTCTAAGAACCTCTCTTGTAGTTGTCTCACTAAGGAGAGGGCATCTGTTGTATTTTTCCCAGGCACAAAACCAAACTGCATCATACATATATAAACATACACCTGAACTCACACACACACAGACAGACAGAGTATAATTTTATTAACATTTTAGCCTAGATAATGATTTGCAGCTTTCAAAACTATTATGTAAACATCTCTTCTCAGTTAAATGCAATATAGAATCATGACCAAAGGTACCAATAGAATGATGTTTGTTACATGATTGACAAAAGTATGTTCTTTCTTGTGGCGTTAACTCCATTATGTAATGATTTTTTTAACATTTCATCCATTTTATAAGGTTTCAATGAGTTTCTCAAATATTTGTTTACTTCCAGTCACTCATATGCTGGGAGTACTTTGCTCTTATTATTATTACGTCCCTTTACGTTCTGAGTTCAAATCCCGCCGAGGTTAACTTTGCCTTTCATCCTTACGGGGTCGATAAAATAAAGTACCAGTAATGTACTGGGTAATTGCTGGCCTTGTGCCAAAAGTAGAAACAATTATTATTATTATTATTATTATTATTTATTTATTTATTTATTTATTTATTTTTATTAATGGAGAGCAATGGTGATATTTCCCAAATGTAATAGATTTTTATTTAACATACAAATTGAATGAAATGCATGCCTTAAAAAATTAGGAAACCATTTAACAAGTAATAAAACTTTAGCTAAATTTTTACAATTACACTCATCTCATGCTAGCATGCCCCCTCACTCAGTTAACTAAGAAAAAACAAATCATTTCTGACTATTTTGAACACATCAAAAACAATAAGAAAAACAAATTGCACTTCCAAACTGAAACCAGTTGCATATCCCCCCCCCCCCCCAAAGTGAAACCGGTGTAATATTCACCTCCAAATCTAAGAACTCCATGAGACCCCCCCTCCAAACCTACTGTTAACTAAATAAAAGGTGTGTGCATATGTACAGAGTAGTAATTGCAGAAAAACAGTGTTTCATTGTAAAATAATCACTCCAGATATTTTAGCACCATTCTTACATAGAATATGAAGTTGAGGAAAATCAGCAAAATCTTGACAACCTTCATTTTACCATGTATTATTTTGACACATATTTTCAGCTTATATGTGAGTATTTATGATAATCCTTTTGATACCAACCTACCCAAAATAACCACTGCTTCTATGAAACAAAACCACCCATTTCAAAGGATTCCTACTTAAATTAAATCCTCCAACATAATTTTATAAGAATAAAGAGAGAGTTGTAGTTTGCTTGAAGGGTTGTAGGCTATGAAAAGTGGTTATGAATTAGAAGCTGCCACAATGCAAGTGGGCTTGTAAATTTTAAGGCAAGAAAATCAGGTGAGTTTAAGTGGAGAAGAGGAAGAAAAACAAGAATCATAGATAACGTTATCTAAATATTTCCAAGGTAACATCATCTGATTCTTGTTTTTCATCTTCTTCTCCACTCAATCTCACCACTCTCATTCCCCACCCGATTTCGTGGTCTTAGTATTTACTACCCCACTTGCATTGCAGGGGCTTCAAAGACATAACTGCTCATATAAGAATATTTTATATTACAAATACCATCTTAATGGAATAATTTTAGTAAATACTTCCCAAAATTCTTCATTAATTACTTAAAATACAAAGTATGTCATTAGAAATATGGTAAAGAAAGGGTTAATACAATTCTCCTAAAAGTACTTGGATACACAGACTATATATTATATCTTCATGATGCCTAATTAATCACTTTTCTTCACAGCTTTCCATAACAGATCAAATTTAAGTCAGTCTGTATGGGGTGGGGGTAAAGATTTTTTGTTCGTTTCATGAGGCCCTTTCCTAGAACAGTTCCCTAGAGAGGCGATGCTTTAAAGTTTGTTCACTTTCAAAGTGAATTATATTGACTATTCACCTCAATCTGTTTACATTTGCTAAGTTCCAAACACTATCATCACTCGCATAGTCTTTCCTTAGATGCATGCAGCAAAAGTTGTTGAAGATACTTTTGCTGAAAACTCTCCAAATGAATAATATAATGTCCCTGTTTCACAGCCAGAAAACAAAACAGACTAAATGCAATCCTTAAAAATAGTTGGGGTTTTTTTAACGTATCATTGGGACAATGAAGGTTGATATTTTCCAAAGAGTATCCATTAACAATTTCATCATCAACATTTACATCCCTGTTCAACATGATGCCAAAATATTTGAAGGAATATATGTTTTACAAAGAATTGCATTATAAAATTATTTTATGTCCCACTCAAGGCTCTTCAGGGCAAAGCTAATAAAGAAGAACAATTTTATCAAGGTTTTATTGGGATACATAACCTCATACATTCGAATGAAATGTTATGCATGTTCCAATACATATGCATATATATATATATATATATATATATATATATATGCATGTGTATGGATGAAGTAATTCCGTCGGAATTATATATATACATATCAAAGGTATATATTGAATTAGAAGCTCAAAATAGTCTATTACAGTAATTCTTACTCAAAATAGTCTGTTACAATAATTCTTCACCCGCTGATGAGAAAGAATTGGTATTCCTCTTCACAATTAATTTTGCGAAACAGCATTATCATTATCAAAGCTGTCCAGGTGATTGGTAGTTACCACAATTCCAGTTTGTATTTACTTTCTTGATTTATTCTTAAATTGAGAAAGGCAAACCCTATTGTCTATAGTTAGTATTCTTTTCACCTTAGCGAATCTGGTCCCTTACGATTTGAACACATATATGTATATGTCTGTGTTCGTTTTTCTTTTATATTCAGTTATAATTATATATATACATATATACATATTTAAATATATATATTCATATATATATATTTAAATATATATATTCATATATATATATATATTATTATGATGATGATGATGATGATGATATATATATATATGTATATATATATATGGAGGCACATGGCTTAGTAGTTAGAGCATTGGGCTTGCAATCGAAAGGTTGTGTGTTCAATTCTCGGACCGGGTGATGTGTTGTTTCCTTGAGCAAGACACTTTATTTCACATTGCTCCAGTTTACTCAGCTGTAGAAATGAGATGAAAGGACTGGGGTCCCTATATTTCCACTGCAAAGTGGTCATGGAGGTGTCACGACAAAAAAATCACCCAGCCCACTCTGTAAAGTGGTCATGTAGGCGCCACGGAAAAAAAACACCGAGCACTCACTGTAAATGAGGTTGGTGTTAGGAAGGGCATCCAGCTGTAAAAATCAAGACAAATCAGTTCCCGTATGAGAAAGACAAAGTCACCCAACCTGGCACTGCCCACAACAGGACAACCCGTCTAACCCATGCTAGCATGGAAGAATGGTCGTAAAACGGTGATGATGATGATGATGTATACATATATATATATATATCCAGGGAGTATAACGAGAAGTTACTGTAGGTTCACCCAGGTGAGTATTCGATGTTTAGGTTCACGTCAGTGGCGAGGTGTAGAGCTAGACAGAGTGTAATATAATAATATAATAATTGTTTCTACTTTAGGACAAGGCCAGCAATTACCCAGTTCATTACTGGTACTTTATTTTATCGACCCCATAAGGATGAAAGGCAAAGTCAACCTCGGCGGGATTTGAACTCAGATCGTAAAGGGACGTAACTATGCTGGAAAGCATGGCGTCCGACCCTCTACCGATACTAATACAAGGACAATTTGTTAAGCCTTCATTACGCTTATTGATTGGTGGTGCGTGTTTCAATATTGATCAGCTCAAGGTTCGATCTGTATCGATCTGGACCGACTCTTGCTCTTGCCAACAACACACAAGAGCAAGAATGACAGCGTCATTCTACTGGCATAGCTTTAAAGAGGCTGTTTGCATAATTGCAAACGAATCAAATATTATTATTAATATTCGAAAAACTCAGATTAGATTTTTGTATTCTGTTTGTTATATATATATATATATATATATATATATATATATATATATATATATATATATACATACATACCAGTGGCAAAGGGTAACCTGGAAAGCAGGGCATGCAGTCCAATCGGCATGGCGGAAAGTGGGGCTGTGCAGCCTTACCCCCCCAATTCCCTCTAAATGACCCTCCCAGTCAAAGCCACTTGTAGTGTTATCTAGTGTGTGTGTGTGTTATCTTTTTATGTGTCTACGATTTAGTAAGCAGTCAAAATTCTGCTTGCCCCAAAGCTGTTGTGTGTGTGTGTGTGTGTGTGTGTGTGTGTGTGTGTGTGTGTGTGTGTGTGTGTGTGTGTGTGTGTGTGTGTGTGTGTGTGTGTGTGTGTGTGTGTGTGTGTGTGTGTGTTATCTTTTTTTGTGTCTATACGTTTTAGTAAGCAGCCAAAATTCTGCTTGCTTCAACCAACGCAATTGATCAACTCAAGATTCTATAACGCATGCACTGCATGCGTTGCATGCACGGATCCTTCCCCCTGATACATACACACATATATACACATACACATAAATATATATATACACACACATATATATATACACATGCACACATATATACACACACACATACATACATATATATATACACACACAAATATCCATGCCAGCATGGTAAATGCAGGCGTAAATCCAGCACTGATGACTCACCATTATTGTGAGGAATTTCAATACAATAATATTTAGTAAAAGTAACTTTTTAATACAAGTGGGTCTCATTGGTTTAAGAGGTTAATGTTTACCTAGATATGGTATTAAGGAATAGTTTATCTAATATAAACATGTCAAAATTAGTTCTTGAACATGACAACAGTAATAATAGCCCTCATAGGATATAGTACCACATATGTGGAACCTGCCATAATATCATTGTTCTATTGGACAATGAGAGATAGGGCCATATGAAAAGAAATTTCCTTCATTGGCACAAACTGTGCGAAAACTAGCAAATAGTTCTAGTTAAATGAAGGAAATTAAGTGAAACCAGTCTGGTCTAAAATATGTTTACACTGACCAGAAGCATCACTAATAATGCCTTATAAAAATACTCACACCATGCACAAACACACCAACAGTTCAAAGTGATACCACCACCACGAACCTCACTACTGTCGCTATCAACACAAACATCACCACCACTGTCACTACCATCACCACCACTTTCACCAGTGTTACTACAAAATAAGTTAATCAATAGCAAGCTAAACAACCAGAGATTCTCAAAATAATTATTAGATCAAGTAGATGGGTCTATAGGAAGAACTATTATTGGTAAGGCAGTGGGTTTTGTTTAGCCCTCCTATCCCAATCATCATCATCCTATGTCCCTATGCTTTGCTAGCAAAAGTTCAATGCATAAAAATCCACATGCAACTTATCTACCGAACCTTGTTCTCATCTTGAAATATTAAATAATGAAGCCAAAATATTATAAATACAAAAGAGGCGCAAGTCATCTAAGTTGCGACTTATCCCCAAGTATATATGGTATTCTCCTGCTTTAACCATTTCTTGGCCACATTTCTTATGAAATACACTGTTTCAATTAATTAATAAAGAAGTTTGAGCGATTTAGAAAATATATTATTTATTTCATTACAAATATAGTAACTTGACATATGATTCTTATATAAAATTATGTTGGAAGATTTAAATTTAAATGGAATTCTTTAAATGGGAACTCATAGAATGAAAG
>OZ024741.1:268814180-268831680 GCA_964016885.1 Eledone cirrhosa | reverse complement strand
TCAGGACTGCACAACACTACTACAACACACCATAACACTTACTTCATCGCTCCACAACACTACTGCAACACACCACAACACTTACTTCAGCACTGCACAATACTACTGCAACACACCACAACACTTACTTCAGCACTGCACAACACTACTACAACACACCACAACACTTACTTCAGCACTGCACAACACTCTCCTATAATACACCACAACACCTACTTCAGCACTGCACAACACACCACACACTTACTTTAGCACTGCACAACACTACTACAACACACCACAACACTTACTACAGAACTGCACAACACTACTACAACACACCACAACACTTACTTCAGCACTGCACAACACTACTACAACACTTACTTCAGCACTGCACAACACTACTGCAACACACTACAACACTTACTTCAGCACTGCACAACACTAGTATTGGGGGGGGGGGGGGGGGGGTTGGTTTTTTTTTTTTTTTTGTTTTTGACTGCACAACACTACTGCAACACACCACAACACTCACTTCAGCACTGCACAACACTCTCCTGTAATACACCACAACACTTACTTCAGCACTGCACAACAGTACTATAACACACCACAACACTTACTTCATCACTGCACAACACTACAACACACCACACACTTACTTCAGCACTGCACAACACTACCACAACACACCTCAACACTCACTTCAGCACTGCACAACACTATTACAACACACCACAACACTTACTTCAGCACCGCACAACACTACTACAACACACCACAACACTTACTTCAGCACTGCACAACACTACTACAACAGACCACACACTTACTTCAGCACTGCACAACACTACTACAACACACCACAACACTTACTACAGCACTGCACAACACTTACTTCAGCACCGCACAACACTACTACAACACACCACAACACTTACTTCAGCACTGCAGAACACTACTACAACACACACTTCAGCACTGCAGAACACACCACAACACTGCACAACACTACTACAACACACCACAACACTTACTACAGCACTGCACAACACTACCACAACACTTACTTCAGCACTGCACAACACTACTACAACACACCACCACACAGTTACTTCAGTACTGCACAACACTACTACAACACACCACACACTTACTTCAGCACTGCACAACACTACTACAATACACAACACTAACTTCAGCACTGCACAACACTTACTTCAGCACTGCACAACACTACTACAACACACCACACACCACTACTACAACACACCCCACACTTACTTCAGCACCGCACAGCACTACTACAACACACCTCAACACTCACTTCAGCACTGGACAACACTACTACAACACACCACAACACTTACTTCAGCACTGCACAACACACCACAACACTTACTTCAGCACTGCACAACACACCACAACACTTACTTCAGCACTGCACAACACACCACAACACTTACTTCAGCACTGCACAACACTACTACAACACACCACAACACTTACTTCAGCACTGCACAACACTACTACAACACACCACAACACTTACTTCAGCACTGCACAACACTACTACAACACACCACAACACTTACTACAGCACTGCACAACACTACTACAACACACACTTCAGCACTGCAGAACACACCACAACACTGCACAACACTACTACAACACACAACAACACTTACTACAACACTGCACAACACTACTACAACACACCACAACACTTACTTCAGCACTGCACAACACACCACAACACTTACTTCAGCACCGCACAACACTACTACAACACATAACACTTACTTCAGCACTGCACAACACTACTACAACACACCACAACACTTACTTCAGCACTGCACAACACTACTACAACACACCACAACACTTACTTCAGAACTGCAGAACACTCCTACAACACACCACAACACTACTACAACACACCACAACACTTACTACAGCACTGCACAACACTACTACAACACACCACAACACTTACTTCAGCACTGCACACCACACCACAACACTTACTTCAGCACCGCACAACACCACTACAACACACCACACACTTACTTCAGCACTGCACAACACTACTACAACACACCACACACTTACTTTAGCACCACACAACACTACTACAACACACCACAACACTTACTTCAGCACCGCACAACACTACTACAACATACCACAACACTTACTTCAGCACTGCACAACACTACTACAACACACCACAACACTTACTTCAGCACCGCACAACACTACTACAACACACCACAACACTTACTTCAGCACTGCACAACACTACTACAACACTGCACAACACTACTACAACACACCACAACACTTACTTCAGCACTGCACAACACACCACAACACTTACTTCAGCACTACTACAACACTCTACTATAATACACCACAACACTTAATTCAGCACTGCACAACACACTACAACACTTACTTCAGCACTGCACAACACTACTACAACATACCACAACACTTACTTCAGGACTGCACAACACTACTACAACACACTACAATGCTACTACAATACACCACAATACAACACCCCCATCCAAACACTATCACACTTCTATCCAGCTGTCCAGGCAGTGAAAGAGATTGAGAAAGGGAGAGAGATAGAAAAAATAGAGAGTCAGGGATAAAAACAGAGAGAGACAGAGAGAGACAGAGATACTGCTGGCCTATGAACAAGGTGGTTATTTCAGACTGTTTCCATTACGTTTAAGATGTTGGAGGTGAAGACAACGGTGGGGGGTGGGGCAATTTGAGGGATTATACACACATATATATATATATATTGAAGTAGATTGCAGTGAACAAAGGTGGAACAATGTAAGGTAGTGTACAGAGGTGGGGAGTGAAAAATTGTATTACAACAGTTTACAGACACTGTGTAATAGTGCAGTGTAGTGGTGGGACAATGTAGAGCAGTATTACAGCAGTGCACAGACAGTGTAGGGCAGTGTAAAGTGGAAGGACAGTGTAGAACAGTCAGTGTACACATAGTATAAGGCAAATAGAGCAGTATTACAGCAGTGTTCTGACAGTGTAGAGCAGGGCAATATAAAACAATATTACAACAGTGTATAATGGAAGGACATAAAAGCAATGACAATAAAGATATATACAATGGGCTTCCTTACAGCTTCTGTCCCCAAAATTCATGTTTATGTGCACGCACACAGACACATACTATGAAAGCTATTGACCATCCACAAGTGTTAATAAAACACTTGTTAATGAACACATCTAGAAATACTGTAGAACCAGTCTCCTCTATATGGCCCAATTCCCTCAACTTAACTGTTAATTAATAGATAATTGTTTCTACTTTTGGCACAAGGCCAGCAATTATCCCAGTGTATTACTGGTACTTTATTTTATCGACCCCTTAAGGATGAAAGGCAAAGTTAACCTCGGCGGGTTTTGAACTCAGTCCGTAAAGGGACGTAACTGTGCTGCAAAGCATGGCGTCCGACCCTCTACCGATACTGCCAATCCACCGCCCTAGATAATTAATGCAACAGAGTAGAACAAGAACAAGACAGGTATCTTTTGTCTGATAATACAAGAAATTTGTATTCAGATTTCTATTTCCAGTTGATGTAAGTAATTTGGAAAGGGAACCAGAAGCAGAATAATTTCATATCTACTGTTTAAATAATTTTTTTCTGCAAGTAATCTCCTCATTTTATAGGGAGAATTCAATGTGAAATGAAACTAGAGGGGCCAAGTTTATTAGCAGGCTTTGGTGCTTGAAGTGGGGGTTCACAACATTCTGGGTGGATATACATTTTCATTTAACATCAGCTTACCCTGCTAGCAAGACATAGTTGGCTCTTTGCAGACCAAGACATTATTGAAGGAGGGCTACTGACCTCCTAGAAAAACCAGAAGTCTGCATCTTGCTTACGTATGGTTCCAGTCTACTGAGTGCATTTTATCATGGCACTAGCACAAGAGAGGTTGTCATATCATTGGCACAACTGAAGGGTCCTCCCAACCCTTTGTTTGGAAAGCTTTCTACAGCTGTATGTCCTTCCTCTCGCCAACCACTCGACAGTGTGTACTGGTGTGTTTATCATGTAGATCACCAACACTAAGGAGACTGTCATGTCCTTAGCAGAACTGACATAATTTGCAATAAGTCTAAGCTGAAAGTACACCATTAAAAAGTTGTTTTTCTTTTTTCTTTATTTGTTTGTGGGGTGCAGGTGTGTTGGAATGGAGGTGGGAGGCAGTGCCATCTGATGCTTGTGTGTAAGTCCCAAAGTCACACCTTTTCCCCATGAAAATATGACATACAAACAAAATAAAAAACCAAAAAAAACCCAGACTTATCTGTTGAACCTACAAAACTTCAGTTCAAAATATATGGTACATTGTAAATGTTGTATGTAAAATAGAAGTGTGACTAATCTGCTGGTGCAAATCATACATTACAAATATACATATATATATCATCATCATCATCGTTTAACGTCCATCTTCCAACTCACCCTGTAGAATGAATGTATAGTTTTCAATGAAGTTATTTACTAAATTCAGCATGATGTATGTGCGTGTATGTGTATATATAAATATATATATATATATATATATATATATATATATATATATATATATATATATATATATATATATATATATATATATATATATATCATGCTGAATCTAATACATCCATTCTACAGGGTGAGTCATAAATATCTGGAGAGTCAATGCATTCTTATTGCAAATTTCACAAATAATTTTTTGAACATCCTCTTATTTGTGTGATCAGACATGGTGTATTTTTTAACTACTTTTGTTTAATATATTTATAATTTTATGTTAGTCCCCTACCCTAGACTCTACTTCTCCAATCTCCATGCACCTGTCTCTCCCCAACCCCCAGTCCACACTGTAAAGTGGTCGCTTTGGTGTCATGGCAAAAAATGTCCAGTCTACACTGTAAATAGGTTGTGTTGGTGACACAACAAAAAGTGACAAGTCCACACTGTAAAGTGGTCATGTAGATGTCACAACAAAAAAAAAGCCAGCCCACACTGCAAAATGGCCGTTTTAGTGCCATGATAACAATCACTCAATGCACCCTGTAAATGTGGTTAGTGTTAGGAAGGGCATCCAGTCATAGAAACCAAGCCAAAATCAATTCTGTATAAGCAAGACCCGATCATCTGATCTGGCTTATCTCACAACAGGACAAGTCGTCTAACTCATACTAACATGGAAAATGGACGTTAAACAGTGATGATGATGATTATCGTTTGGAATAATAAATGTTGGACTGTCCGCTTACTTATGACTCACCCTGTATGTCATTAGTAACTAAAGAAAGAGAGGATGAACAGAAGAGAGAGAGAGAAAATTAAGAAAGAGGAATAAAATATAATGGTTTCCCTTGTCAATTTTGATGCTAGGGCTTTTTTAATTTTGTTGTTACTTTTTTATGCCTTTTATGAGACTTTAACCCAGCCAATGATTTTCAGACTAAACCACTTATTGAGCATAAAAGAGGACTGTTATACCAAGTAACTGGTGTGTTTCACTGAATCTTCACCTTTGTGCGCAAGTCTTTGAGATGATCCAGACAGCTTATTTCATAATTTTGTATCTCTTTATAGCAAGTTAGTTCATTGCAATTCAGTGCACTCCACCACCTCACCAAATGTTTAAGAATATATTAATATGTCCAAATACATAATCAACTTTTCACATCTGCAATCCAGAACAGTAGTTAATAAAAATGTTTAATTTTTAGTTTTATTTGATAAATATTTGAATTTATGATGATAATAATAATAATAATTGTTTCTACTTTAGGCACAAGGCCAGCAAATACCCAGTGCATTACTGGTACTTTATTTTATCGACCGCGTAAGGATGAAAGGCAAAGTCAACCTCGGCGGGATTTGAACTCAGATCGTAAAGGGACGTAACTATGCTGGAAAGCATGGCGTCCGATACTGCCAATCCATAATGGTTTCTGATTTAGGCAAAAGGCCAGCAATTTGAAAGGGAGGGGAGGGGGTCGATTAAATCGACTTCAGTGCATTACTGGTGTTTTATTTATCGACCCCATAAGGATCCCTTCGTGGGATTTAAACTCAGAATGTAAAGTGCCATAACTCTATGCCACAAAACATAATGTACAACACTTTACCAATACTGCCAATCCACCGCCCTGATGAGGATGATGATGAAAATGATTGTGTACAGTGCTCAGGTGCACTACAACTCAGCAACAGTGCATGTATAGTACATAGATTAATGTACAAATGTTCGGCAAGTGAACAGTGTATGAGTCATGATATACACCTCTCTTAAGACAAGTAAAGAATACTATTTTAATACTAACCCAACTAAACATTACCCTATGTACTAAAAAATCCGTATTTTAAGTAAAATCTCCATCAAAACCTCATGAATAATGAGGTTTGAGTTTACCAATACCAACAATAATAGATGAAATTATAGTGTCCCTAATAGACCCCAAAACATTGATCATATTGAAACACATAGATAGTAATATGTGTGTACCTCTGTCCGTGTGTGTGCATATATGTATGTACATATACATCTCTCTCTCTCTCTCTCTCTCTCTCTCTCTCTCTCTCTCTCTCTCTCTCTCTCTCATATATATATATATATAATGTGTGTGCATGGATACATATATCTATATATAAATGTGTGTGTATACACATATATATATCTATCTACACACACACACATCTGTATAACAAAGTGCAGGGCAATAAAGATAGACGGTAGCCACGGAATAGACAGACCTAGAAAAACCTGGGACGAGCTGATAAACTCCGACCTCACACACTTACACCTCTCCAAGACAATGTCACTGGACCGAGACCTTTGGCGGTACTCAGTAACAGAGAAGACCCGCCTTACCTAAATACAGAGTAAAACCTACTACAGCCAGTAGGCATCTCTAACAAAATACCCCCCCCCCCGTCCCACCCCATCCACACCACCTCGTTCTATGTAAAGTTATGTTGGTGCCGCGCCATCCAGGCCGAAACAAATGAGATCGTGTAGGTGTCACGACAAAAAAACACACAGTCCACGCTGTAATGTGGCCGTGTAGGCAACACGGTAAAAACCTCCCAGACCCACACTACAAATGTGGTTGGTGTTAGGAAGGGCATCCAGCTGTAGAAAACCTGCCAGACAGTCCTATGCGAGCAAGACAATCACTCTTGCCTCAAGTGGGACTACCTCCGTCCAAACCCATGCAAGCGTGGAACACGGACGTTAAACGTTGATGATGATGATGATGATGATGATGATGATGATGATGATGATGATATATATATATATATATATATATATATATATATATATATATATATGATGATGATGATGATAGTGGTCAAATAGAATGTTGAGCCAGCCTTCTTTAAAAGACCTCGAAATATGATAGACTTCTTAATAGCCAGCATCGCAACAAGTTGAGCTGAATACAAATTAATGGCAGGAATTCCTCTGTTGTTTCCTTCCAATTGAGAGGGAGTGGGGGGGTGAGAGTGCGTCCATGCACATGTGGATGAGAGTGTGTCTGTGTGTGTGTAAGAGAGTCAGTGTGTGGATGAGAGGGAGTGTGCATGTGTGAAAGTGTGTGTGCGTAAGAAAGAGAGAGAGAGAGGGGGGGGGGGAGAGGCAGACAGAGAGAGAGGGAGAGAGCTATTTAGAGATGGAGCTTCCATAAAATAGCAGTTATTTCAATTTTCAATTTAATTAATTAATAATAATAGTTAAAACAATGTGAAATTAAAATTTCCGAAGTCCATAGTGTTTGTATTTATACTCTGATTACTTCCAAACCCAACACTAATAACACTTTACCCTTTATTACCATTATGGAAGGCACATGACTTAGTGGTTAGGGCGCAAGGCTCATGATTATGAGGTCGTGAGTTCGATTGCCGCCTGCAGATTGTGTCTTTGAGTGAGACACTTTATTTCACATTGCTCTAGTTCACTCAAATGGAAAAAGACGTGTTGTCATGCTGAATCTCCCTGAGAAGTACAAAGGAATTTTCTGTAGTGGTCATAATTTTATTTAACTGGATAGATAATTATATTTTATGTGGCATGTTTTGGTTAGTTTAAGTTTCTTGTATTTTGTTGTTGGGTGGGGGGGGGGCGTGTACTAGCCCACTCAGTAAAGTGGTAGTGCTGGTGCCACAATAAAATGCACCTAGTCAGCACTGCAAAGCAATAGTGCAGGTGTCATGAAAAAAGCACCCAATCCAACTTGCCATGGTGGTAGTTCTGATGCCACAACAAAAAGCACCCATTACACACTGTAAACTGTTGGTGTCTGTTGGTGTCAATAAAATGCTTCCAGTAGATGCTGTAAAGTGGTTGGCATGAAGAATGGCACCCAACCATAGAAACAGAGCGTATGAACAAGACATGATCACCTGACTTTCTAGCTGCAGAATGTGACAAACTGATCTAACCTATGCAAGCATGGAAAATACATGTTAAACGATGATGATGATATGGTGGTGGTGATAGCAGCAACAGTTGTAGATCAATTGAAGTGGCTGTTGATGACGTTGATGTCATAAGCAATGACCAGATAGGTTGTTTGGGATACCAATAACTGGAAAATACCTTGCTATAAATCAGCAGGTTAAAAAAAAAAAAGAAATCAACGCAGAAGAAAAAGAAGGGGGGGGTAAGGAGGAGGGTCATAGCCCACATTAATTATGCCTGTTATCAATATGGCCCTTTCAATACGGATACTTAAAGAAGGATTTTTTTTTAAAGGGGGTAGACTGATATTTAGTTACATGTCTTTTCACCATGAATTCAAATCTCACTGGAGGTAAACTTAACAACATCTTCGTTTATATGAGGTTAAATCCTTTAACTCTTTTGACACTAAACAGCCCATGTTTCTATGATACTAAGCTTTTTATTTTAAAGGGTTTATATTTACTTAAAAACACTTCCATCTTAATTTTATGTAAGAATCTTCGTTAAGTTACGTTCCAAACACCAGCTTTATATTAGGAAAGCTGGTGCTCAAACTCAAATCTATCAAAATACGATTACAAATGCAATGAAAGCATGAGAAATAATGCCTAGTCATCGCTGCCCCCAATGATACGATCACACACAGTGTGGAAAAATACTCCTTGGACTGCAAAACCCCAAGCGCAAGCCGCTTCATGGAAAAGGCGTGAACTCGGAGGATGGCTATGGAGATGCATTTAAACAACGATTCCAAATCGTGGCGCTTACTTTTGTGGATGAAAAGGAACTCTGAAAACCAAGAAGGCCAGAGCTCTCCACGGCTACAAGTTCAACTACAAACCTAGTTATATTTTGTTTCCAAAATGAGTTGAAAATATCATAAGCTGTGTCTTTCATTAGAAATATAGTAATCGAAAGAGTTTTTCATTTTGTTTGCAATTACAAAGCCCCATGACAAGTTAAGAAGCTGATATTTTTTTATCATCACCATCACCATTATCGTCGTCGACTTTGATGTCTGTAAATCAAAGAGTCAGTCTTCTCTCTCTCTCTCTCTCTCTCCCTCTCTCACACACACACACACACACACACACACACACACACACACACACACAAGTGTTCCAACAGAACTGTCTGCTCGTGAAAGACTGATCCTTTTGAATTACAAGTACGACACGTTTTTGCTAGCTGGGTGGACTGGAGCAGCGTGGAATAAAACACCTTGCTCAAGGACACAACCTGCCGCCCGGTACATCAATCAGATTCGCAGTCATACTATCGTGAAGCGAATACCCTAACCCTATAGTTCTCAAACCGTGCGACGCGGTGCGAGATGTAAACTAGATGCACTGCAAAAGTTTTAAGATGTGAAAAATACGAACTGAAATTTTAATAAAGTTCATATATAGCTGTCAATGTGGCAAACAAGTAATTGTTTCTACTTTAGGCACAAGGCCAGCAATTACCAGTGCATTACTGGTACTTTATTTTATCGACCCCGTAAGGATGAAAGGCAAAGTCAACCTCGGCGGGATGTGGCAAACAAGTAATGTTCAGTAAAAGATTTGAGAAAAAATAGCACAATCTGACAATATGTATGAAATACCCCTTTCTACCATAAACTTTCGAATTTATGATACGAAGAGCGCCGGCAATTTTCCCCACTTTTATTTTTCAAAAATGCGCCGTGAGTATATAAAACAAAACAAAAAAAGGTTTGTGAACCACTGCCCTAACCATTAAGCCAATGACTTCGGCTTTCTATATAGTGTGCATGCAGTCATAAGTGCGTGTGCGTGTTTAGCCTTCAGTGTTCTATGTAGTATCTTTATTTCGACACACTATGTTAACATATTTCAGTATCAGAGTTTGTATAAGCATACACTTTGAAGGGATTTTTATTTTTGTGATTCTACTACTATACTACTACTACTACTACCATTAAAACGTGCATTGCTGTCACCCCTTAGTATGAAAGAGGAAACAAAAAGCAAGTTATACACATCAAAGGAGAGAGGGGGGAGAAAAGAAAGGAAAGAGTGAAATAAAGAACAGAAAAAGATAGAGAAATGTTATATATATATATATATATATATATATATATATATATATATATATATATATATATATATATATATATATATATATATAAAAAGAAGGGGAAAGGGGGAGAGGAAAAAAGAAAGGGACAGAAAGGACAAGAAATAGAGAGAGAAAGAGTTACACATGGTTACTTTACGGACGACACAATAAGTTTCTAACTTCACAGATCGCCGAAGAAAGATGAAAGAAAGTAGAAAAGAACATTCATCCCTTAGATAAACTATAATTCTATCTGAATCCTGCAGTAGCAGACCCCACAACATATATCTCCATTTGTTGACCGCTCCCTTAACTCTTTTGATAGCCAGCCTGCCGATACCGCCCTGGATTTATTATACAAAATCGCTCATTTTAGAACTTTTATATTAAAACTTTCTTCTTCTTCGCTCATTTAATCCTGGGAGGGCCTTAGGGGCACAGTCCTCAGACACGCCATCTGGGGTTTCTATCCAACTGTCTTCAATTGATACGCCTGGATCCCCACGCAAGACAAAATGAGCTCATAGATGGATGTTATTCAACCCATCTTGCTCGTGGTTTACTGCTGCGTCTTCAGCCGGTTGGCTTTGCCCGTAAAATCTGTCCAACGATCCTTTCCTTAGACATTCTAATCACACGTCCGTAGTGTCGGAGCTGTGATCTCTCGATTCAGAGAAGTAGTGGCTCTACCTGGAGCAATTCCCTGATCCTCGAGCTATACACTCTATCGTGTAATGTTACTCCAAAGTAACGTTACTCGCCCTGAACACCAATTAACAACGCATTCGTTCAGTCCAAAGACACCAATAAACTATATTAAAACCTTTGAACATAATTTTATTTAAGAAATTTTAAAGTAACGCTCTAAATACCACATTACTAACGAAAAACTTAGTTATTTTATTGAAACACAATATTTTCCTTCCTTTCATGCCACATCGTGTCTGGTGGTCGGCAAATATGCGATGAACATTTATGACATGCGTGCGCGTGTCTGCGTGTCTGTGTGCGCTCGCACCCATACATGTATGTATATATGTATGCATTCATGTAGGTATATATGTATGCACGCATACATGATGTATTAATATGTATGTATTGCACGTATACATAATGTATGTATGTATGTATGTACGTACGTATGCATGCATTTAATTATCATTCATCAACATGTTTTCATACACAGAGCCTCGATAGCAAAACATTATAATAAATGCTTTCCTTGGGCCCACCACATGGAGGGTGGGGTTTGAAATACAATGGCAGTTTTCAATAATATAAATATGGTATTGAACGGTCGTCGACCTTATTAACTTTGGACCCTACAACTACTCCTTGCTCTTCACCTACAGGTAATAACACGGGTGGACCAAAGAACTTGTCAAACGAAGGGCATGAACCCTTAAATTGACCTCTACTTCAACTGTTCCTAACATATTATTCACGAGCCCCTAAAGGATTTATGAGTTCAAAAAAGTTCAAGTATAAACTTTTCGATATTTCGATTGTTATTCTCACCGTATAAACAGCCTATAAAGAGAAAGGATTATTCAAATTTAAAAAGGTCTCTGGTGTTTGGGAACAACTGCGCCGCATTAAACAATGTAGATAACAGCAATATGTCCGAAAAAGACAGGATGATCACAGGAGGAACGCTATTGGTCATAGATCTACTAGGTCAGATTTAAGTTGATGCTAAGCAACAATAACTACATACAATTTATTGAAATAAAATGAGGTTTAAATATGTTATACTATCTTTTTGACTCTTAAGTGTTGGTGTTCTTGTTTGTTTGTTTTCTCTCCAAATCTGCAGTGGACCCATTCCCAGTTTTATCAATCTCACATCATCACCCACAATCACATCTCTCTCTCCCGGTAATACACGGGAAAGGTGGGGTTATTCGCAGTTCCCAGAGTGCGCCTGAAAATGATAGTGACCCTCGGTGTCCAAACCCGATTTTCAATAGCAACCTTTGCTAGGTGTGTTTATGGCAGATCAATTTTTTTGTGTGGAACTATCAATGGCTATTTAAGTCATCCATCCATCCAGCTTTCTTCATTCAGAGTGAATAAAGCGGGGAAGTTTGAGCTCGAAGGGTATCGAACTTATTCAACAAACTTATGTATAAGGTAGCAAATTTACTGCCTTAGCGGTCAAGAACAAACACAGAACACTTGAGGAAGTCATCGCAATTATTAAAGAAATTATAACCGAGTGGACAAATTCAGGTACTGTTCAAGCACCCTGTATATCACCGTTTGTAAAGCCTTTCGATTGACTGAAGCAATTCAATAAAACCATCTCGTCGTCCCCCCCCCCCCCCTCCTATAGTAGACATAACCCAAGAAAACACACCATAATAAGTCGGAATAACAATTAGAAGTGTTGGCCCTAAAGAGGGCCTTGTAACGTTAACTGATTCAAAGTGTCAATAATGAGGGAGAAGTTACATCTTCTTAATTCGTGTTAATCTTCCCACGATCCGACACCACGAAATATCGACAAAATAAACCCTACTCCCAAAGACGGCATGTTACAATTAACATGCCGGGAGTACAACTATTCGTCAACATACGATTTGGTTTTTATTTTCGGACCAATTTCATGGTAAGCCAACTCCAAGGCCATTGATCATCACACATTTTTGTAACTTACCACCGATTCCTGCAGTTGACCTAAGCGTGTGCACGTGTTCAGAATCCATATCAGTGGATGTGACACACGCACACATACACATACACACCTGTTCAGTCGTCAACCAAAATTAGATTGTCGACTGCTTTGTTTGAAATTTCTTTATGTATATTTCTAATAAGTTGTTGCCTCGTTTTGGTGGACTGAGTTGTGGGGAGGAAGGGGAGTAGTAGCAAGGAGGGTTTAACATACAGAAGTAGTATCTCCTCTTTCCTCCTCCATTGTAAAGATGTCCCGAGAGGGGTTCCATTATTGATTTTTTTTTAATTGAAATCCAATTAGCCAGACCTATTTCTGAATATTAGCTTAACATATATGTACAGTTTCATGAGGATTGGATCACTGGTGTAGGCGTAAACTGGTTATACACAGGCAGACAGAAATTGCCATATATATATATATATATATATTTATATATATATATATATATATATAAATAACGAAGGAATTGTGGTAAGGAACCAGATGTACCATAACGCAC
The DNA here is from genome assembly GCA_964016885.1 of Eledone cirrhosa. NCBI lineage: Eukaryota > Metazoa > Mollusca > Cephalopoda > Octopoda > Eledonidae > Eledone > Eledone cirrhosa. The sequence goes on along the minus strand of OZ024741.1, from coordinate 268,817,908 downwards.
CAGAGTACTCAATACTTAGGGTAGTAGAGTGGGAAATAGGAAAATGTATGACCCCGACGGCTATTTCCGGACTATTTCTGGCTATTTCTCTTATATATATATATATATATATATAAAAGAGAAGAATAACTTCACTGGTGGTTGTTTCGTTTTAATAATCCAATGTTTCCTAATGTCTCTTTATAAAACATTGGATTATTAAATCATACCAACCACCAGTGAAGTCATTCTTTTCTATTCTTTTTTTTTGTATCTTACTGTACAAAGGATTTTTTCATGTCCCACTAGATATATGTGTGTATGTATCTATGTACCATACACACACATATCATACACACACACACACACACACACACACACATCATACACACACACACACACATCATACACACACACACACATTATATATATATATATATATATATATATATATATATATATATATATATATATATATATATATATATATATATATATATATATATATATATATATATATATATATATATATATTATATATATATTCAATGTTAAAGATCAAATTAGCAACTAAGTAAGTCGGAGTGTTGTCGAAATTTAGGAAATTAAATAAATAGGTTCACATTGGTGAAGTACTTGGCAAGGAGGCCATTAGAAGAGTCGGAAGGATTAATAAAAAATAACATACGAATGTAAATATGTGTCATATGAATGGCTGTCGTATTAATTATTCACAATGCTAGCAGATGGGACACAATTGTGGAGAGTCTGAACTGTAGTTTCAGTAGGAATTGCATTACACACGATTTATATCTTATAATACTGAATGCGGCACAATTTATGGGTTCGGGTGTTCATATCGTCGAGAGTTCGGTTCCAAAAGCGGGGCTACACGTTTTGTTCTTTAGCAAGAAATTTCATTTCACGTTGCCCCAGCCCACGCACACACACACACACACACACACACACACACACACACACACACACACACACACACACACACATATATATATAAGTGGTTACACAACAGTTAGTTCACCATACCGAGAACAATTGTTTCGCCTTAGCTCGGAAGCTGTGTAACCACTTCTACCTAACTCGTTCCATGGACTGAGTGCTCTACCACTACGGATATTACCTTCCAGTGTTCCACCACTATATATATATATATATATATATATATATATATATATATATAGTCATATTGATAACTGCATTGTTTCTTTCCGTGTGAAATGACATCTGACTGTTCAAAGAAGCCTTCAAATGTAAGTAGTAGCGATTTCTCTTGAAAATTGATACAATTTGGTATCGTGGTGATTTCAAGTACCTGCAGAAAAAAGGTTTAACCCCACAAGGACATTCATGTTGACACAGTTGCTATATTAGGGGATGACACTCTAACTTTATCAATAGTGGAAAAGTGGGCAGCTGATTTTAGGAGGAGAAGGGAGTCTTGAAGATGGCCTAAGGCCTGGACGTCCTGTTACTTTCACAACCGAGTAAGACATTGATCGAGTTCACCACATGTTTATGGATGACAATAAATCAAATAGCTAATGCTATTAACATATCCAGTGAGAGTTGAGAATACTCTGCACAATAAACTTGACATGACGAAGGTTTCTGCTCGGTGGATGCCACATCTTCTGACACCTGATCAAAAGTTCAACATGCTGATCACATCACGAGAAAATCTTACATTGTTTGAGGCAGATCCACCTGGTTTTCATGAACATTTCCTCATCCAGGATGAGTGTTAGGTTCATCACTTTGAGCCAGGGACAAAGAGACAATCCATGCAGTGGAAACACCCTTCCTCACCTGATCCAAAGAAGGCCAATGTCATTTCATCTGCAAGGTGATGGCCTTTTTTTTTTTTATATATACAAAAGGCATTGCGTTTACTAACTATCCTGAAAAGGGTCACACCATCAAGAAGTACTAGGCCAACTTGCTGAGGCATTTACAAAAGGCTATCAAGACCAAACGCCTGGGAAAACTGAAGAAAGGGGTCTTGTTTAATTAGGACAATGCTCCAGCGACGTTTTTGGTTTTAGTGACCATTGTGCGTGACTGCAGCTTTGCACTGGTTGACCACCCTCCTTATTCTCCTGATTTGATACCATCTGACTATCATCTGTTCTCCAACATGAAAAATACACTTGACTGGGAACCAGTACCGCAGTGATTATGACGGATAATGCTTAATGTTTTCCTCTAAAATGTGGTGAGGCAACCCCAAAATACTTACGGCATTGCTGCGAGTAATAATAGAGAAATGTCGCTAACAGCCAAGCACCCACAAGAGAGCGTCACCTAAATTTTAGCAACAGTAACAACTTATTCGCTCTGTTTTTACATCAAAAGTAGCCCTTGAAATAGGAAACCTTTATATATATATATATATATATATATATATATATATATATATATATATATATTTAAAAAAATAGAGGTGTGACACACGAGTTGTGATATATTAGTAAAAAGGAAAAGAAAATGCTGACAAATTTTTCCAAGTGAAAAATAGTTTAATTAGGAATAAGTATAAATTAGTAATAATTATTGGTTAGTATTCAGTTTTAGTTTTAAGTTTTTACCAGTTGCGCATTTCTAATGTTTTTCAAAAATAATTTTGAGATAGAGCGCTCGTGATGTTTGAACATCACGAGCGCTCTATCTGTCACGTTCAATCTCCCCGAGAACTAAGCTAAAGGTACACGTGTGTGGAATGATCAGCTACTTACACATTAATTTCATGACCAAGCAGTTCTGTTGACTGAATCAACAGGAGCAGGCATCCTCGGAAACGACGGAGGTCCAACCCAAACGCGCGCGCGCACTAAAAAAATGAAACCAAATTGTTCTTCGGATAGATTAAAAAGAAACAAGATATCCATTTATAGTGTTTTAAACTGTGAATGCAAAAACAAAGCTGGTTCTCACAGTGGTGTCTTAACTTCGGTGTGTCGAGCCCTTGACCGAACCTCTATGTGGTTATTTGACGTGCTAGAAATAGCAGAAAATATCCATCAAACCACGTCATGCTGTTTTAGTAAAACACACACATGCACACACTGATGTTCGGAGTACACTATTCTAGAAGATGGCGGTGGATTGGCAGTATCGGTAGAGTCGGACGCCATGCTTTGAAGCATAGAGTTACGTCCCTTTATGATCTGAGTTCAAATCCCGCCGAGGTTAACTTTGCCTTTCATCCTTACGGGGTCGATAAAATAAAGTACCAGTAATGTACTGGATAATTGCTGGCCTTGGTGCCAAAAGTAGAAACAACTATTCTAGAAGAAAAAACGGTTTGGTCAACGCAGCAATGAATTTTGACCATAGGTCTGTCAGGTCTATCTAGTTTGACATAAAGTTAAAGAAAAACAAATAAATCATATGGGATGATGATGGCGATGGTTAGAGCGGTCCTTGGTCATAAGTTTGTCTGTTATGCCGGGTCTGTTCTGGAGCTAGCTAAACATTAAAAGCAGCAACCAATATACAACATAGAATTGCCATTGATCAAATATCTGTTCGGTTTATCAGGAACGACCTAGGGCTAAACAACAACAATCAATAATTGTTTCTACGTTAGGCATAAGGCCAGCAATTACCCAGTGTATTACTGGTACTTTATTTTATCGACCCCGTAAGGATGAAAAGCAAAGTTAACCTCGGCGGATTTGAACTCAGAATGGCAAGGGCCGTAACTCTATGCGTCAAAGCATGGCATCCGACCC
>OZ024741.1:268789180-268794180 GCA_964016885.1 Eledone cirrhosa | reverse complement strand
AGCCCCCCCCCCCCCCCCGCATGTGTATATATATATACACACACCTCTCTCCGTAAGTGAAATAAATATTCTTCCTAGATATAATAGTTCTCCAATACTTGCCTCGTGTTCTTCCAGCCGCCATCACTGTCCACTGCTACCACTTCGCTGCAATTCAAGCATGAACATCAAAACATCACCACTACACACACACACACACACACACACCAACCAACTAACTGCTTATATGTCCTGTTTTGGCCGCCGCTGAAGTTCGATACAAGTAAACCCGATGTTAAACTTGATAGAAAGAAATTTCCTTAAAGAAAACAACTTGAAAATTACAGCGAAAAGTATAAACTTCCAAACGAGTCTGTTTTGGTTTGAAACATGCGAAACTAGCTTTTTAAAGTTGTTGGTTGTCTTCAGTTAGGAGCAAAGAAGACGTTTGAGGATATTTTATCGGAGGGTTATAGTTGTAGCTAAAGGTATTTTATCGGAGGGTTATAGTTGTAGCTAAAGGTACTGATGAGACGTACTGTGGAGTCACGAATATTGTCATTTATACACACCTGATAAAACAGACTCACGCACAACGCACACAAATGAATGTTAAGTCGCAGTAAAGTTTTCCGAAACATCACAGAAGTGCGGTGTTTGTTTGTTTTTGGTTGTTTGTTTGTTCGTTTTTTGTTTTTTTTTATAGAAAAGGAAAAAAAATGTGTTAGAGACAGAGAGAGGGAGGGGAGAGAAAGAAAGAGTTGTTCAGATGTAACGAGATAGAGGAGAGAAGCGGGAAAGGAGCGTACGAAAGAGAAAGCTTAATTTAGAAAACAAAATGTCATGAAAGTGAACATTTTTCCCGCCTTCTATATATTGAACGTTTCCATGACAGATGTGTGGTTTACAAATATCCGCTACATTGCATCCGAGTCGATACAGAGACTGGGATATAAAGACTGTCTAATGTACCAGCCCCTAGTTAATAGAGAACAGTAGACTGTCTAGATCAGGCATGTCAAACATGCGGCCGGCACCAAGGTTTTTACAGCGCCAGCATGTTTTACCTTCGAAATATAAAATTTAAAAAAATTAGTTGTAATGTGCGCAATTAGTTGTCGTGTGTGGCCCTCAGACAACACGTGACCCATGTGACCCTCGGGGGACCCTCAGTTTGACATGTCTGGTCTAGATGTACTAGTCCCTAGTTAATAGAGAACAGTAGACTGTCTAAATGTACCAGTCCCTAGTTAATAGAGAACAGTAGACTGTCTAGATGTACTAGTCCCTAGTTAATAGATAACAGTAGGCTGTCTAAATGTACTAGTCCCTAGTTAATAGAGAACAGTAGACTGTCTAGATGTACTAGTCCCTAGTTAATAGAGAACAGTAGACTGTCTAAATGTACTAGTCCCTAGTTAATAGAGAACAGTAGACTGTCTAAATGTACTAGTCCCTAGTTAATAGAGAACAGTAGGCTGTCTAGATGTACCAGTCCCTAGTTAATAGAGAACAGTAGACCGTCTAAATGTACCAGTCCCTAGTTAATAGAGAACAGTAGACTGTCTAGATGTACCAGTCCCTAGTTAATAGAGAACAGTAGACTGTCTAGATGTACTAGTCCCTAGTTAATAGAGAACAGTAGACTGTCTAGATGTACCAGCCCCTAGTTAATAGAGAACAGTAGACTGTCTAGAGCGATGCTTCCAAAACTAAGGCCCGCAGACCCTGAATGGCTGTGAGCTGCTAAGTTTAAAATTCAAACTACTCTAAGTATAATACTACTCTAAGTATACCCTTTACGGTCTGAGTTCAAATCCCGTCGAGGTTAACTTTGCCTTTCACCCTTAGGGGCTCGATAAAGTACTAGTAATGTACTGGGTAATTGCTGGCCTTGTGCCAAAAGTAGAAACAATTATTGTTGGATATCCATTGACTATAAACACCTTTCTCTTTTAATTGTTATACACGGGAAGAATAACAATCTGTGTGTGTTGGGGGGGGGGGGGTAATAGTAGCAGAGAGTCGAGTGTGTTAGGGGAAGGTTCACTTAAACAAAAGGGGCTTTGAATAGCAAAATGGTTTGGAAGCATTGGTCGAGGTGTAGCAGACCTTGTCAATGGATATACTAGAACTGTCTAGATCTCCACCAACACCCTGCAACAGATACACCTCCCCAGTCATCAGATACACCGGCGTGTCTAGACATACAATATTAAGCCAAACACAAACAAATCAGTTGGAAAGTTCACTGAATCGGATAGCGGAGGCTGAGTTTTACAAAACTACATGGAACTAGAATATCTGTGTCCGTGTCTGTGTGTCTATGTTTGTGTCTGTGTCTGTGTCTGTGTGTCTATGTTTGTGTCTGTGTGAGTGTGTGAGTGCTATTATTGTTTGTGGGTTTGAAAATGTGAGAACTATAAACGCAAAAAAAATGACCGCAACAGTCGATTATTTGAGAAAATTGGCAAAATCTCCTTTAGAGAGGGATAAAGGGAGAAGAGGTGCCTGCATCGATAATTCATAGTGCATGTGTGTGTAGCGAGCATGGTGTGTGCGTGCGTTGTATGTGTAATATATATATACGTTTATAAGAGAAAGTTACATAGTAAGAAAGATATGATCTAAAAGAAGAAAACAAAATTGAAAGAATTAATGCACCGTTTACAGAAAATATTTTCAACATTGAAATCGTGTGTGTGTGTGTGTGTGTGTGTGTGCGTATGTATACATGTGTGTGCACACATACACACACACACACGTCTGCTTGTAAAATAGGTAAATATATATAGGTGTGTGTGTGTGTGTGTGTGTGTGGTTACGTGACCAGCGCCACTCGCGAAACTCAGAAGAGTAGCAAAGAATTAATCTCAGCACTGCAGTAAATAATTGCACACTACCTCTATATTGAGTACTTCCTACACCATCACCCTCATGTTTGTAAACACAGACGCATATATATAAATATATATATATATATATAGAGATATAGATAGAGAGAGAGAGATAGAGAGAGAGAGAGAGAGAGAGATATGGAGAAATAATTTCGAAGGTATGCAGGCAAGAGAATACAAAGTGAAAATCAACTAGAGAAAAAAGCTAGCTGTCTCCAAGCCTGATAATTACAGTTTGGTGGAATCGGTATATTTCAAGTCCATTGGCTCCGTCCAAAATCTGTCTGGAAGAGTAAGTAGGAAGAGAGTAAGAGGTGAGTTTGGAGCAAGGAGGAGGTGTGGGTGTGGTGATGTGATGTCTGGTTGTTGTTGTTGTAGCGGTGGTGGTGGTGGTGGTGGTGGTGGTGGTAGCGGAAGGAAAAGTATAGTGAATATATTAGACAAAAAAGGTGACAGACATTACGACATCACTTGTTTTGTAGCTGAGACGTCTTTAGATATTATTGCTGCCGTGTAAAATATTACCTCCACCCTCTCTCTCTCTCTCTCTCTCTCTCTCTCTCTCTCTCTCTCTCTCTCTGTATGTGTGTGTGTGTATGTATGTGTGTGTGTGTGCGTGTGCGTGTGCGTGTGCGTGTGCGTGTGTGTGTGTGTGTGTCCCATCAGTATTAGCTAGTTTCTATCATTCTATCACACGAACACACAAACACAACCTTACCTTGGTCTTTATTCTGAGATATTACAAACAGTGAAGTACACCTAAATTTTCAGATGGCCTGACCAGACGTGTATGCGTATGTGTGCGGACGCCACCGCCCGTCAATGTGAATGGCATAATAGTTGATTCTAGATAAGTTTGTGGAATGATTAATTAAGGACCATTTCGGGAAATTTATATTGCCGGGTGTAGTTAGCTTTGGCTTCGGACTTCTGGCCATACAAGGCTTTTAGTTTAGAGAAAAGAAGATGGGGAGAAAGAATAAGAAAGAATACGAAAGAATAAGGAAGAAAGAAAGAAAGAAAGAAAGAAGCAGAAGAATGCTACTTCTAGTTTAATTATGAAAGAGGAGAGGCCAAGCTGTAGAAATATAAGTAGACGACTGTTAGGGAGCAAAAGGTTGGCCGCTAGCATGCGGCATGATGACTGTTGTTTTAGTGTCTGCTGCTGCACTATCTATTAGACTAGCTGCGGTAGCAGCAGCAGCAGAGAAGGGCTGCATGGGACTTCGTAACCACTGATAATGAGTGTGAAAGACAGGGACGATAGAGAGAGAGAGAGAGAGAGAGAGAGAGAGAGAGAGAGAGAGAGAGAGGCAAGATTATAGACATGTCCTTACTATAGTGGCCAACAGATCTGTCTGTCTTACGTCTCGTGACCATTGACCACTACACACTGACACAGCATTTTAGTCTCATAGCAACTGCGATGTGTTGTAGTGTAGTGTTGTAATATTGTGTTGTGGTGTGTAGTTATGTGGTTGGTGTATAGTGCCGTTGTAGTGTTATGTGTAATGCAATGTGGTGTACTGTAGTGTATAATGGTGTACTGTAGTGTGGTGTTGTTGTGTGGAGTGTAGTGATGTGGTGTATAGTGCTGATGTAGTGTTATGTGTAATGCAATGTGGTGTACTGTGGTGTATAATGGTGTACTGTAGTGTGGTGTTGTTGTGTGGAGTGTAGTGATGTGGTGTATAGTGCTGATGTAGTGTTATGTGTAATGCAATGTGGTGTACTGTGGTGTATAATGGTGTACTGTAGTGTGGTGTTGTTGTGTGGAGTGTAGTGATGTGGTGTATAGTGCTGATGTAGTGTTATGTGTAATGCAATGTGGTGTACTGTGGTGTATAATGGTGTACTGTAGTGTGGTGTTGTTGTGTGGAGTGTAGTGATGTGGTGTATAGTGCTGATGTAGTGTTATGTGTAATGCAATGTGGTGTACTGTGGTGTATAATGGTGTACTGTAGTGTGGTGTTGTTGTGTGGAGTGTAGTGATGTGGTGTATAGTGCTGATGTAGTGTTATGTGTAATGCAATGTGTGTACTGTGGTGTATAATGGTGTACTGTAGTGTGGTGTTGTTGTGTGGAGTGTAGTGATGTGGTGTATAGTGCTGATGTAGTGTTATG
>OZ024741.1:268757634-268760134 GCA_964016885.1 Eledone cirrhosa | reverse complement strand
GCAGTATCGATAGAGGGTCAGGCACCAAGCTTTGCAGCATAGAGTTGTGGTTCTTTGCGTTCTACGTACAAATCCTGTGGCGGTTAACTTTGCCTTTCATCCTTACGGGGTCGATAAAATAAAGCACCAGTAATGCACTGGGGTAATCGCTGGCCTTGTGCCAAAAGTAGAAATAATTATTGCTGCGGGTGATGGCGAGGCTAAAGTGTTGAAACAACCAAGCATGTGTTTCATTCGGTGACAGTACTTTATTTTATCGACAATGGAAGAATAAAAGGCAAAGTTGCTTCCGGCGGGATTTGAACTCAGAATATAGAAAGCCGTGACTAAATACGACAAAGCATATTGTCTAAGGATACTGCCAATACACCACGCCTCCATATTGTGGCCCTGTAATAATAATTCAGGTTAAATTCCTAAGAGACTGTAGCCATATTATTAATAACTTTGGCTCTAACAAACCTTAGCCACACCACTTTATTTAGTCAGTAGATACATATTATTACGATGGCATAAGCACTCTCCCTTTATCATCTCAACTACAAAAGTATAATGATGATGATGATGATGCAAACGTTGAAAACTAAATCTAATGCCATACGAGATTTATTGAAGAACACTTTAAATGAGCAAGATTCTATTTCAACTTGTGAAGAATACAAATTGAAATTTGGAATAAAGTTCATCTTTAATTGTCAAAGTGGGAAACAAACTAAACTAAGCATGAAAACATTGCCAACAGCTCCCCCCCTCCCCGACACACACTAAATGAATGATTCTCATTGTCAACTTTGGTCCATTTAATGACTAAATGAGGAAGAATCCACAAACCACTTTTTTTCTGTCTCCAAGATATTTACACCCATTTTCAATTTCAATTTTTTTCCCTATGTTTTTTAAATCATCCAAAGTATAAATATTTTTTGTGTATTTTTAAATATCTATAATTCTGCTTTGTGGTATGTTAATATATATATATATATATATATATATATATACCTCTTTTGAATACATTTTCGAATTGAGGTACAAAGTGTGGTAAATTATTTTTACTTATTTTAAAGTGCACCAAAATAGTTTTACTTATTCTAGAGTGCGCTGGAGGGACCGAGCCAACTTCACCTCCATGCAGTGGTCCCTGGGAAAGAATTTGTTATATATAATGTTTTCCTAAGGAGGCACTGTGCATGAAATATATGTCAATGAACTATAATAATTGTTTCTACTTTTGTCACAAGGCTAGCAATTACCCAGTGCATTACTGGTACTTTATTTTATCGACCCCGTAAGGATGAAAGGCAAAGTTAACCTCGGCGGGATTTGAACTCAGAATAGCAAGGGCCGTAACTCTATACGTCAAAGCATGGCGTCCAACCCTTTACCGATACTGCCAATCCACCAAACAGGTGTATAGACACATATATATCCATCCCATGTTTGTTGACCATCAGACATGATATAACATGAAAAGAAAATTTAGAAGCTATTGCCCTAGCTACTTGTCCTCTCAAGAAGCCACTCTTGTAATACAACCACGAAAGAAATACAATATATTGTAAAAGATCGTACAAAGTATAAACAACGTCTTCGAATACATAGAAGTTACGAAAAAATTCAAAGCTGCTTTACAGCTCCCTTGTTTAACATTTTCCAATGCTTATTTTACCTCCCGTCGACTTTCCCTATTTTCTTTTTATATTCACTTATCCTGTTCTTGTTTCTCAACTGTAAGAAGTACTAGATACTCGCCCTAATTTGTCATGGCTTACTAGCTCTATACGGGTGTTTAAATTGATTAAATAAATAAATACCTTTCTTTCCTTCATGCTAAGACACTACATTCTCAGCATTGAAGGTAAGCTATCTGTTAACAAGCTCTTCAAAATTACATTTCAAGAGAGGATCCTTACGAGGTTAGGACAAAGCCTTAGGTTTAGTTTTAAACATTTATACCTTTTCCTTATCATAGTTGAGATGTGGAGGAGAGTGGTTTCATTTTCATAATATATTTCTAATAAATAAACGTTATGTTGGGAACATTTGATAGCAAAAAGTTAAAAATAACAGTTATAGGGAATTCATGGGTCTGCTCATAATTATGTCCAGATTATAAAAAGGTGCCAAACTATCAAATGCTTGAAAATCAGTCTTCTGCCTCTATTACAGTCATATTTAAACCTCATCATACCAAACTGCCTGAAATCAACCGTGCTTCTCTGATACAAAGCTGTTTGCTTATAGCTATTTATTATTATCATCGTCATCAATGTTTATCATTTATTTTCCATGCTTGCGTGGGTTAGATGAACTGCTACACCACGTTTTGCTCGTACAATCCGTTTTGGGATTGGTTTTCTATGGTTGGATGCCCTTCCTAACGCCAACCACCTTACAGGAAGGATTGGGTGCTTTTTGCCATGTCACCTTACAGAATGTTTATATTTATCTAAAAACCTTCCGTCATAAATTTACTTCAGGACCTGTTTAATAATGAGAGAGT
>OZ024741.1:268720134-268747634 GCA_964016885.1 Eledone cirrhosa | reverse complement strand
AATAGAAGTACACATCATGTAGTATACATGTGCATGTATATATAGTGTACGTGTAATGTTTTGGCCTTCCCATCTTTCTCCCCTGGTCCTAACCTCTGTTTTGGCCTGCCCATCCTTCTCCACTGGACTGAACCTCTGTTTTGGCCTGCCCATACAGCTATTCAAAAAATAAACACCTTGTTGATATGTAATGTAAACAACATCTGCTCTAAAGATGAAGATAATAACTGCTGTAAAAAAATATCTTAATTACAATTACTCATCTCAAAACTTGAAATATTTAATTAAAACAACTAATTAGTAGAAACATGATAGATCAAAGTCCGTTTGTTAGTTTGTCTAAAGGATGATGAGTGCTCCAGCTGATTCAATCAATGGAACTGCCTACTTGTGAAATTAATGTGTAAGCGGCTGAGCATTTTACAGACACATGCACCCATAACATTGTTTTCAGGGAGATTCAGCATATCACTATATGTGACAATGTAAGCCCTTTGAATTACAGGTAAAACTTTTCTTTTTTTTTTTGCTTGCTAAATGAGTGAAATAAAGCAACTTTCTCAAGGTTACAAATGTGCCATCCAGTCTGGGAAACTCACTACTTCATGATTGTGAGCTGAACACCCTATCCATACCATTCTTTCATCTGATATATCTCTAAATTATATTTTGTACAATATGTCGTTATAAGGATCCACTAGAGCCATTTGTCAGTATGTCATGTGAAACTACAAATTTATTTAACTCACCCTCTTGCCAATGGTTTTTTCCACCTGAAAAGAACAAAATTATATTTCAACAAATGTTTTATGAAAAAAGAAGAGTAACAAAAATTCATTTCATAACAATCTGTTAGTGTTCACCTGTAATTAAACGTTAGTGTTCATCTGTAATTAAACGTTAGTGTTCATCTGTAATTAAACGTTAGTGTTCACCTGTAATTAAATGTTAGTGTTTACATATAATTAAATGTTAGTGTTTACCTATAATTGTTAGTTTAATTGTTAGTGTTTACCTGTAATTAATTGTTAGGGTTCACCTATGATTAATTGCTAGTGTTTACCTATAATTAATTGTTAGTGTTCACCTGTAATTATTTTTCTGTGTTAGTTGTTAGTGTTCACCTATAATTTGGTTATTAGTGTTTACCTATAATTTGGTTATTAGTGTTTACCTATAATCAGTAAACTGTTAATGATTATGTATAATTACTTTTTACATGCTATCTATTATTAATTGTTAGTGCTCACCTATAATTAATTGTTAGTGTTCACCTATAATTAATGGTTCGCGTTTACCTTAATTAGTAAATTCTAATGGAAAACAACAGTGTTTTCTGTTCAATCCAGGTGATTGTAGAATTATTAAAAGAGTGAGATTTATTAAAAAGAGTGAGATTTTTAGATACTCGTATGGCAGCAAATTGGCAAAGCCATTAAAATGTCAGATAGAATGCTTTGTGGCATTAGTTCTGGATCTCTGAGGTCAACTTTGCCTTTCATTGATTCGAGGTTAATAAAAAGCTACCAGTCCAGTACTGAGATAGGTTTATATATATATAACAAATCAGCTATGGAGATGTACTCTGCTATGTACAAAATGTCCAAGAAACATTACATGCGTCTAAGACTCCACCAAGAGTTATGGGTTACTTTATTATAGTATATATATATATATATATATATATATATATATATATAAACTATAATAAAGTAAGGAGCGTGGGAGTGCGTACAGTTTATAATTTTTTATCCCATTAGTAAAATAAGTTGGATTACTTTGAATAAATAATGAATGAATATCACATAATTTATCTACTAAATTTTGTGGCTGTTCAATAAATATATGTTATTACTTATTTAAAGATTCACTTCTTTAAAATTTTCAAATGTCAATACTTCCGGTTAGCGATCATTTAAATAAACATTCATATATTTCTGTCATTAATTTTCTCCTAATGCAGTTTATATATAATATCGTCTTTTTTTAATGCATCATTACTGATTACATAAGACAGTGTAACAGTCTTCGTTCAATTTCTGTGTATATTGTCAATTACGATTTTATTTGATATATCACATATACTTGTGTATAATATCAATATACACACTACACACGCTAGCAGAAAACCACCCGAAGGGTGGTTTTTCTGCTAGTATATATAAAAATCAAAACTGCTACTCCTGTTAGCTTACTAACAGAGAAACAAGGACAAACACGGACAGAGTTATGAACTTTCCTTTCAAAATATGTATGTAAAAATTAATAATTTTTCTTCGACTTTTTACTATTATCTATATATCTAAAACAGAGAATGTCTGTCTGTCTGACTCCCTAAAACTCGAGAACCACCCAACTGATTGTTTTCAAACTTTACACATGTAATACTTATGGTAGTGTGAGTGTTTTCTGCCAAACAATTTCAAATTTTCAATGTCCTAGAGACCGCATTAGGCAATTTAGCAATCTCTCTATAATTCTAATTCTTTTTAAATAGATACAGAGCTACAACGTTGAGCCCTTATAATATCTGTCTGTATGTCTGGATGTCTGCATTACAACATTATGATGCTACCTGTGTGTGTGTGTGTGTGTGTGTGTGTGTGTGTGTGTGTGTGTGTGTGTGTGTGTGTGTGTGTGTGTGTGTGTGTGTGTGTGTGTGTGTGTGTGTGTGTGTGTAGTGTGTACCGTTTTTCGAAATATTTACATTTGCGTTCACAGATTGATTTTTTTTTAGTTTCAAAGATCCCGTTATGGGTGAAAGCAGCGATTCTTTGCTTAAACTTTAATCTGTTATTTTAATATATATATATATATATATATATATATATATATATATATATATATATATATATATATATATATATAATTATGTTGGTGCCACAACATCCAGGCCGAAACAAATGAGATCGTGTAGGTGTCACGTCAAAAAACACACAGTTCACGCTGTAATGTGGCCGTGTAGGCAACACGGTAAAAACCTCCCAGCCCCACACTGTAAATGTGGTTGGTGTTAGGAAGGGCATCCAGCTGTAGAAAACCCGCCAGATAGTCCTATGCGAGCAAGATAACCACTCTTGCCTCAAGTGGGAAAACCCTCCGTCCAAACCCATGCAAGCGTGGAACATGGACGTTAAACGATGATGATGATGATGATGATGATGATGATTATATATTCGTGTTCAGATATTTTTGCATACACAATAACAATATATAAACAAACGTATTTATTTCACGAGGCTCGATAAGGATAAATATGTATCAAATATATAAGAACCCTAGAGCAAATCCCAAGCAATGCCACGCCATTCTGCTAGTTATCTATATATCTAAAACAGAGAATGTCTGTCTGTCTCCCTAAAACTCAAGAACTACCCAACCGATTTTTTTCAAACTTTACACATGTAATACTTATGGTCGTGTGTGATTTGAGCAAAAAATATTCAAATTTTCAATGCCCTAGGACCGCATTAGACAAAAAATTGCATATTTTAGGCTTTAAAGGCTTTTTTGAGGCATAACGGAACAATAATCCAGACGATTTGTTCAAAATTTGCATTACTTATGTCGTTTAAAGTGTTTTGAGCAAAAAAGATTTTCTTATTTTTTGCCCCAGGGTCCGCATTAGGCGAAAAACCAATTTTTTAAAGCATTTTGGTTGCGTTAGGGCCTGTAACCTTTCATCATCATCATCATCGTCGTTTAACGTCCATCTTCCATGCTACCATGGGTTAGACGGGAGTTGGCCACTTGAGGCAAGGTTGGTCGGGTGACCGTGTCTCGCTCATATAGGACTATCTGGCAGGCTTTCTATGGCTGGATGCCCTTCCTAACACCAACCACATTTACAGTGTGGAACTGGGAGCTTTTTACTGTGTTACCTACAAGGCCACATTAGAGCGTGGACTGTGTTTTATTTTTGTTTTTTTTGTTGTGACACCTACACGATCTCGATCTCATTTATCTCATTTATTTGGACTGGATGTTGTGGTACCAACTTTACAGAGAGAGGGTAGGAGTGGGAGAATAGGGTAGGGGTAGTGGATTGGGTTGTATATTTGGTTAGGATGTGCCTACTGACTGTAGGTCTCGCTTTGTACATAGGCAAGGCAGGTCTTCTGTATTACAGCGTAGCGCCAAAGATCTCGGTCCAGTGACATTGTCTTAGAGAAGTGCAAGTGTGTAAGGTCGGAATTTATCAGATCGTCCCAGGTTTTATGAAAAAAACAAAATGAGTTGAAGATATGTCAATTTGTGCAGTTGGAGGCAACAAGTTTGCTGTGCCCTCATTAAGTACCTATTCATTATTGAAGCAATGCATGTCTGCTATGAATTGCCATGGTCACATGTGGACAATGCTCTGTATGTAGATGGTTAAAAAAGAAGCCAGTGTGGCAAGTGTGAGAGGCGTAACCCAAATTTTGGAGGGTGCACCAGAGTTGAGAGAATGTGGAAATGGAGAAAGCCTTGTCAGTGTCAACTAGAATGATTCATCTTCTTAATTTGGAAGTTGTCAGCTAAATTGATTGTGAAACATGAATAATGCCAGAAAGTGTCTAGCATAAAAGCTATCATGAACTTCATAGTTGAATAATTAAATAGAGCACAATAATCATCTATTCAAAACCTATCAAATAATGCTGTGTTTGGCACAGATTGGTGAGACTGATTTAATAACAATCTCTACAAATCTACTGATGAATCATCTTCAGGAGTTAGCAATTTTAAATATTAAACATTTTGATAATAGAATAATAATAATAATAATATAAAACGGTAATTGCACACAATAGTTTTAAAGTCAGAGAAGAGACAATCGTTATTACTGTAATAATTTATAAAGAAACATTATTGTTTATGGATTTAGGGTGGTATAATCATTAGAGCATCAGGAAAAAAATGCCTTGCAGTATCTGTTCCAGCTCTTTACTATGGTCACCTACGATTTTCATCCTTCAGGAAATGAACCTCAGACAATGATCTCGGCCATTTCTAATACCTACTACTAGGCCACAGCAGGAATAAGTGGGTGAAGGAGAAGAAGAAGAAAAAGAAGAAGCAACTACTAGGATTCATGTCATCAGTCAACATTAGGGTTGCTATCATCAATTGTTCCCCACAATCCCTCCAAATTCCTGTCCTTGTACTGATGTTAAAAACTGTGTATTCATCCAGGTTTGTATATTAGGTTGACACCATTTGACAACCAGTGTTATTTCTTTATATGTCACATAATTTAACAGTTCAGTCACAAATAAAAATCAATAAAATAGTTGCAAAACTTAAAAGTAAGTACTGACATTGAGATGATCAACTAAACCCTTTAAGGTGGCATACAAGCTTGGCCACAATTCAATGAGTGTAATCAGTAAAAGAATATAAGAATATTGTCATATCCTCAAAGTTGAATTTGTTTCAACCATCTTAACCCTTTCTTTATCATATATCTAAAGAAAGACAGAATACAATTTTCAAATCATTTTGAAAATCATCAAGAAATGATCACACCCACACGTGCAATTATTTTTGGTGCCACACCTGAATAGTGGAGTTCTCATCTTCCATCCAAATCTACAGTATCAGAGCCACAGAACCGTGACTATATCTAACCAAGAAGAAGATCAAGATATTAGAGAGATTTAGTAACATAACTTACTTTCTAATTATATAAAATCCTTTCATCAAAAGATTTATTGGGAAAACTAATTCAGAGTGAACAAAGATGGCAGCTTAAAAATGACAGGTCTGAATAAGTTTCCTTAATTATTCTTTTGATGAGGGAATTTTATCCCAAAATATGAGGACATATAAAGAACTGTAAGCTAACATCCCAACATCATTCTTATTGTCATATTTTAACATTTACTGTCCAATTACCATTGTAGTAGCCTTCAAATAAAACACTTCAAACATAGTTGATAATTGGTATAATGTTACCATTTTCTACACTGAAATATACATCAATATTTCAGTTTTAAAATGTAAAGTGTATAAAATGAATGAAGTTACATTATAGGTTATAGGGATAACTGTGTGGTTAAGAAGTTCATTTCACAACCATATGGAGTTTGGTTTCGTCCCACAGCATGGAACCTTGGATAAGTGTCCTCTACTACAACATCGGACTAACCAATGTCTTATGGGTGAAATTTGATAGATGGAAACTATGTGGATGTATATATGCATGCATTCATGTCATATTTGTTTGTATATGTCCTGTAAATTAGCACTTTGATAAACAGAGATTAATGAAAGAAGTACCAAATTTAAAAAGAAAAAAAAGCAAATACTGATTGACTAAATCATTTAAGGTGGTGATCCAGTATGGCAGAAACCAGTAAAAGAGCACAAATAAATATATCTATAAAAATTTAGCAGTTCAGCAGAGATCGATGAAATAACTACCAAACTTGAAAAGCAAATACCGGTTGATTAAACCATTTAAAATGATGCCCCAGCATGGCCACATTCCAATTACAGAAACCAGTAAAAGAGCAAAAGCAGATATTTCTCTACAGATAAGGCAAGAGGAAAAAAAAGCAAGAAAACAGTAGAAGTTGTATGAAAGTGTTGTAATTGTTAATGTGTATTGAAGCATATGGAGATGTTAATGGAAACAGTTGCTATGTATTCTAGCAACAATCTGACATAGAAAAACAGGTAGACTTATAAATTTAAACTTTGAAATATGAAAAAATAAACATTGAATTAGAGAAGGGGGAAGAATTGAGATAAAAATACAACAGTCTATCTATAAACATCAAATGTACATTCTTTCAATGTGATTTTGCATAGAAACATGCTACTGTTATTTATCACTAAAGTTTCCCTAAAATATCTTTCTTGTTTATAATGAGATGATTTCTAAAAGAAAAGTATAGTTGTTTTTTTGTTTTTTGTTGCTGTACTAGCTTCAGTTATTAGACTACGGCCATGCTGGGGTACCATCTTCAAAGATTTTGGACAGATCAATCAATAGATAGATAGATAGATAGATTTCTTTATTTGCCACAAGGGCGCACAAGAAACGGGGACAAAACAAAGACATGCAGGGATTTTACATACAATCGTGTAAAAATATTGAAACAAACAAATTAAACAATTGAAATCCCCAATAGGGGGGAGGCTCCACAAATGGGTTGTTTAATACCCCCGTCGATAGAACAACCCTCAACTTCAGGAGCGTGTTGTGCAAGTGCTCCCTTCTTCCTTTTGCTCTCTTCTTCAACCTACAGGTTTATATACAGAAGACCCAATCACTCGGGCCATTTTTGCCACATTCACCCACCTTTCAGTAAATTTACTGGGGTGCAGTGCCTCTCTCTCCACTCTGATTCTCCTTCTAAAGTGGTACCTAAAGAAGGGAATGAGTTGTTGCCCGGAGATAAAGGCATCTGTCCTCGGTCCTCTCAATCTCGTCCACCATATAACCTCTTTCACCATAGCCACTGTACAGAAGAAAACCGCCTGTCTTTCGTTTTTGAAAGAGGTTGGCGGTTTGATCCTTACTATGGACTCGGCAGTCAACTGGATTTGTCCCATACGGGACAGCAGTTGTTCTGCGTAGTTCCACAGGTTGGTTACGCCCGGGCAGTGTACAATTGCGTGCAAGACGGTAATAGATAGATAGATGGGCACAGACAGTTAGATAGATAGATAGATAGATAGATAGATAGATAGATAGATAGATAGATAGATAGATAGATAGATAGATAGACACAGACAGTTAGATAGATAGATAGATAGATAGACAGATAGATAGACAGATAGATAGACAGATAGATAGACAGATAGACAGACAGATAGATAGACAGATAGATAGATAGATAGACAGATAGATATGTTTCTTTTATTTGCCACCAGGGCATCAAAAGTGGGACAAGTACAATGGGGGGAGTTTACAAAACAAGGCGTCCTCAATAAGGAGGAGGCAATAACAATATATAAAAATAAAATAAAATATAACAAAAAATAAAATTTATAACAAAGTCCTCAATAGAGAGGAGGCGCCTTGGGGGGTCGCACACACCCCCGAAAAAAGTGTGCAACCCTTCTCCTCAGGAGCTCAGAGAAGGGGTGCTCCCTTGGTCTTTCATCTTCCTCACCTATAGTCTGATGTAGAGTGAAGGCCCATTCACACGGGCCATTCTCGCCACTTTCACCCATCTTTCATAGAAACGGCTGGGGTGCAGCACCTCTCTCTCCATCCTGATCCTTCTTCCGAAATGATATCGGAAGAAACGGACCAGTTGTTGGCCAGAGAGAAAGGTGTCTGACCTCAGTCCTTTCAGACACGTCCACCATACAACCTCTTTTGCCATGGCTATTACGCACAGAAACACCGCCTCTCCTTCGTTTTTGAAGAGGGGAGGCGGCTTGATCGTTACAATAGACTCGGTGGTCAACCGGATCGGTCCCACCCTTGACAGCAGTTGTTCGACATAGCCCCACAGATCGGCAATGCCCGAGCAGTGTACCAATGCGTGTGCAACGGTTTCCTCGTCACACACGCGTCTGGGACAGACCTTTTTCGATGGGTCCCTACCCGGGCGCCCGTGTCTGTAGAGCCTTTCTCGAACGGGCAGAGCCCTTCTGTAGCATTGCCAGGCCAGGGACCTCTGGAAGTTATCCATGGGTCCCGGGCTGAATGTCCTACCGAACAGGTTGGCCAGTTCGTCTTCCTCCATGCCTAGGGCTTCTCCGAGGGCGTCGTCGCACCTGCTAACCACCAGCCCTCTATAGAATGACGAGGTGGATTCTCCACTGACAGCCGGGTCCGCCTGCCAGAGAGCCGTGAGCGCCTGGGCACACTCGGTGTGCCAGGCGCCCAGTTTTCTCGGTCTTTGCTTGACCCAGGATTGCAGCTCGGTGAGTGAGACGAGTCTGGGAAAGGCTCGCCTCACAAACGGGGCCCACACCGGTTGACCGGAGAGGAATACCTGAAGGTGCCATAGCCTTAATGCGTGTTTACGTATCATCAGCCACAGCATCCCCAGCCCTCCTTTCGAAGGGTGTTGACAGCAGATGGATCTCCTCACCATAGGAGCCCGCTTCTTCCAAAGGAATTGGAAGAGTGCTTGCTCCATTTTGGCGAGCGTTTCCCTTGGGCAAGGTAGTAGATGACGGACGCTATATAAGTGTTCGCCACTTCCGCCTGACCTTTCAGGGACAGTTTGCACTCGGCCCACTTCTGGGTCAGTGCAAACACCCTGCTCGTCACCTCACCCCAGTTCTTCTCCACCTGGAGGTCTGGTCCGAACCAGACCCCGAGCAATTTCACCGGGCCCTCCGTTCAGCGCCCGACGACGCCATCGGAGGGCATCGATCTGCCCCTCCACGTGCCGAGTTGCAGACCGATCGACTTGTCCCGGTTCACCTTAGCCCCTGTAAACCTTTCGTACTCCTCCAGTAAGGTGCCGATCGCCCCGATTTCCGAGGCCGTCGACACCATTACTGTTACGTCATCGGCGTAGGCTGACACCGCTTTCCGCAATCCCGGTTCCAACGGGATGCCCTGCAACAACTCCAACTTTTGCAGCAGTGGCTCTAGAGTCACTACATACAGAAGGGAGGAGAGAGGGCACCCCTGTCGGATGGACCGCGCGATTTCGAACGGCTCCGAGAGGTAGCCGTTCACCTTGACCCTAGAGCAGATGCGGCTGCTGTGCATGGCATTGATCCAGCCCCTGAAAACGGGTCCGAAGCCTGCCGCCGCTAGCACCGCATCCAGGTAACCATGGTCGACCCTATCGAATGCCTTAGATTGATCCAAGTTGATCAGGGCCCCACCAAAGCCGGGTTCGTTCCCAACCCTCTCTATGATGTATCGCATGAGGTGGAGGTTATCGTGGATGGACCTGGACGGGATAGCACATGTCTGCGCATCTCCCACCAGGTTGCCCACGACAAGCGCCAACCTCTTTGCTAGCACCTTGGCCAAAATCTGTAACTCTGTATTTAGCAGAGTTATGGGCCTGAAATTATTTATATCGTCCCCCTTGTTCTCGCCCTTCCTCAATAGATAGACAGATAGATAGATAGATAGATAGATAGATAGATAGATAGATAGATAGATAGATAGATAGATAGATAGATAGATAGATAGATAGATAGATAGATAGACAGATAGATAGATGAACAGTTAGATAATTAGATAAAGACAGACAGACAGACAGACAGACAGACAGATAGATAGATAGATAGATGAACAGTTAGATAATTAGATAAAGACAGCCAGACAGACAGACAGACAGATAGATAGATAGATAGATAGTTAGATAGATAGATAAATAAATATATATAGATATGATGCATCAACATGGTCTCCTTCACGTGCTACACTTCATTATGTGTTATGTCAATCAGTTAAAAGCAACAATGAGATAAAATGTGATGTAACGATAAGAAACAGAGGCGATGACACAGTAATGACAATAACAGATAAGTGAGGAGAGAAGATAGTTGAAACATAAGAAGTGGAGTGGAGGGGAGGGATTAGAAATGGCAAAGTCTAGCTAAGGTTTAACCAATAAAGATTATTCAATTGAAAAACCAAAAAAAAAAAGACAATGCAATTTTGTAGAAGGTGTGTGAATATGGGTGGGCAGGTGTTGTAGACAGTTTCTAAAGAGCAGAAGTGTTTTCAGTGTAGTTGAGATATAGTTAAAATTATGTGATCTGGCAGAGAAACAGCTATAAATCAATAGAGCAGTACTATAACACAGTATTATCAGGGGAGAATGACAGACTAGAAATAGTTATAGTTGTTGTTAAGGTGGTGGTGGTGGTCAGCATCAGTGCTGTTGTTGTTTTGCTACAGAGAAGAAGAGTTTTCAGTATCTTTTGTCAATAAATTAGCTCCTTACATCTCTACTTAGGTGGTTGATTTCACAGAGTCATTAGAGCAATGCTTATTTATTCCGGGTCTCTGCATTCTGGGTTCACATCTTGTCAAGGTCGATAAAGGAAGCACCAACCTAGTACTTATGCAACTGTCACTCCTTCCAGCTGTCACATTCTGAATGTTCCACTGTGTCAAAGGGTGTTTATGTTGCCTCATGCCTTCAGAGATACCAAAAACCCTTAGCAAAAGCATGGTACATACCACCAAATCATACTGGATTGCAAGTTACAGCTATAGGTTTTTTTGTATGTTTTTGTGTAGAACATTTGTTTGATAAAGAAAGCATCAACCCAGTGCAAGTGCAAACTTCCCACTTTCCAGCTGTTATATCCTGGATGTGCTTCTGTATCAAGGGAGAGAGGGTTTATGCGTGTGCTTGCAACTGCATGGGCACTGAAACCCTTTTGCGAAAGCATAGCACATACTACAAAATCCTAATCAACTGGCAGTGGCAGCTGTAGTTACATTTCTACTTAACCTTTTTGATACTAAACCACAAAACCATTAACTACAACAAGAGATAAGGTAATGCTTTGGAAAGGAGCAACTACAAAGACATTAAACTAATGGATAAGTTATGAAAGTGACAGTTTCAGCACAGATAATTAGAGAAAGGCTTAAATTAGATGAGATACAGTTTGGTTTTATGCCAGGGAGGAGCACCACAAATACTTTCTTCTTAGAGATACAACTACAAGGAAAGTTCCTAGTTCAGTGTAAGCCTCTATATCTAGATTTCGTGGTCCCTAAGGAAATTAGATATAGAATAGCTTGTGAAAGCAGTACAAGTGATGTGCAGTGGAGTTGTCAATAAAGTGAAACTAGGTAATAAGTTTAGTGAACAAATCAATGTGCAGGTAAGTGTTCATCAGGGCTCAGTCCTCAGTGCACTCGTGTTTATTATAGTTCTCCAGGCCATAACAGAGGAGTTTCAAATTCAATGTCCATGGAAACTTCTCTATGCTGATGACTTGGTTCTTATAGTTGAATCCATGGTAAAGTGGGAGAAGAAATTCTGCCATTGGAAACAGAAATTAGAATCTAATGGGCTTAGAGTAAACTTAGGAATAACTAAAATTTTAGTAAGTAGGGAAGGAAACATATCCCTTCAGGGAAGTGGCCCTGCTCGATATATAGAAAAGGAGTAGGTAGAAGCTGTACAAGATATACACCACATAAATCTTGGATGCACAAGAGATGTAGTGGTAAAGCAGGCAGATTAACAGAAAAGGGAGGCTTTGTGTATAGTAGATGTACAGGGAGAGTTGGTCGTAAGAGCATCAGTATAATAACTTTTTCCAATCCCAGGAATGATCCATAACAGTAGTTGATAGCTTCTACTATCTCAATAACCGAATTAACAGTGGAAAAGGTTTCTCTGGGAGCAGAGTAGCGAGAATAAGGACAGGATGGAAAGGTTCAGGGAGCTATTACCTCTGTTGACAACAAAAGGTTTCTCTCTACAAATGAAAGACCAGCTGTGTGCAATGTTGCATGGTAATAACACATTGGTAGTCAATGTAGAGGATATGTGAGGACTGTAAAAGAATGAAGTGAGCATGCTTCGACAAATGTACAATGTTGATGTGCATGAATGAAAAGTATCGATAAGCTGAGAGAAAAACTGGGAATAAGAGGAATTAGATGTAGTGTACAGGAGAAAAGAAAGCAAAGAATGAAAAAGAATTGTATGGAGATGTAAGGCATATGGATGATGACCATTAATTGAAGAAGTGCCAAGAAATCCAAGTGGAAAGAAGCTGCAGAAGAGAAAGAACAATGAAGACCTAGGAGGAAGTTGTGAGAACTGGTCAAATATAGCTAAAGCTCACACAGGACATAATTAAGGATCATGCTAAGTGAAGGAATAATGTGCTGGAAAAGACTTGTCCAACGTCTGAAACAATAGAAAAGCTGACATAAAATGATGCTGATGGTGATCATCATCATCATCACAGTTTTATGTCCATTCTTCCATGCTAACATCGGTTAGATTGGTTGTCCTGTTATCGGCAATGCCAGGTCAGGTGACCATGTCTTGCCCATACAGAACTGATTTTGGCTTGATTTCTACAGCTGGACGCCCTTCTTAACACCAACCTCATTTACAGTGAGTGCTGGGTGCTTTTTACCATGGCGCCTACATGACCACTTGACAGTGTGGACTGGGTGCTTTTTTGTCATGACATCTACACGGTCACTTTAGAGTGGGGGGGGGGGGGCATACTGTCTATGTTTTTCAGCTTCGGTTTGTACCCATGGGAAGTCGGGTCTTCTGTATTACTGCGGTGATATATACACACACACACACACACACACACACACACACACACACACACACAAACACAAACAAGACCGTTATTGCTCCAATCAGTCTACTAACCCTCAACAAACACCCTAAAATAAACACCAATCTGTACCCATGACTCTCGCCAAACAAACCATACTTACCCTCTAATTCGGCAAATCAAATGCAGGCCACCCATTCACCCAAACCCAACTTACGCAAACAGACCACAATGACCACTTAATGGGGAAGAAAGACGTTATCAAGTTGCAGCTGTCATATTACGTAGTTTCTATATATGTGCATATATATACATTCCCTCAAAGTTTCTGTCAACCAAATTTCATTCACAAGAAAGACACGAGACAAGTTGAGGTCTTAGTAGAGGAACCCTTTGTGTGTCACACAGTGGGACTTAACTTGAAACCATATGGTTGCAATGCAAACTCATTAACTAGTCAGCCAAGTTATATGGTTATTTATCATAAAGTTGTGTTGGAAGGGTAAGATTTCAGTTAAAATTATTTCTAATTAGTTTTGATATGCTAAACATTTGGTTACTGCTTCAAGTTACAGTTTATCAATTGACTGTGAAAGTAGGTTAACACAATAACAATAAGAAAAAAATATATAACCTCTCTTTTTTTATTTTTACACTGACCAAAATCTCAACTACCTACTTAAGATATCAAAAAACACAGTTATAATAATTGTCTCAAAGTTAACAACAACCACGACAGCAACAAAGTTAACAACAACCACGACAGCAACAAACATGACAACAACAGTAACAACAACAACCACGACAACAACAGTAACAATAATAACCTTAACAACAATCACGACAGCAACAAACATGACAACAGTAACAGTAACAACCATAACAACAGCAACAACAACAGTAACAACCTTAACCACAACAGTAACAATAACAACCTTAACAACAGCAACAGGAACAGCAGTAACAAGAACAACAGCAACAAACACTAGTAATAATGAGATGAAATCAAAGTGAGAAGCTTTCTACCTAAATTACTTGATAAGTTTTTTTCAAATGTTGGCAACATACAATTAATCGTTGCCACCATCACAATCACCACCGCCACTGCCACCACTAACTCCCCCATTAACAACATCATCAGCGCCACCATTTTTCCATGCTAGCATGAATCAGCTGAGACTTTTGTGGGCAGAAGTCTTCCTGATACCAAACCTTACTTCATTTCTGCTGAGCTATAAGACTTCTTTTTATGTGGGACATAAATAAATGTCACCATCAGCACTAGCAAAGCCAAATGTGAAATAAACACACACACACACACACACACACACACACACACACAATGGCATTCATAGAGTTTCTGACTACCAATTTCACTCAGAAATCATTGGTTAATGTGCAGCTATAGTAGAAGATACTTGCCAAAAATGTTATGCAGTGAGAAAAACCCTGAAAAACACAAGATTGCAAAGTGAATGTCCTAACCACACAGCTATGCCTCGTGTATGTTGTTTCCCATTGGAAACAACATACACGAGAAACAAGTGTTATTTGGAAATGTAAAAATTATTTAATCAATTATAAGAACTGTTTAGTTAAAATTAATTATAAATGAATAATTTCCATTTTCCCTTATCTATAAATATTGAAGAACGGGTGTTTCCAATTATCACACAAGTGATTTACAAAAATTATTAATTATTTCATTTCTAAGATATTAACTTAACATATAGTTGTTATAATATATATATATATATATATATATATATATATATATATATACAATGTTCAAAGATTTCAATTTAAATAGGAACCCTTTAAAATGGGTGGTTTTGTTTCATAGATCAAGCTCATTTTGGGTGGGTTGGTATCAAAAGGGTTAATGAAACAAAAGAGCTCAAAAACCCTTTGAAGAATCTTGTGTAAACCTACTCTAAATAATTCTCTTTAAAAAAAAATAATTGTTGATTAACCTGACAGTTTTGCACTTATCTTGAATATAAGCCGACACCCAATTTTATTATCACATATTTCTTAGCTTATATACAAGTATATACAGTAATTAAACAATGACCTATGGTACATTTTTCTATAATTAGCTCAGTCTTTAAGCCTTCTTTTCCTATCAGCATTCTTAGAATAGATACACTTCCATTATCAACATCATCTGGATTTCCTTAGGATTCAATTCTACTTCAACTATAGTTTATTGATGCACAAACACACACACGTTAGCATGATAAACACGCACCCCACCCCTGCCATTATGGAAGGAGGAATAAAAATACTTGATTCAAGATGAAAGAATACGTATTTCAAAGGAAATTTCTCTCAAACAACTTCAAACCCTATTTTCTAGTCATTTCTATATTTATTGACTGTTTCAAATAAGAATTGTGAAACGAAGAAGAAACTACTTAACAATATTGTTGACAGAATCAATGGGAGAATTTGTCTTCTAGCTTCAAACCAGAACGTTCTATAGAGTAAGCAATTATAAACATATTGATAGAAGATATCCTTATATATAAGTTGCTCTTCCATTTTATATACAATGTACCATATATTTTGAATTCAGGTTTCATAAGTCCTATAGCTAAGTCACCTGCTAGGTTTTCACATAGTATTTTCATGGAAAATGGTACAACTTATACACAAATGTATATACATGGTAATGACAGGTATAACCTGGTGAACATGACAAAATTCTATGACACCTATAAGCTATGGCTTGGAAATTTAATGTAACCATCTTGTTTAATTTACAACTATAAAGATAAAAATATATGGGAAAATGAGCCACTAATATATATTGACAATGAAATTAAGTCATTTGCTATATTGTGGTGGATAAATATTATCTCCAAATTTAATCTACAAGGTTACATTGTCAATAAATATATTCAATAAAATATATCAGTGGACATCGAATGTAGATGTGTTGAAGTTTAGAAGCTAGAAAGAAACAAATCAAGCATGTTGCAAAGCACTGATAAGTTGAGGGGGAAAACAGGGTGGGTTTGGCCATTGAATGTAGAGGATGTGTGGAAGATGAGAAGCTAGAAAAAAATGAATCCTGCATGCTGTGTTAGATGTGTAATGTGAGTATACATATATAGTGAAACATTGATGAGTTGCAAGAAAAACAGGGTAGGGTTTGAGAGGTATCAGATGTAGTGTGCAAGAGAAAAGATTGCACTGAAGTATAGGTACATAATGTGCATGGATAATGATTGTTGGGTAAAGAAGTGCCAGGAGAAATTCTGAGTGGAAGGAAGATGTGATAAAGATAGGCTGAGGAAGACATGAGCAGAGGAAAGGATGGGTGGAGGGCCACTGAGTTGCAAAGGACTTGTTTAAGCCATGCAAGCATGGAAAGAGTGAAATAAGAATGATGATAGTATATAGAAACAAAAAGCCATATATTGTTTGAGAAACACATTGTATTATATATGATACATCTA
Organism: Eledone cirrhosa; assembly: GCA_964016885.1. Taxonomy (NCBI): domain Eukaryota; kingdom Metazoa; phylum Mollusca; class Cephalopoda; order Octopoda; family Eledonidae; genus Eledone; species Eledone cirrhosa. The sequence continues at coordinate 268,730,979 of OZ024741.1, read as the reverse complement.
CAAAGCTTTTCAACTGAGAGACAAGCATCATACATACATATAAAGTGTGATACCCTAAATTAGTAAATTAGTGTGTATGTACATATGTGCATATATATATATATATATACACACACGTGTATATATACATATATATCATCATCGTTTAACATCCATCTTCCACGCTAGCATGGGTTAGACGGTTTTGTTCCATTTGATGTGAGAATGGTCGGGAGACCATGTCTCACTCGTACGGAACACACACACACACACACACACACACACACACACACACACACGTATACACACACACATATACATATATACACACACACATATATATACACACACACACACTCACATATATATACATACATACATACAAACACACACACACACGTATATATATACACACACACACTCACATATATACATATATATATATATATATATGGCGGTACTCAGTAACAGAGAAGACCCGCCTTACCTAAATATATAGTAAAACCTACTCCAGCCAGTAGGCATCTCTAACAAAATACACCCCGTCCCACCACCACCCCCACCCCATCCACACCACCCCGTTCTATGTGAAGTTATGTTGGTGCCGCGCCATCGAGGCCGAAACAAATGAGATCGTGTAGGTGTCACGACAAAAAAACACACAGTCCACGCTGTAATGTGGCCGTGTAGGCAACACGGTAAAAACCTCCCAGACCCACACTGTAAATGTGGTTGGTGTTAGGAAGGGCATCCAACTGTAGAAAACCTGCCAGACAGTCCTATGCGAGCAAGACAATCACTCTTGCCTCAAGTGGGACTACCCCCGTCCAAACCCATGCAAGCGTGGAACACGGACGTTAAACGTTGATGATGATGATGATGATGATGATACGATATATTAACAAATGGAAACTATATTTATAAAACCATATTTATTTCATTATACGTATTTCAAGGACACCAAGTTAAATTATGGTGTGCTTTCATCAGATAAAATATAATATAGAGCAGTTTTATAAATAAATATTGACATACCCTTAAAGAATGTGACCATTTCTGTTGGAAGCTCCCGGACTATCCGGGAGCTTCCAACAGAAATGGTTGCATTTTTTAAGGGTATGTCAATATTTATTTATAAAACTGCTCTATATTATATTTTATCTGATGAAAGCACACCATAATTTAACTTGGTGTCCTTGAAATACGTATAATGAAATAAATATGGTTTTATAAATATAGTTTCCATTTGTTAATATATCATATTTTTACTCCAATAATTTGTTGAGTGCTTTATATCAGTTATAAAAATATTTGCTTGTTGTATCCCAACAATTTAAATAGAACTTCTACATATATATATATATATATATATATATATATATATATGTAGAAGTTCTATTTAAATTGTTGGGATACAACAAGCAAATGTGTGTATGTGTATATATATATATACACACATTTATATGTGCTGCTGCCGGTTTCTGGCAGGTTTCCTATGGCTGGGTAGGGTGTGTGGGGTGGGGTGTATATTGGGTTAAGAGGTGCCTACTGACTGTAGGTATGTATGCAATGGCAGTCGGGTCTTCTGTACAACTGCATGGTGCCAAAGGTCTCGATCTAGTGTCATTGTCTTAGAGAGGTGTAATTGAGCAAGATCAGTTTTTATCACCTCATCCCAGGTTTTTCTTGGTCTACCCACTCCATCATTTTCATTGCCCTGCACTTTTTTTTACAGCTATCGTCCTTCATATGCATCACATGTCCATACCAATGCAATCTCCTCTCCACAACACAATATTATATATATATATATATATATATATATATATGCGCATGAAAGACGACAGCTGTATAAAATAGTGCAGGGCGATAAAAATAGATGGTAGCCACGGAGTAGGCAGACCCAGAAAAACCTGGGACGACTTGATAAATTCCGACCTCACACACTTACACCTCCCCAAGACAATGTCACTGGACAGAGATCTTTGGCGTTACACAGTAATGCAGAAGACCCGCCTTACCTAAGTACAAAGTGAAACCTACTACAGTCAGTAGGCACCTCTAACAAAAATACACCCCGGCCCCACTACCCCCACCCCATCCAATGTAAAGTTATGTTGGTACCACAAGATCCAGTCCGAAACAAATGAGGTCGTGTAGGTGTCACGACAAAAAAACACACAGTCCACTCTGTAATGTGGCCATGTAGGTAACACGGTAAAAAACTCCCAGTCCACGCTGTAAACGTGGTTGTTGTTAGGAAGTTCATCCAGCTGTAGAAAACCCGCCAGACAGTCCTATACGAGCAAGACAACCAATCTTGCCTCAAGTGGGAAAATTACCGTCCAAACCCATGCTAGCGTGAAAGATGGACGTTAAACGATGATGATGATGATGATGATGATGATATATATATATATATATATAACATTATTGGCAGTATCGGTAGAGGGTCGGACGCCATGCTTTCCAGCATAGTTACGTCCCTTTACGATCTGAGTTCAAATCCCGCCGAGGTTGACTTTGCCCTTTCATCCTTACGGGGTCGATAAAATAAAGTACCAGTAATGTACTGGGTAATTGCTGGCCTTGTGCCAATAGTAGAAACAATTATATATATATATATATATATATATATATATATATATATACACTAGCCAAATTACCCGCACCTTGCTGCGTTTCACACATTTTTTTTGTAAGAAAATGATGATTGATTTTAAATCAGTGATATAATTTATCTGCATTTCAATATTATTCAATGTAAAATGTAATGCATGAAAAATTGGAAAACATTATTTTTTGTAATATATCAAATCAAAATTACATTATTAAATCTTATTCTTATTTTGTTTCTTGTAAATAATTTTTTTCAAAATATCAATTCAAAACTTTTGTGAATAGGCATCATATCTTGTCATTTACCTATGGTTTAAATTTCATATAAATCGAAGGGAAAAAATTTTCAGCGGGGGTTTGTGTCCCCCGGGAACCCCTTGATTAAAATGATATATACTTCCAAGTACCCTGGGCAATGTAGTTTCAGAATATATATGATTACAGGGGTCTATCTCCAAAATCATAGGAGGAGTTCATGAAATCTTGTTCCATTTATTGACCAAAGTTTTCACTATAGGAGGTTTAACCCCCATTAGGATGTCTTAATATTATTGAAATTTGCTGAAATTTTGTGAATAGGCATCATATCTTGTCATTTACCTGTGGTTTACATCTATACATATATATAAAACTGAAATTATCTGTGTGTGTGTGTGTGTGTCTCCTAATTTTTGCAAAGTCTATAGAAATCCACATTTCTACTCCGATTGACTTCAAACTTGCATTTAAATATTCCTTGCGGTCTAAAGATACTAACTGCAGCTTTTATTTTTCAATTTTCTATTGTTAAAGGCGTGTTAGGCGCTGGTTAGTGATCTCTCTCTCTCTCTTTCTTAGTCTGTCTTTTTAGATAGATACATAGCTATAACGTCGCACCCTTATAATATCTGTCTGTATGTCTGACTGTCTGCATTACGACATTATGAAAACATTGTTCTCATTCCTGACATATTATCTTCGCTATTTTCTGTTCATTGCCAGGGAACGTCTTCACGAACCAAAGTATCGTCTTCCTGTTTTCCTTCAGTTGCAACGTTTTTCGAAATATTTACTTCTGCATTCACAGATCGATTTCTTTAGTTTCAGAAGATCCCGATAAGGGTGAAAGCAGTGATTCTTTGCTTAAACTTTAATCTGTTATTTTAATATATATATATATATATATATATATATTCGTGTACAGATATTTTTGCATACACAAAAACAAAATATAAACAAACATATTCATTTCAGGAAAGCACAGACGGTTTATCATCATTGTTACTGCCGATATGCCACCCAAAAAGTCCCACTACTTTTGGCACAAGACCAGCAATTACATAGTCAACGGCTTGGAAATCACATGCATCACTGAGGAGTTTACTCCTTACTCTACCAGTTAGTCTTAATGTACTTTGTCCTGCTTTTAGGCCATGCCTCGGAGGAAGAGATACTCCATTGGCCGAAATACTGCGAAAATGGCAAGAAAAAGAACAAGGAGGGCAAACGAATCGTCAGTGGAATCTGCTATTCGACAGTCACAAAATGCTGAAATTACTGCCACCAGAAGAGCATTTGAAACAGACAACCAACGAGCCATTCACCGAACCGTGTCAGCTTTTCAATGTCTATCAACAATCCCAGGGTCAGACCCTAGCTGTTGCTGGTCCTCTTTTGGAAGGGTCATGTTTTTCACACGGGCAACTATATGTTGGTTTCTCAAGAGTGGGAAGCAAGACAAATCTCTTTGCATATACCCGACACGGAAGAACAAGGAACATTGTGTACAAGGAGGTGCTACAATCATTGTTTAGGGAGACGAGGCAGAAGGGATATACACGATTGGCTGAAGGACGAAACTGTGTTAGGCCTTCGGAGATAGTTGCTGAAATGCTGAAAGCATCTGGAACGGTGGGACACACTATGGTCACCCGGATAGTAAACCAAGTCATACAGAACAGGGTCATACCAAATGACTGGCGTAGCAGCATCATCATTAACTGCTACAAGGGTAAAGGAGATGCCCTAGATAGGGGAAACTATAGAGGCATTAAATTAATTTACCATGTCATGAAGGTCCCAGAAAAGTTATAGCGCAACTCATCAGAGAGCGAATTGATTTGAATGAAATGCGGTTTGGGTTTGTGTCAGGTAAAAGTACCACAGAGGACCTTTTCCTTGTACGACAACTGCAGAAGAAGTACCTAGCTAAAAGTAAACCCCTATACTTAGCTTCTGTTGACTTGGAGAAAGCCTTTGAGAGAGTCCCCCGCGCCATTATCTGGTGGGCCCTTAGAAAAATAGGTGTTGATGAATGGCTTGTGAGAGCTATACAAGCCATGTATAAAGAAACAGTCAGCAAGGTTAAAATTAACAACGAATATAGTGAAGAATTTAGCGTAAAAGTTGGTGTTCATCAGAGCTCTCTCCTTAGCTCCCTCCTATTTATTATTGCCCTTCAGGCTATAACAGAGGAATTCAAGACCGGCTGCCCATGGTAGCTTCTCTATGCAGATGATCTAACGCTCATAGCTGAATCCATGGCGGAACTAGAAGAAATTCCAAACATGGAAGCCTGGTCTAGAATCAAAAGGCCTTAAAGTTCACCTGTCTAAGACTAAAGTTCTAATATGTAGGAAGGAAAATAGGGCACAGGTCCCCTCTGGGAAATAGCCATGCTCAATGTGTAGGAAAGGGGTAGGCAAAAATTACATTTTATGTCCCAAATGCAAAGTATGGGTGCATAAAAGATGTAGTGGGATCACAGGTAAGCTATCCAAGAACGTAGATTTTATATGTGGTCGGTGCTCAGGTGCAATAAGTAGCAAGTGCCCACAAGATACTAGCTCCTTCTATTGCCCAGATGGTTCTATAGAAATAGTGGACACCTTCCGTTACCTGGGTGACAAAATCAGCAGCTCTGAAAGTACAGTAGCCAGAGTCAGAACGGGATGGAAAAGGTTCAGAGAGCCTATACTACTATTGGCCACTAAAAGTTTCTCTCTAAAAATGAAAGGCAGACTGTATGATGCCTGCATACGAACAGCAATGTTACATGGCAGTGAGACATGGGCCTCTACGCAGACTGGAGAGGAACAAAGCATGCATGCTCCGCTGGATGTGTAATAGTAATATACGTGAACAGCAAAGCATAAATGAACTAAGTGAGAAATTAGGAATAAGAGGAATCAGATTATGTTTACTTGAGAGAAGACTATGTTGGTATGGTTACGTGATGCGCATGAAAGACGGCAGCTGCATAAAAAAGTGCAAGTCGATCAAATTAGATGGTAGCCACGGAGTAGGCAGACCCAGAAGAACCTGGGACGATTTGATAAATTCTGACCTTACACACTTACACCTCTCTAAGACAATGTCACTGGACCGAGATCTTTGGCGCTATGTAGTAATACAGAAGACCAGCCTTGCCTATATACAAAGCGAAACCTACAGTCAGTAGGCACCTCTTAACCAAATATACATCCCCATCCCACTACCCCTACTCCACCCCCACCAACACCAACCCTTTCTCTGTAAAGTTATTAATCCAGGGAGTGTAACTTGGAGCTACTGTAGGTTCACCCGGTGAGTACTCAATGTTTAGGTTCACTTCTGTGTCGAGGTGTAGAGCTAGACAGAGTGCCATCATCATCATCGTTTAACGTCTATCTTCCACGCTAGCATGGGTTTAGACGACAATTGTCCCACGTGAGGCAAGATTGGTTGTCTTGCTTGTATAGGACTGTCTGCCCTTCCTAACACCAACCACGTTTACAGTGTGGACTGGGAGGTTTTTACCACGTTACCTACACGGCCACATTATAGCGTGGACTGTGGTTTTTTTTTTTGTCGTGACACCTACACAACCTCATTTATTTAGGACTGGATGTTGTGGCACCAACATAACTTTACAGAGAAAGGGGTGGTGTTGATGGGGTGGGGGTAGTGGGATGGGTGTATTTTTGGTTAGGAGGTGCTTACTGACTGTAGGTTTCACTTTGTATATAGGCAAGTCTGGTCTTATAGATGTTTCCAGTCTTATCTGCCGGTACGAGGATGCCAGGGCATTTCTTGACCTCCTTGACGGTGGTTGCAAGTCCTCACAGGGATGCACTTCTGCCAGGATTGCACGGAGGTTTTCTAAATTTAATACTACATATATATATCTTCTTCTTGGCTCTCTGAAGCTCCTCTCAGGTGAAGGGTCCTGTCTCAATATCCAGTTCCTCAAACAGCCGCCAGATCCCACCAATGTTCTGGGCTGTGGAGGGTGGCTCTCGGCTCTCCTAGTAGGATCCTAAAATGGTCCAGTCATTTCCTCTTCCTATCCTCAGGCCCTGCTCCCTGGATCTGACTCGAACACCTTCTCTTCCTCCCTCGTTGATGATCATCCAGCTCTACTTACACCCAGACCTGTGAACCACTCTCTCCACACTTCTGATCTTCTCTATCAGCACCTGCTCTCTGGCCTCAGTGTAAGCGGTACAGAGTTCTTCCCTCATCACCTCCATATTCTCCTTCCTCTTCTCCGTAGAATCAGCATAGAATTGGTCCTTGGCAGCTTTCAGGTGTTCTCTGGCTGCACACATTTTTGGGTCTGCAGAGCTGACGTACTTCCTCTTCTTCTCTCCTCGGCACCAGAATGGCTTCAGAGAGGGAAGATCAACCACCAGTCACATCCTGATGCTGAGGGGGATATTAGAGGGAGCTAGAGCAAAGAGCCTTCCTGCAGTCAAGGTTTTCATTGACTTTAGGAAGGCCTTTGATTCCGTGGACCGTCACTGCCTGATGAAGATCTTACAGGTTTATGGAATCCCTAAGACTTGATATCATTGCTTTACACCAACACCCAAGTCATTACACCTGATGGGATGATGGAGTTCTTTGAGATACTGGCTGGAGTGCTCCATGGAGATACATTGGCTCATTACCTTTTTATCACCGCAGTGGACTGCGGTTTTACTGTAACACTGGTTCAGAGCAGGAGAGTTAAAGCGAAAAGGATATCGGATACTGAATTTGCCGACGACATAGTTCCGGTGATAAAAACAGTGAAGGAGGCAGAGGAGTTGATGCAGGAGGTGGAGACTGTGTCGATGAGTGTGGAGCTGAGAATGAATGAGATTAAGACGAAGTATCTGGTAGAGAATATTAAGAAGCCAGAGAAGATTACTAATTTGGGGGGAAGCCGCTAGAATTGGTTAAGGACTTCCTGTATCTGGGAGCAAAGATTGGGAATACAGAAGATGATGTGGTCGAGAGGAAGAGCAAAGCCTGGGCGGCATTCCACAGTTTGAGATCGGTGTGGAAGTCGGACCTTCGTAAAGACCTGAAGATCCATCTATTTGTTGCTGCAGTGGAGTCTGTGCTGCTGTACGGGTCTGAGACTTGGAAACTAACCAACAAACTCACTCTGATGGTGGATGAGTGTTACACAAGAATACTGAGGATGGCTCTGAACATTAATCAGTATACACTGAGGACGAAGAACTCAGAGCTGTACGAGAGCCTCCCAAAAGTCAGTTCAAGATTAGCACAGAAGAGAGTGAGGTTAGCTGGACATGCTAACCGACATCCAAAGTTGACACTGCACTCAGTGCTCCTGTGGCAGCCCTGCATGGACACACTGGAAGAGGGAGACCGAGGTTGACATGTGTTGATGCCCTAAGAACAGACACTGGACATGGCAGCGATGATGAGGGACAGAGACTTCCATGGATCTCGGGAATTTTACCCGCCCTAGGTAGATATACATACATATATATGCATATGTGTGTGTGTGTGTGTGTGTGTGTGTGTGTGTGTGTGTGTGTGTGTGTGTGTGTGTGTGTGTGTGTGTGTGTGTGTGTGTGTGTGTGTGTGTGTGTGTGTGTGTGTGTGTGTGTGTGTGTGTGTGTGTGTGTGTGTGTGTGTGTGTGTGTGTGTGTGTGTGTGTGTGTGTGTGTGTGTGTGTGTGTGTGTGTGTGTGTGTGTGTGTGTGTGTGTAACGAAGGAAATGTGGTAAGGAACCAGGTGGACCATAACGCACCAAAGTACTCAATACTTAGGGTAGTAGAGTGGGTAATAGGAACAAGTAAGACCCCGGGGTCTTACTTGTTCCTATATATATATATATATATACATATTTGGTGTGGGATGCTTAAAGCGTCCGTATGCGGTAAGCCGTTTGAGCACTCGATGCTCTTACAGAGAGACTATAATATCACATAAGAAACGGAGTATCAGTGGTGCGACGAATTAGAATTTATTAGATATATTACAATCGTTTCTCTGGCGACCAGCTCGAGGCACGATCGATGCGAAGATCGAACCTGACTCTGAAATCACAAGTTCTTCAGTCAGGTTCGATCATTGCATCGATCGTGCCTCGAGCTGGTCGCCAGAGAAACGATTGTAATATGTCTAATAAATTCTAATTCGTCGCACCACTGATTCTCCGTTTCTTATGTGATATATATATATATATATATATATATATATATATTTTTTTAAAATCAGATTCGAGCAAACATCACGAGCGCTCTATCTCAAAATTATTTTTGAAAAGCATTAGAAATGCGCAACCGGTAAAAACTTAAAACTAAAACTGAATACTAACCAACACTTATTACTAATTTATACTTATTCCTAATTAAACTATTTTTCACTGGGAAAAATTTGTCAGCATTTCCTTTTCCTTTTTACTGAGAGAGAGAGAGAGAGAGAGAGAGAGAGAGAGAGAGAGAGAGAGAGAGAGAGAGAGAGAGAGAGAGGGAGAGAGAGAGGGAGAGAGAGAGAGAGAGAGAGAGAGAGGGGGGGGGGGATATGAAAGTGCTAAGAGGTTATGAAGTTCCTACAAAATGTAATAGGCTCAGAAAATAAGTTGCTATAAATAGATTAGAAAATTGGGTAATAACCCCTTATAGATGGAAAAAAGCTATTTATAGCAACCAACTGTATTTACATCATTTTCTGTGTCTATGTATATTACTTTTTCTATGATCATAATTTCTCAGCACTTTGAGAGTTTCAACTTTGCACACGATACGTGTTTACGTTTTCAAAGCTGATTGATTCAGCTTCGTAATGTAGACAGTAAAATGTTGTCAGAGGTACCCTGGCTCAATGGCTGTTATCTGAGAGATCTGTGGTTTGATTCCTTGTAGTGACTGCTGGCAACTTTTTTTCCGTCCATAAGGGGGTCTAAACTATTTATACCATCCACTGTATTTACATTTATTTTCTGTGTCTGAGCATACTACATTTTCTATGAATATATATATATATACACACACATACAATAGTTTTTCTTTTTCTCAAATAATCCTAATGAATACGACAGTATTTCTAAGATGAAACGTGTATATATAATGTATATGTATTTGTGTGTGTGTATATATAAGTGGATAGCAGTTCTATGGAGCAGACAAATTATAATGTATACAATAATGGAATATTGAGATAGGTAAAGATATTTGTAAGAAAGAATAAAATGACTAAACAGCTTTTCCCAACACCAGACAAAACTTATTGTCTACAGTGTTCAGACAACTTACTAACAATAGGTTTAAAGCACAATAAACTAATCAATAGAGTTTGTATGTATGACTATAATAATAATAATAATAATAATAATAGTAGTAGTAGTAGTAGTAGTAGTAGTAGTAGTAGTAGTAATAATAGCAATTTTTATAGTTCATATAAAATTGTCTGCTTTACATCTGATCTTTGTTCTGTCTACAAGCAAATGAACATAAAAAAATAGACATTTCTCTAAAGACACAAAATAATGGAATTTCATCGCTAGGGTCACAAGGTCTTCAGTTTAGAAATATATTCTACATTACCTGAAAAATGCAGTATTATTTTATATTTAGAATATTAAACTACAACAACCAACAAAAACTGAAAGATAGAATTTTATAAAATCGTTTTAATGTGTTTTTATGGGTTTTTTTTCCCTTCTTTTTTTACTCATCTATAACAAGTGACTACACGTTTCATATATTATCATCATCACCGTTTAATGTCTATTTTCCATGCTTGCAAAAGTTAGATGGGGTTTGCAATATACTGGGGCTAGACTGGTCGGGTGACCACATCTTGCTCATATGTTCCATTTTTCAGTTTGGTTTTTATGGTTGGATTCCCTTTCTAGTGCCAACCACTTTACAGTGTATACTGGGGGCATTTTATTGACTCCACCACTACCATCTTACAGGGTGAATTACATGCTACATTTTGTCATGGTACCAGTACGACATACTACGTTACAAGGTAGACTGGGTG
>OZ024741.1:268712634-268717634 GCA_964016885.1 Eledone cirrhosa | reverse complement strand
ATATATATATATATATATATATATATATATATATATATATATATATATATATATATATATATATATATAAGTATTGAAATTTCCGTTGGAAACAGAAAAGGTCATAGAAATGAAGAGTGCTCTATGTACATTAAATTTTGCTCTGATACTTACATAGAGCACTCTTCATTTCTATGACCTTTTCTGTTTCCAACGGAAATTTCAATACTTATAAAGCTCCCAAGGGAATGATCGCAGCATATTCTACATCGTTATGAGATTGGCACCTTCCAGCCCTTTTAAAGTCGAGCACTCTTCAGTCATAGGATTTTAAACCAATACCGAACATGGATAAATACCCTTTGGACTACTCTGTAAAGAATATCCCAACACCTTATTTTCTTGATGAGTTTTTCTAAGTATTTACCCATGTTTTATATTGCATCGTCTGACGAACGAATGAAGTCGTTTATTTCGTATTCGCCTCATTCGGGAAACCTCTGGTAATGAGATTATATTGTATTGATTTTTATACATTATATATATATATATATATATATATATATATATATATATATATATATATATACACACATACGAATTCATACAAACATATATATACATACATATACATATATATATGTGCCAACATTTTTTGATAAACTGCTTTGTTTTTTATTTGTGTGCCCCCCCCCCTCCCTCTCTTCTCTATTTTTTTGTTGTGACTTTGTTCTCTCTGTCCTTGTTTCTATCACTATTGTTCTCCCATCATTTCTGGTCTTGTGTCTCTCAACCTTGGTAGATAGCAAACCTCTTTTCTTTTTTTCAAGATGAAAGTCAAATTTTTCTACTTTATATTTTTTCCAGCCTTAACATGTTGCACATTTTACATGCTCAGTTCATTGTCATAATTTCTAGTCATAATTTTTGTGTCTGTTTTTGTTAAAAGATACCCATAAATTTTCCTGTCCATTCTTTGTTTTGTTCTCATCTCACATGAATCTTACCAACCAAGTAGTTCTTCCATCTGTTGAGCCATTTTATATTACCAGTGCAATTCCACCATAAGGTGCGAAATTGCATTATGTCTGTTATTGTGTGCATTTTCAGTTAAATGTACAATAATGTTATATCTGTATATACACAGTGTGTAACCGAGACTGCACCAATTGTATATGAATATACACGTATTCAATATGTAGGTAGAATTGTAAACATGACAGAAAATACAAACTTCCCTGTAAATTGAAATGAAAGATAAACACATTTAATCAAATTTTGGGCCTAATTAGGCCCTCATCAGAAGGTGTGTATATCATCCAAACAACCACAAGGAAACATATATTTGGTGGGCTTATATACCCACTCACTCTTAGTATTATTCTGAAATATATCTATATATCCATATCCATCTATATATACATACAGTGTACCCCCAACCCACTTGGCATTCGCAGAATCATAAATATCTTCTGCGATTTTTCATGGCTTTTTAACCATGGCAATATATATTTTTTCACGCTTTTTAACACTAAATTATTAATAACAATATACTGTATTTGCCGGCCTATGTTTTACACTATGTTTTGACGTTTATAGGCATTTTTATGGACCATGTCCAATATTTGCAGGTGCTCTAGGAACATAACTGCCATGAATACCTGGGGACATGTGTGTGTGGATTGCCTTAACTTATAATTAAATACATTCAGAAAATCAAAGCCAGCCTCAAAACCAAACCAAATATAGACAAATCATATTCCTATACTCAGCCTCAGATACCCTACCATACCGCTTAAGGATGAGCTAGATCAAGCATATTCTGCCAATTATATCCTCCTATTAAAGCTACACTGATCCACACCTATCACTGGGTTGAGGAACACAAATGCATATCAAGCTGTTGCATTTATATTGCATAATCATTATTTTAGACATACAGGATGGTGGATGGACAGAATCAGTAGAGTGTCAGCCTCCATGCTTTGTAGCACGGAGTTATGGCCCTTTATGGTTTGAGTTCAAATCCCACCGAGGTTAAGTTAGCCTTTCATCTTCATGAGGCCAATAAAGTACCAGTAATGCATTGGGGACAATTTAATTGACTTTATCGTCCCCCCAAAACTATTGGCTTTGTGCCTAAATCAGAAAACATTGTAGATACACACACACATAGTCTAACCCATGCTAGAGTGGAAAATGGGCACTAAACAGTGATGATGACACACACACACACTACATCCAATGTCCATGACTTTACTATTATTTCTATACAACTATCACAAAGCACATGAATATGCCACTAATTCTGTCAGTGCTATTCTGAAGATGAGACTGTGAAAGTCTCAAAACACTAATAGACTTATTAATTTAGAAACACTATTATGCATTAATATTTTCTTTATTAAAGTCAGGTTTAATAAAGCATCACAACAGGATGGTAATACCTAACCAGTGACATATCCCCATGATTCCATAACTGCGCTTATGATTGCATGAGCATCTGATGAAGTTACATGCATAACCATGTAACAGAAATATATTACCATGCAATAAAGCAATTATGGTGAAGTAACCCCCTTCTTAACTACTTTTAATTAATAAATAAATATATTATATATTGTGTGCATAAACAACAGGGTGTGGATAGACTCACAGAAATGCTGAGGATAAAAGAAATCAGATATAGTGTGCAAGACAAAAGACTGTGTTGGTATGAACATATGATGCATATCGATGATGAACACTGGGTAAAGAAATACCAGGGGATGCTAGTGGAAGGAAGATGCAGTAGAGGAAGACTGAGAAAACTTGGGTATAAGTGGTTAGAACTGATTTCAAACATTCTGAACCTCACAGAGGAGATGATGAACGGATGCTACAAGTGGAGGTTGGCTGTGCTGGAAAGGACCCATCCAATCCATGCAAGCATGAAAAAGAAGATGTAAAATGATGACTATAGTAATAGTTGACAAAAACATAAGCAGACCAATTCCCACCATTTTTTTTTCAAGTAGTATTATGCAGTCTTATTTAAGGACCTCAAATATTATGTTAAACATTCTTCTTATTGATTTCACTCTCCTCTTTGCTTTCTTTTATTATTAACATATACAGAGAGCAGTAGATTAGCAATATCAGTAGAGCATTGGACAATGCAGTTACAGCTCTTTACGTTTTGAGTTCAAATCCTGTCACGGTTAGCTTTGTCTTTCGTCCTTACGGGGTCTATAAAATAAAGCACCAATAACATGCAGGGGGCGATTAAATTGACTAGTCCCTTCCCTGCAAAAATTGTTGGCCTTTTGCCTAAATCAGAAACGATTATTAACATATACAAAGGTGGGGGATTGGCAGTATCAGCAGAGTGTCAGATAACAAGCTTTGCAGCATGGAGCTACAGTCCTTTACCTTCTGAGGTCAATCCCCGCTGAGATTAGCTTTAACTTTCATCCTTTAATTGCCTTTTCCCTCATCCCCTTTGGCTACCGACTGCATTTCCACACCTCCCCCTCCACCCAATGTATCCTCACCCACTCCTCGCGCCTCTTCATGCACAATTCCCTCCGCTCCTCCCTCTCCACCATCCGCAACCTCGACCACAAACTCCCCCCACCCTCCTCCGCATGCCACCCACTCTATCTTCTTCCTCCAAAACCTCAACCACGACCTCTTCTTCACCTCCACCAAAGTCCTTAAGCTACACTGACTCCTTCCCCCACTCCCCACCCACCCCGAGACCCCCACCCCACCAATCACACCCCTCCACGTCTCACACCCCTACCCCATCTCCCCCCTCCATGGTACTTTTACCAGACACAAACCCAAACTGCATTTCATCTAGATCAATTTGGTCTCTAATCAGTTGAGTAATAACTCTTTCTGTGACTTTCATGACCCCTGTAGTTTCCTTTATCCAGGGTGTCTCCTTTACCCTTGTAACAGTTGATGATGAAGCTGCTATGCCATTCATTTGGTATGACCCCATTCTGTATTACTTGATTTACTATCTGGGTGACCATAGTATGTCCCACCATTCCAGATACCTTCAACATTTCGGCAACTATTCTCAAAGGCCCAACTGCCTTGCCTGTCTTCATATTTTTGATTTCCTTACTTACTACACTACCATCAACTTGCACAGCTGGTCCTTCTATTGGATCGATGTGGAGCAGACTATCTTTATTCCATTAATTCTCCACATTCAGTAGTCTCTTGTAGTGACACTTCCAAGCTACCTTCTTATCACTATCAGTGAGGGCAAGTACACCATCATCATTATGGACACATGTCTCCCTGATAATATCACAGTTCTCCTGGACACATTGCCTCGCAATCCTGAATATCTCACATTTTTGGTCCTCCCGTTGTAGAATATGCTTGAACCTACTATCCTCTGCTTCCCTCTTTGCAAGGTATACTTGTTGTCTAGCTTCTCTCCTAGCTACCCGATAGTGTTCTCTACTACCCCCGTCCTACCATTCTTTCCACGAATGCTTTTTGCCCTTGATGGACTCCTCCACCTTACTGTTCCACCACCATGTCACTCTCCTCCTGCCTAAAGGTCTGCTCCAGCCACAGATTTCATCAGTCGCCTTCAACAGGTTAACTTTCAGGAATTCCCACTGTTCCTCTATATTGTATGACTCTAATTGCTTTTCTTTACTATCAAAAACATTAAGTAATATGCTTTTGAATTTGTTACTGGCTGCAGGCTTCTTCAGCTTCCATAATCTTCTTCTCAAGGTATTCCTCTGCCGGCAATTACGTCTGGCCCTGACTATGAGGTCACTTACTATTAAATTATGTTGGAAGGCGCATTCTTCACGAGGGTGGGACTTAGTGTTCAAAACAGACACTTTGTCTCGTTTCCTAGTAAGGATTAAGTCTATCTGGCTGGTGTGCTCCCCTGATCTATACGTGATCAAATGACTATCACATTTTTTGAAGTTTGTGTTGCAGACAGTCAGGTCATTTGCATCACAGAATTCCAGGATCCTGAAGCCTTCCTCATTTCTAGT
>OZ024741.1:268705134-268710134 GCA_964016885.1 Eledone cirrhosa | reverse complement strand
CGCCAACTGCTGCTGTTTGTCTGCCACTCACTGTAAGTGGAAGCAGTTGGAGAGAACAGTACAGTGACAGGTGCGCTCGGTATATACATACATACATATATTTATATATATATACACGCACATATGTGTGTGTATGAGTGTGTATTTGCCTGTGTCTGTGCGTTCGTGTTTGTGTATGAGAGAGGGAAAGAAAGATAAGCTTATACACAAGCACGGCAACACTAGGTTGAGAGGAGTAGAAACTGAGATAAACAGAAATAGAAAAAAAAACTAGCAGTAGTAGACAAAACAAGCTGCTTGTCTTTACTGCTCACAACCAGACACACGCGCACACACACACACACACACACTCGCTCGCTCTCTCT
Organism: Eledone cirrhosa; assembly: GCA_964016885.1. Classification (NCBI taxonomy): domain Eukaryota; kingdom Metazoa; phylum Mollusca; class Cephalopoda; order Octopoda; family Eledonidae; genus Eledone; species Eledone cirrhosa. The sequence goes on along the minus strand of OZ024741.1, from coordinate 268,709,769 downwards.
CTCTCTCTCTTTCTTTACTCTCTCTCTATCATGTGTGTGTGTGTGTACAGATAAATGCACACACACACACATATATATATATATATACTTACATACATATACACATAATATATGTGCATAGATAGATACATACACATACACACACAGAGACATACATAGATAGATACAGCGCGGGAGTTAGTGATATATATATATATATATGCATACTCCAGTCCCACAAACCGTAGAGTGCTTCTTATCCGATATCTGCATTGCTTTATTGTACTACAATAAAACTCACCTCCTACATTATATATATATATATATATTCCCTTCTTCCCTGCAAGTTTAATTATTATCTATATTCTCGTCGCCATCATCATCTCCATAGCATTGTTCGCCTTTCTCTCTCTCCAAAGTCTGCTGACCTATATGTCTGTCTGTCTATGGACACCTGGTGGGTGGTTGTTTCGTCTACTGTACATATCTGTCAATCTTCTAAGATGTTGGCCACCACTTCAAAAGCAGCAGCAGACTGCCAATAACGTGTACAGATGGCTGCATGGCAAGCTCTCTTTGCTAAAAATCAGGATGGATTCAGTTTGAAACTGGTTAGACCATTACTCAACAGAGTACTCGATACTTGAGGTAGTAGAATGTGGTTGCATTATAAAGAGCCAGGACTTCGACGGCTGAGCTTCTTGCCGTTTCAGCAGCTAGTTCCAAACTCATTCCGTTCCTCTTCGAAAAACCATTCTTAATTTTACATATACACACGTGTGTGTGTGTGTGCGAGTGTGTGGTGTGTGGTGTGTGGTGTGTGGTGTGTGGTGTGTGTGTGTGGTGTGTGGTGTGTGGTGTGTGTGGTGTGTGGTGTGTGGTGTGTGGTGTGTGGTGTGTGTGTGTGTGTGTGTGTGTGTGTGTGTGTGTAGCCTTTGGTCATGAAGCAAAAACATTTCAAATCCATCAACAATAAGGGCAAAAATCGATCATGATCATTCCCCCTCTCTATAATTTAACTGCTTTACTCTCTCTGTCGCTCTTCACTTCCTATATGACAACACTGCAGAGAGAGAAACAATGTTTATGATCAAATGGAGCGTTCCGTATATTCCCCCTCTCTATAATTTAACTGCTTTACTCTCTCTGTCGCTCTTCACTCCCTATATGACAACACTGCAGTGGAGCGTTCCGTATTGCCATACGGGTTATCTGGGGCATTTTCAATCGGCTTATTGCAAATAACAACCCGCAAAATAACACTTCATATAACAGATTAATGCTATAGACATATGAATCGGAATGTGACCCGTGAACTTTTTCCTGGGCAAAATTATTCGAACAGACATGACTTCATTGCCAGAGTGTTCAGACTGAAACTGGCTAAACTCATGGCTTTAATAAAAAAGGGTCAGGTATTTGGGGCTGTAAATGTGACATGTTCACCGTCGAATGGCAAAAACGAGGGCTGCCACGTGCTCACATTTTGATTTGGTTATCTGATAAAATCAATTCAAATGCCATAGACAGCGCTCATTTCGGCTGAAATCCCTAACCCAGCAACTGGCCAGGAATTACATGACATCGTCAAAGCTAACATGGTCCGTGTGCGTCAGGTCCTAATGAGCATCAGACGTGTCTGAAAGGGGAGTCGTGCAGTAAGGGATACCCAAAAAAATTTGTTGACCAGACTCAGACTAGTGGCGACGGGTACCCCCTGTACAGGCGGAGACAGCCCGAGAACGGTGGCTTCACCACAACAGTAAAGGGAGGTCAAGTCGACAATAGATGGGTGGTCCCTTACTGCCCGCTTTTCTTGAAGAGGCGGGCAGTAAGGGACCACATCAACGTTGAGTTTTGCAACTCCGTCAAGTCGATAAAATACATATGCAAATATGTAAATAAGGGCTCTGATGCCGCAATGTTCGCATTTCAAGCTGAAAATAGCAGGGACGAGGTCACAGAATACCTGGCGGGGCGGTACATCAGTAGCAATGAAGCTTTTTGGCGCCTATTTGGTTTACCCCTACACCAACGGCACCCCGCCATCGTACAGCTTGCGGTACATTTGGAAAATGGGCAAAGGGTTTACTTTACGGACCAAACCGCCGCCAAGTTGGCCGCCGATCTGAAAGAGACCACTCTGACGGGTTTCTTCAAACTTTGCCAGTTCGATACATTTGCGCAAACAATTGTGTACCCCCAGGTTCCATCCTACTTTATATGGTCGAAAAACACTTGGGAGCGAAGAAAGTCAGGTCAGGCTGTTGAAAGACACCCTGATGTAAAATTTGACAGCTGTCTTGGAAGGGTTTACACTGTGCCCCCAAGTCAGCATGAGTGCTTTCATCTCCGCCTTCTTCTGCATGAAGTTTTCAGGACCTCAAAACTGTTGATGGAGAAATATGTGATACGTGCCGGGAAGCCTGCTTTAAGCGTGGTATTTTGGAAGATGATTCGCAATGGGATTCCACTTTAGCAGAGGGTGCTTTGTTGAAATCACCTAAAGGTCTACGGGAACTCTTTGCAAATTTGCTTCAAAAGTGTGAATTGGGTGATCCCAAATCTTTATGGGTCAAGTACAGAGACTTCATGTCTGAGGACTTCCTGCGCCTAGCTCATCTGCAGTATACTTCAGTGGAAGTTGGCTACAGCGACATTATCTACAACAGGGCACTCATTAATATCGAGGACGCCCTCCTCAACATAGGTGGGAGTGAGTTGGCGACGATGGCTTGCCGTCAACCGTCAGAGAGGAATCTAACACGTTGGCCCCGGATTTGTTGCGGGAAACAACATTTGACATCGAATCTCTTTCCCAATACTTAGAGAAAAATGAGCCCAAACTTCTGTCGGACCAAAGATTGGCCTATTTCACTATCATTAACGCGGTTCAAAATCAGACTGGGGGTATTTACTTTCTCGATGCTCCTGGGGGTACCGGAAAAACTTTTGTAACGAAATTGATTATCGCTAAGATTCATCAGGAGAAAAAAATTGCGTTGGCCGTTGCATCGTCTGGGATCGCTGCTACTTTGCTGCCGGGAGGCAGGACAGCACATTCAACCTTTAAACTCACCTTGGATTTAGTAAAAACTGAGACACCAACATACAATATCAGCAAGAGTTCACACGAAGCTCTGGTTCTCAAAAGATGTTGCCTCATTGTTTGGGATGAGTGCACAATGGCACACAAGGGTGCCCTTGAGGCATTGGACAGGACCCTGAAAGACATTAGGGATTCTACGGCTCCTATAGGTGGCGTAACCCTTCTGCTATCAGGGGATTTTCGGTAAAGGCTGCCTGTCATCCCCAAAGGAACAAGAGCTGATGAAGTGCGTGCCTGCCTTAAGTCGTCCATGTTGTGGCTCCAGGGTGGCTCCAGGTGAAGAGTTTGTACCTGAACACAAATATGCGTGCTCATTTGCATGGTGACATGTCTGCAGCATTTGCTCAGAACATTTTAGCACTTGGTGACGGCAAGGTCCCTGCTGATGACAAGGGCGGCATAGCAATCGACTCCCTGTGCAACATTGTGAGCAGCCCTTCTGACCTTTGGGAAGCAGTTTTTCCTAATATCTCATTTAACTTTAAAAACCTCGATTGGCTCAGCGAAAGAGCCATCCTTGCTCCGAAAAATACCATGGTTAATTTTATTAACGAGCAGCTGATTGAGAAAAATCCCGGTAAAGAGCACATCTTCAAATCTATCGACCGGACGTCAGACCCCAACGATATCGTTAATTATCCGGTTGAGATATTAAATTCCCTTGAGCCCCCAGGGCTCCCACCTCACATTCTTAAGCTTAGGGTTGGCTGTCCCATTATGCTAATAAGGAACTTGCATGGTCGTCAAGTCACTGACGCCCCACTTGATTGAGGCCACCATTGTAACGGGGTGCGGGAGAGGGGAGAATGTTTTCATTCAAAGGATGAACCTTTACCCCTCGGCGTCAGATATCCCGTTCGATTACCGGCGATCCCAATTCCCGGTAAGACCATGTTTTGCCATGTCCATTAACAAGTCGCAAGGGCAAACATTGTCGGTGGCGGGCATCCATTTGGGGGAGCCATGCTTCTCCCATGGCCAACTTTATATTGCCTGTTCCCGCGTAGGGAGCAGGAATGGACTTTTTACTTACACTCCTCAAGGGATGACACGCAAAATCGTCTACAAAGAGGTGTTATAGATGTTGGTGCAGGTGTTGGAGGTGTTGGAGCTATGCCGTTTGGAAAACTGGTAGGGTCACCCATCGCGGACAGATCTGACACCCAGCGGCATCAGGGCCACCATCTTGCAACTTTGGTCTACTAAATTCGCTATTGGAAGATCATTAATCCATCATTGATTGTCCAAAATGCTAATTGGTTCGTAACTTTTAATAACCGGTTCAACTGCTTTATGCACTTAATTGATAAGCTTATTCGCTTTCAAGCCACATTTACCTGTATGTAACTTTCATAGTAAATGAACAAACCCGAGCAACGCCGGGCTAAACTGCTAGTATATAATAGAGGCGCTGGCTTCTGTCGAACAGTTTGGGTTGGAGCGAAAGTTGAGAGGAACAGGTTGTGCCTGTTGCAGCCACGGAGGGGGGCTAGCTCGTGCAATCATCATCATTGCTGAGAGAGAGAGAGAGAGAGAGAGAGAGAGAG
>OZ024741.1:268685134-268700134 GCA_964016885.1 Eledone cirrhosa | reverse complement strand
GACGTCATATCTGCTGTTGACGACCTTTTTTTTTTTTTTTAAACCAACAGGATAAAAACGTCTTCACCAATGATCCGAGCACTGCAACACCGATGGAAGAAGCGTGTGAACTGCAAGGGGGACTATATTGAAAAATAAACCTCATTTGGTCACAATACAGGAGAGTATCTTGGTCAGCCTATGAACTTTTCAGTCGACCCTCGCAATAATAATTATTTACAAAATAGTCCCAGTACAAGACTCTTTACTAACTAGGAAAGATAGGAGACCCCACTTATTCCCATCAGGGGCGTGCATCCCTCTCTAGATTTTTCTATAGACGATTTCTTCCAGACACACTCGATCACGGTATTGAACATGTACTTTTTTTCTAATCGTCTCCGAAAATATGAACGGCAAATTTAGCTCCGACAGGTTTTGAACTCTGAGCACAGACAGCCCTAAAAACCCTAACAATTTGGTACCAATCATATATTCTCTTTTACGTGTTCCAGCCGACAGGCTGAGGCCATGCTGAGACACCATCATTGGATTGGTAGTATCGGTGGAGCGTCTGACACCATGCTTTGCAGCATGGAGTTATGGCCCTTTGCGTTCTGAGTTCAAATCCCGCCGAGGCTAAATTTGCCGTTCATCCTTACGGGGTTGATAAAATAAAGTACCAGTAATGCACTAGGATAATTGCTGGCCTTGTGTCAAAAGTAGAAACATATATATATATTAAGAATGAATAACACACACAGTGTCCCAAAAAATGTTTACACACTTTGATTAGAATGCTATTGAAGTGTGTATACATTTTGGGGACACCCTGTGTGTGTGTGTGTGTGTGTGTGTGTGTGTGTGTGTGTATGTGTATGTGTCTGTGTCTGTGTGTGTGTGTGTGTGTGTGTGTGTGTGTGTGTGTGTGTGTGTGTGTGTCATGTGGTGTAATTTGGTAAAGGCAAGTTGTCAGAGCACCCAATCTGTGGTAAGAGTTATAGTATATTGTTATACATTAAATACACACGTGATAAATTGTTCAATAAATTCTATGAGTTAGGTCTTCATTGCTGTAGATGTTTATCCGCAGGTCACCTTTGATGAAGCAGGCCTAAAATGATATTCCATCTGTAGCCATCTTCCCACTTGTTCCAACGTAGTTTATTTAGGGTGGCGGTGAAGGAGACAGTGTTGGAAGTAAAAAAGGAAATGATTTGGTGATCTTCCGTCGTAGGTCTTGGCAATGTAAACTACGATTTCGGTACTTTCCACTCCAGAAGTCATTTGCTATCTCTCTCTCTCTCTCTCTCTCTGTTCCAGCTGCTACGTTCAACGGAACAGCTCGCTCGTCACGATATTGCCGATGATTTCAACTAATTTTGTATATATTCGAGAATTTGAATGCATTTACTAACTTTCCGACTATTAAGCTGCTGCTTGGGGTATAACTGAAAGGTTCTTACATTAAATTATGATGGAAAGTTTTTAGATAAATATAAACACTTTAAAAGAAACGGTTTTTTTCATCATACGGCTAGGATTGGTTGAGTATCCAAAGAGTTAACGTGAAAATGGCTGAGCATTCCACATACAGGTGTACTCTTTACTTCGTTCTTAAGAAATTTCAGCGTGAAACAACGTGGGACTTAGCTGACCCTTTGAAATAGAGATACAACTTGTATTTTGCCAGTTCAGTGAACTGGAGCAATGTAAAATAAAGTACCTTGCTCAAAGACTCAATGCATCACCAAGAATCGATCTCAACTTTACGATCGTGAACTAAACACCCTAATCACTAAACCAGATGCATGTATGCATGTTTGTCGTAGAGCTGCCGTCATGAAATACGGCGTTTCTTGGGTATTTAAAACCTGGTGGTTTTAAACAGCCAATTTCTTGCAAAAAAAAAAAAAACACACAGGAGAGAAAGTGTGATAGAGAATAATAACGAGTAAGATATACAGAGAAAGAATCGAACCCCAGTACTGAACTGGTACTTTTTTTATTGACTCGAAAAGATGAAAATCAAAGGTTGACACCGACGGGATTTGAACTCCGATGGCACAGAGAGCCGGAACAAATACCGCAAAGCAATCTATCAGATATTCTAACGATTCTACTAATTCACCGCCTGCTCTTTATAGATGTAAGTAGATCTCGACATGTGCTGAGTTTGCTATTTTAAATGAGATAACATCACATGTATGGTAGACCCCCCCCCCCCCCCCTCTCTATCTCTCTAAGAACAATAGAATCTGCCTGTTGTTATCACGAAAGTCATTGGTGTATGTAAATGGGAAACATGATGATACATGTCTAATGACGTAGTGAAATAGTTGGGACACTTTCATTATTTACAACGGTGGTGCTATTCCACTGATTGCTATGAAATCATTACAATTAAGCCTCCTTCTAGCTTACAAATGCTCTCTTTCTCTCGGTATTTTGTAGCACGAACTGTTGAGATTACATTTCAGGTGAAAACAGAATATCGGCTAGGGGTTTTCTTTAACCCTTTCACAGTATGTATGTACCCATAACATGTGATGGAATCATAATGGTACAGTAGTGACATGCGGCGTTTCTTGGGTATTTTTTAAAACCTAGCAGATCTCACATCAGCCGATTTCTTCCTGGGATAAGAAAAAAAGTGATAGAGAGGAAGTGGGAAAGGGGTATAGAAGAAAGATGGACCCTAGTACTGAACTGGTTCTTTTTTGTCGACCTCGCAAAGATGAAAAGCGAAGTTTGACATCGGCTGGATTTGAGCGTAGAGAGCCAGAACGAATATCGCAAAGCATTCTATCAGATATTCTTAACGACTCTGCCAGTTCGCCGCCTAAACCCTTTCATTACCATATTTCTAACGATATACTCAGCCTATGGTGAAAAGCAAGCTATGTGATGTGCGGAAACCTATCTACTAATAATATAGAAGAGAGGTTAGTTATATGAGGGATGTGTTAAGATGTTAACAGTATCCTTTAGAATAATGTGAGATATAGATACTATAGAACAGAGCTAGACATAATTTAACAGTGAGAGATACTAAAGAACAGAGCTAGACGTAATTTAACAGTGAGAGATACTAAAGAACAGAGCTAGGCGTAATTTAACAGTGAGTGATACTAAAGAACAGAGCTAGGCGTAATTTAACAGTGAGTGATACTAAAGAACAGAGCTAGGCGTAATTTAACAGTGAGAGATACTAAAGAACAGAGCTAGGCGTAATTTAACAGTGAGAGATACTAAAGAACAGAGCTAGGCGTAATTTAACAGTGAGTGATACTATAGAACAGAGCTAGACATAATTTAACAGTGAGAGATACTAAAGAACATAGCTAGACATAATTTAACAGTGAGAGATACTATATAACAGAGCTAGACATAATTTAACAGTGAGAGATACTATATAACAGAGCTAGACATAATTTAACAGTGAGAGATACTATATAACAGAGCTAGACATAATTTAACAGTGAGAGATACTATATAACAGAGCTAGACGTAGTTTAACAGTGAGAGGTGCTATATAACACAACTAGACGTAATTTAACAGTGAGGGGTGCTTGTGAACTGGGATAGATATAACTAACTGTTTAAACCAGTATGTTTCTCTCTTTTATATCAATGATTGTGTTTCTTTTATTAAAAAAAAAACCCTGGATTTTTGCATGCCAAAGAGCATGCCTCCATACCATTTGAGCCCATATCATAGGAATAGCAATATTTGAGCACTATTTCTTATATTATCTGTTCAAGGCTACACAGACCAGATCTGAGGCTGAGAAGAAGCTCCGGCGAGTTGAGAGGTGATATGGTGGTGGAATAGTTCTGTAGATAGGGCTATAAAAGTTGAAAGAAAGCTATGGAAAGATTGCGGGGTTGGAAACAGCATAGAATGATGCAAATTGGTGAAAAGAGAGGTTAGGCATTGGTATACCTAGCATAGGAAGAAGTTGAAAGGAGGAAGTTTACATGTGTTTTGTAATGTGAAAAATCTGTAAGAATTCTCAGATTGCAAAGAAGTGTACCAGAGAGAATTGAGACACTATTGGGGGGGAAATATATCGAGGTACACTTGTTCTGACCAACACTGAAGCGGAGAAATGTATACAGGAGGATAAGTGTACACTTACAATTACCAACACTGAAAACGGAGGTGCATAGAACTGAGAGTCAGGGATAAGTACAGAGATGAATTTAGTGTGAGGAATAAATACATGTAGGTGGTCCGTTAATGCTCAGTCATCAGTCTCCTACTATTTTTTACAGTCCTTCAGACCATATCAGAGGAGCACAAGACTGACTGTCCATGGGAAATCCTGTATGCAGATGATCTAGTTCTCATAGCTGAAACCCTTAGAAGAGCTAGAGACTTGAAAACAAAGCCTGGAATTGATAGGCCTCAGTGTAAATTTAGTGAAGACCAATGTGTTACTAAGTAGAAAGGAAGATAGGACTCTAATACTGCCAGGGAAGTGGTCCTGCTAAATAAATAGAAAATCAACAGGCAGAAATTCCATACATTGTACAAAGTGTAACATATAGACTTACAAGAGGTATATTAGTATGATAGGAGGATTAATAGAAGAGGTAGACTTTGTTTATGGTACATACATTGATGTGTGATTAAAAGAAAAAGGGAAAAAAAGACTTCCTTCGGTCACAAATAGCAATGGGTTTTGAACATCAAAAGTTCCTTTCTGAGGCACAACCCCTGGCAAGGTGGGTTTTCTTTTGTGGAAGACCAGCAGTCGCCTGTGCATATCAATCCATGCCACCTATATTGTCCTAGGGAAAGGCAAAGACCAATACAGCTGAATGAATTGAAGCAACGTGAAATAGTGTCTGGCTAAAGGACACATCATAACTCCTCATACGGGAATCAAAATCTCTAACCATTAAGCCATGTGTAGTATTTAGCTGTAAGAACATGCATAAAGCCACTTCCCTCATATACCCAGCAGGCTCACCAGAGGTTGTTGATAGGTTCTGTTCCCTAAATGATCTCAGAAACAGTGGTGAGAAGTGGGTGGGAAAAGATCAAGAAGTTATTACTTCTAATTGGCTCCAAAATGTTTTTCTCTTAGAGTGAAGGTCAGACTGTATGCTGCTTGTGTATAAACTGCAATGCAGCATGGTAGTAAGACTTGAAATGTGAATGCAGAAGATCTGCAGCGGTTGTAAAGGAATGAGGTAAGCCTACTTTGATGGGTGTCTAATTTTAGTGTGCATGAATGATGAAGCACGGATAGGTGGAGGGAAAAACTAGACATAACAATGCCAAAAATGGAACTTGTTAACAAGACATGGTTCACTGAGCTGTCTATTCACAGATCATGACAATCTGTCCAATCCATGCCAGCATAGAAAACAAACATAAAACGATGACAACAATATGTATCTTCATGTTTGTATGTATGTGTATATGTGTTATTTTGTCTCTTCTCTTCACATTCAACATCACAGGGATGATATTTATTTTGGTTCTGCATAAACAGTGTCCCACTACTCAGTGATTAGGCATGTGAAGATCTATACCCTTTTTTTTTCTTTAAACTGAGGGTTGGCATCATGAAGGGCATCCAACCATAACATTCTGCTTCAAAAAATCTCATCCAACCCATGTCAGCATGAAATAAACAGAAGTAAAACATATAATGATGATTCACCATGGTACTGACAGTCAGTTGCCTAATATAGTGTAACAATAACTGTTCTTTAGCTGAAAGACAATCCCATTTATCACCTCATCCCCCAAATCTTTCATCAAATGGCATTTATGTTCTCCAGATTTTAGATATGATGTGTTTATTGTCAGTCTCAATACTGCTATGTCACAAATAGACACAAAATCAAAACAGAAATAAGATAAATAAATAACAGGTGAGGTTATATTAAAGGAAAATTTACCCTTTCTGAACTTTGAAGAAAGTCATCTGTTAAAATCTAATAATAACCATAACTTTCTCTTGACAGTTTAATCCTGATCAAAGTGGTTCTATTAAGTGAGTATATTTTGGTAAAATGATTAACAGTTTAGTAGTGTATTAACAACAATATGAAAATAAATGTTGTTTAAATGATAAACAGAAGAGATTGAAAATAAAGGAACACTTCAAGACGACATAAACAAAGTCAGCTTTGAAAGGTAGAGATTATCATTGTGCTGTTTTACTGCAACATGAAAAATAACTTTGGGTGAAAGGAAGATTAGTACTGGGGCAGAGAGGAATATCAGAAGCTAATGATAGGTGTTCATTCCTACAAGAAAAGAAAGAAGCTGCTTTCTAAGATCAAACCAAGAAAGATATGTTTCCATTGGTCTTCCCATAACTGATGCTATTAATCGATTGCAAACCTTGACAAAAGCATCATTGCTTTCCTGGTGACAGGAGGCAGGATTTGAACTCTGACCACACAGGACCGAAACAAATACCACAGAGCAACCTACCAGACACATTTGCAATTCCCCCAACCCACTGTCACTACACTGGTACTTTATCAACCTCCAACTATTTTCACTGATGCCTAATGACTCTACCAATTTGCCACCAAAGAAAGTGCAGTAATTTTGTTATACACCTGATCAGTCTCTTACACATATAGCTAACTGAAGAGTGATTCTCAGTTGGATAAGTTGTGAGAGCAATCACCGTTAATATATATATATATATACACACACACACACATCTACATATATATATACATATATATACATATATATACACACATATATACACACACACAAAATGGTCGTGATGGCAACAAGGCAAAAAGCACCCAGTCCACAATGAAATGTGGTTGTGTAGGTGCCACAACGAAAAGCACCCAGTCCATACAATAGAGTGGTCGTCTAGATGTCACAACAAAAAGCACCCAGTACTCTCTGTAAATGAGGTTGGCATTTGGAAGGACATCCAGCTGTAGAATCAAAGCTAAAATCAATCTGTATGAGCAAGACCAGATCACCAAAGTTGGCATTGCTCACTTCAGGACAATTCATCTAACCCATGCTAGCATGGAAAAATGGGTGTTAAATAGTGATGATGATGATATATAAATATATCATCTATATATAATACTAGTAATAATAAATGCAAAGACTGAAATCCAGAGAGCACCCGATAAGAGGTAGGTAGGTAGGTAGGTAGGTAGGTGTGTGTGAGTGTGTGCAACACGATTTCAAGTAATGCCATCACTTGATACTTAAACATGAGCATCATAGATGGAGTTTTTTAGCCCCACTAGGGGCTTGCCTATGGCCAGTAATGCCATGCATCACAGAAAATGTCACATATCAAGCAATGCCTGTGCTTGAAGCTTTTTTAAGTAAGGAAGGGCCAATCTCACTCTCTGAACATTGAATGCATTTACCCAAAAAGAACTAGTCTACATCATAGGATGCAAACGAAGTTGCAGGTTTTATATCAGGATGAAGACTAGGAGTCTCTCATTCCACAAAAAGAAAATCTTTACTGGATGGCTGTTGACTCTCCTGAGTTCCTCCACCCTTTATTAAAACAGATTAAAATTTTAAACAATTTCTGCTTTCACCTTTATACGGGATCTTCTGGAACTTAGATATATTAATACATAGATACAGATATATATTTTGAAAAAATTATGAGCAAATATCACTTTTAAAAATAGAAAGAGATAAGAGCAACAAGATGATGATGATGATAATGCCTGTGTATATACATATATTTAATATGTGCGTATATACAATGTATGTGTGTGTGTGTGTGTGATACATGATATGAAAACAATCGGCAATTTAACAATGGTCAGTGAAGGAAACAAACAATAAAAATAGAAAATACTTCTTAAAAATTGATTTACATCTAAAATTTAAATACAGGCAAAAATTCTAAACAGACATATTTTCATAAAGGCTTGAAAAAAGTACTGCGATGTATTTAACAATGGGTGACTTCACAATGTATTGAAGTAAACACTTGTACACTTCTACAGAGTTGACAGTTATCATTGCACTTACCTATGAATAGAAACTATGAATATCATTATTTTGTTCGCAAAATTAGGTTAACAAGAGATATAATTGAGTTTGTCTGCACAGACACGGACGCAGTGTATGTGTATATTTATATATATATATATACATATATATATATATACATTTATATATATATATATATATATATATATATATATGCATATATATATGCATATATATATATAATGTATAGATATTATATATATATATTTATATAGTATGTATGCATGTGTATTATATCCATAACTAGATATATTGTGTGTGTGTATGTGTATATATATAAATATATATATATATAGAGAGAGAGAGAGATAGATATATAGATATATTATACATATTTATATAGTATGTATGCATGTGTATTATATGCATAACTAAATATATTATGTGTGTGTGTATATATTTATATATATATAACTGAATCTATGGTAGAACTAGTGAAGAAATTCCAAACATGGAAGCAGGCACTAGAAAGAAAGGGTCTCAAAGTCAACCTGACAAAGACTAAGGTCCTTGTAAGTAGACGAGAAAACAGAACCCTCAGGGAAATGGCCTTGCTCAGTATGTAGGAAAGGTGTAGGTAGGAACTCCATTCTCTGCCCCAAATGCAAACAATGGGTACACAAGAGATGTAGCGGCAACTCAGGAAACTTAACTAAGAATGTAGACTTCACATGTAGCAGCTGCACCGGGACAGCAAGCAGCAAACAGCCACAGGAGACAAGTACCACTAAACTCTGGGAGGGCTCTGTAGAAACAGTAGACAGCTTCTACTACCTAGGTGACCGAATTAGCAGCGGAGATGGGTGTTCGGAAAGTACAGTAACCAGGTTAAGAACGGGATGGAAGAAGTTCAGGGAGCTACTGCCACTGCTAGCTGCAAAAGGCTTTTCCCTCAAAATGAAAGGCAGACTGTATGATGCGTGTATACGAAGAGCAATGTTACATGTTAGTGAGACCTGGGTGCTGTCTGTGGAAGACATGCGTAGATTAGAAAGAAACAAAGCCTGCATGCTCCGATGGATGTGTAATAGTAATATACGTGAACGGCAAAGCATAAACGAATTGAGAGACTGAGTATAAATGGAATCAAATGCTGTGTGCAGGAGAGGCGGTTGCGTTGGTATGGACATGTGATGCGTATGAAGGATGACAGCCGCATAAAAAGGTGCAGAGCAGTAGAAGTCGATGGAAACCGATGGGATGAGGTGATAAAAACCAACCTTACCCAATTGCACCTCTCAAAGGCGATGACACATGACCGTGACCTCTGGCGTCATGCATTAATACAGAAGACCCGACTCCCCACAGGTACAAGCTGAAGCTGAGCATATAGACAATATGCCCCCAACTCCACCAATTGCAAAGTGGTCGAGGAGGTGCCATGGCAAAAAAGCACCCAGCCCACACTGTAAAGTGGGCGTGTAGGCGCCACGAGAAAAAAGCACCCAGCACTCACTGTAAATGATGTTGGTGTTAGGAAGGGCATCCAGCTGTAGAAATCAAGCCAGAATCAGTTCCTGTATGAGCAAGACAAGGTCAGCCAACCGGGCACTGCCCACAACAGGACAATCCGTCTAACCCATGCTAGCGTGGAAGAATGGACGTAAAACAGGAGTGCTGTTATATATATATATATATATATATATATATATATATATATATATATATATAGTATGTATGCATGTGTATTATATGCATAACTAGATATATTATGTATAGATACTATATATATTTATATATAGTATGTATGCATGTGTATTATATGCATAACTAGATATATTATGTATAGATATATCATGTGTATATATATATATATATATACAGGGTGTGGATGATATTTGTTCTCAATTTTCAACTGTTAATTTTATGCAAATTTTTTTTACTTCCGTTGTCACTCTTGTCTTCATAAAAACAGTGACTATATTTCCATTATTTATTTTCAGAATAATTGATTATGAATAATTCTGAACCTCCAAATTTGTGGAAGAGACACAAAGTTCTTCTTGTAATCCGCACTGGGAGGACAAATAAGGAAATTTCAGACTTTCTCAGCGTCAGCAGGAGAATGGTGGAAAAGGTCAGAAAGGAATTGGAAGAGTCAGGATTCGACTACGAAGCAACATCAGGGAGGAAAACACATGATCGACGATCTGACGCCTTCAGAACGCCCGAGTTCGTCGCTGAAGTTCAGGATATCATCAACAATGAACCTAGCAAGTCGATGCGTGCCATTGCAAGGGAGAAAGGCGTGGATGAAAAGCTCATTAGGCTGGTGGTACATGAAGACATTCACTACGTTTCATACAATTTCTGTCAAGGACAATTTCTGTCAAAGGCGATGCAAGAAAAGCTACTGAAGCATGCAAAAAAGGCTGATCAACAAGTTGAAACACCCACTGGAGCCAGACATGATGTGGTTTTTCTTCGACAAGAAAAACTTCTGCCAAGACCAGAAGATCAACTCCCAGAACAACAGGTGGCTCGCTGTCTCATCCAAAGACGTGCCCAGAGTCATGCAGACAAAGTTTCCAGCGACATTGGTCTTAGGTGTCGTCAGCAGTCAAAGTGACGCCATGCCACCTCACTTCTTCCCTGAGGGCCTCAAGCTGAACATCGATGGCTACATCCGCGTTCTGAGCGAGGTAGTAAAGTCCTGGATCGACCAGGTAGCTGCAGGTAGGCCATACGCGTGGCAGCAAGACTCAGCGCCCTGCCATACCAGCCGAAAGACCCAAGCCTGGCTGTCAGAGAACTTTGTCGACCACACTTCACCTGATATCTGGCCTCCCAGCTCGCCTGACTGCAGCCCCCTCGACTTCTTTGTGTGGAGCGCAGTGGAACGAGACACCAACAGATCTAGCTGCAATACGAAAGATGATCTGAATGCCAAGATCACAAGTGCCTTTAGGGGCCTAAGTCGGGGGACAGTAACGAAGACCTATAGCCGGTTCCGAGGCCGCCTTGAGGCCATCATCAAAGCCAATGGCGGGTTTATCGAGTGAAATCGAAAGAACAAGTCATGAAAATAAACTGACCCAAGTTTGATAAATATATCTTAAAAAATAAAACTACTGTGTTATTTTTTCCTAGACAGTAATCTTGCGAGCAAATAGCGTCTGCATCCTGTATATATATATATATATATATATATATATATCAGAATGGATGCAGTAAGAACCAAAGTACTCCATACTTAGGATAGTAGAGTGGGTAATATGAAAAATTCAGGACCCTGACAGCTGAGCTCCTGCGGTTTCAACAGCTTGATTGGATCCAACTCTTGAAACGACTGGAGTTCAGCCATAAGGGTCCCAAATTTTTTATACATTTATGTATATATATATACTGAATAGATTAATATATTCTATATCATTATTATATATGTGTACGTTATTCATACATATATATAACATCATATATGTAAGAATGCGTGTGCGTGCACGCGAGCGCATGTACTGATCCATTTATGTATATGCACTCCCATAACATGTCACTCATTCTCCTACAGTGCTGGTGCTATGACAAAAAGCATACAATCCATTCTGTACAGTATTAGTGCTGGTGACATGGCACAAAGCACCTTGTCTACCCTGTAAGGGAGTCATACTTTTGCCATGGAAAATATGGTTGGTAATAGGGAAGGCGTCTAGCGAAAGAAAACTGAGGCAAAATGGCTCATATATATATATATCATCATCATCATCATCATCATCATCATCATCAACGTTTAACGTCCATGTTCCACGCTTGCATGGGTTTGGACGGGGGTTTTCCCACTTGAGGCAAGAGTGATTATCTTGCTTGCATAGGACTATCTGGCGGGTTTTCTACAGCTGGATGCCCTTCCTAACACCAACCACATTTACAGTGTGGGGCTGGGAGGTTTTTACTGTGTTGCCTACACGGCCACATTACAGTGTGAACTGTGTGTTTTTTTGTCGTGGCACCTACACGATCTCATTTGTTTCGGCCTGGATGTTGTGGTACCAACATAACTTTACATTGAAAGGGGCGGTGTGGATGGGGTGGGGGTGGTTGGACGGGGTGTATTTTGTTAGAGATGCCTACTGACTGTAGTAGGTTTTTACTTTGTATTTAGGTAAGGCGGGTCTTCTCTATTACTGAGTACCGCCAAAGGTGTCGGTCCAGTGACATTGTCTTGGTGAGCTGTAAGTGTGAGAGGTCGGAATTTATCAGCTTGTCCCAGGTTTTTCTGGGTCTGCCTATTCCGTGGCTACCGTCTATCTTTATTGCCCTGCACTTTGTTATACAGCTATCGTCCTTCATGCGCATCACGTGACCATACCAACGTAGCCTTCTCTCGAGTAAACAACATCTGATCGCTCTTATTTCTAATTTTTTCCTTAGTTCGTTTATGCTTTGCCGTTCACGTATATTACTATTACACATCCAGCGGAGCATGCAAGCTTCGTTTCTCTCTAGTCTGCGTATATCCTCTGCACACAATGCCCAGGTCTCACTGCCATGCAACATTGCTGTTCGTATGCAGGCATCATACAACCTGCCTTTCATTTTTAGGGAGAACCCTTTAGCGGCTAATAGTGGTATAAGCTCTCTGAACTTTTTCCATCCAGTTCTGACTCTAGCTACTGTACTTTCAGAGCACCCTCCCCCACTGCTGATTTTGTCACCCAGGTAACGGAAGCTGTCCACTATTTCTATAGAACCCTCTCCGCAGTTGAAAGAGCTAGTATTTTGTGGGCACTTGCTGCTACTTATTGCACCAGAGCACCGGCCACATGTAAAATATATGTTCTTAGTTAGCTTACCTGTGATCCCACTACATTTTTTATGCACCCATACTTTGCATTTGGGACACAAAATGGAGTTTCTACCTACGCCTTTCCTACACACTGAGCATGGCCACTTCCCGGAAGGGACCGCCGCCTTATTTTCTTTCTTACAAACTAGAACTTTAGTCTTAGCCAGGTTAATTTTAAGGCCTTTTGATTCTAGGCCATGCTTCCAGTTTTGGAATTTCTTCTCTAGCTCGGCCATTGATTCAGCTATGAGTGTTAGGTCATCTGCGTATAGGAGTTCCCATGGGCAACCCGTCTTGAACTCCTCTGTTATAGCCTGAAGGGCAATAATAAATAGTAGGGGGCTGAGAACAGAGCCCTGATGGACGCCAACTTTTACGCTAAACTCTTCACTATATTCGTTGTTAATTGTAACCTTGCTGATTGTTTCTTTATACAAGGCTTGTATAGCTCTCACAAGCCATTTGTCAACACCTAGTTTTCTAAGAGCCCACCAGATAATGGAACGAGGGACT
Source organism: Eledone cirrhosa (assembly GCA_964016885.1). Lineage (NCBI taxonomy): Eukaryota > Metazoa > Mollusca > Cephalopoda > Octopoda > Eledonidae > Eledone > Eledone cirrhosa. Next base: position 268,686,830 of record OZ024741.1, on the reverse strand, counting down.
CTGTCGAAGGCTTTCTCCAAGTCGACAAAAGCTAAGTATAGGGGTTTACGTTTAGCTAGGTACTTATATATGTATATATATATATATGTAAGTATGTATACGTACATACATATATGTATACAGATGTACAGTAGTATGTATATACATACATGCACACATATATATATGTACATATGGATTTACCGAACATTTATTATAATGTTCGGTTTGTTTGTAAACAAACAGCCCAAATTAAGCCGTACAGTGTTCGGCAACCATCGTCGCCCTATTGTTCAACACTGACAAAGGAACGATGAACTAGTTTCAAGCTTATTAGCTATCGTCAGCATATGTCTCGCTCGTATAGAACTGATACAGTTCTATACGAGCGAGACATGGTCACCCGATCAATCTTGCCTCAAGTGGGACTATTCCTGTCTAACCCATGCTAGCGTGGAAGATAGATGTTAGACGATGAGGATGGTATATGGTAACAGGAAAAACTAGCCAGGAAGAAGTGGAGAGGAGAAATTTATTTAACATATGTTTCTGTACAATTACATAACCGCCTACATCCGCTGACTGCAGTATACACTGTTCATTTGTATGCATTCATTCTGTGTTTGTACTTCATCAGAAAGCAGACAAGAAAAAAAGTTAACAGGGAGGAAGAAAAAAAATTGGTTATATTCCTAGGTGTGGGTACCACATTTCTACAATAAGCATTACTTATTGCTGAATAAGTTACATTTGTGTGTGCACACACACACACATTACATGTATATATAATATATGCCTGCATTATATATATATATATATATATTAGAATTGTTGGTCTGAAATAGCTATATATATATGAATGTATATACAGTGTATTTTGCAATACACTGTATGCTTATAAAAATAAGTTTACAGTGTATTGCAAAATACACTATATATACATTCATATATATATATATATATATATATATATATATATATATATATATATATATACTTATCTATACACATAAATATATATACATATTAGTGCCCCCCCCCCTCCCCACGTGGTTCAACCAAGTCTAGACTGTGTTCAAATCTATTCATAAGGGACTTATTGTCATCTGTCATAATGTCGTCCATTTTCCTTAGAATAAAAGATGTTAAAAGGTATTTAAATATTGCATTACATAATTTAAAAAATTTATTTAGAATATTTAAATATATATATTTCTACGTGCGTATATATATTACATGCAGATATATACCTAGATATATATCGAGATTTATAAATATACATATGTGTGTGTGTGGGGGGGGAGGGGGGGTAATTTTGGTACCTTCTTCAGTAAACTACAAATCTACTGATTTAGTAGATTTGTGGTTTATTGAGGAAAGTACTGAAATCAACACTCCATGCTAAGGCGGAGTATATATATTAAAAACAAAGTGAGGTTTCACATTAAGGTCTAACTGTGTTTAATCTATAAAGACAATGTGAAATCGTGTTTTGTTTTTAATTCATCATCATTGTCATCATCGAATATATATATATGCATATATATATATATGTCCATTCATATACACATAGAACTTACAGGCAAATATGGTGCCTATATAACTCATCTGCATTGATTACTGATTTGGAATTATCCCCATACTCTTGACCAGCTCTCTAAGTTATTTTCAGGCATCCATTGTGAGATGGAGGTGTGACAATCTCTTTATTTTGTGG
>OZ024741.1:268647634-268670134 GCA_964016885.1 Eledone cirrhosa | reverse complement strand
AGGAAAGATGTTTTTTTAGCAAAACCAAGAGGAATAAAACAAACTCTGCACATTGATCTTAATAAAGATGTGACTAGCCGTGCAAAGTTGTTTTTGTTACTATTATCATTATTAACATCATGAACCGTATGATTATTATTATTATTATTATATATAGATGGAAAATGGAAAATGCATGTCTATATAAATTTGTAGAAAACACATAAGCTTATATACGCATGCGCACACACTCACGCAAACATGCATATACACACAAAAGCTCAGCAGAGTCCATCTCCCTATATAACAACTCATGCAAACCTGCGCTTGACAATGACAGCTTGGTGCACTATTACTAAAATGCACAGTAGTGGTGGAGAGTAATATTTCAAACAGCAAGTAGCAGTCTGAAATGTCTACAGCAGTAAGCCTTACTGACAGTGGCAAAACACAGTTTGAACTATCTATAAAACTATCTTTAACAAAATATATTTCAAAATTTCTGTTTGCAAATTTTACACTCAACTTTAAAGGATACTCGAAATTTCAATGGCTAAAAGTATTTAGTTATAATGAACAAAGTATACACTATACCAGTAAGCCTTCCCTGTCTTAGTGATAACATCCTGGCAGCAGAATTGCTTATCAAAATAACACTTCCTCTATTCTCCACCCCTTATTTCAAGTTAGATTTGAAGTATAAATAATACTAAAATTGTTAACCCTTACGCAACCATATTTCTAATGGAACATAGTTTATGTGTTTAAACTGAATATAGGAAATAGTCCAGACTTTAGAGGGATTTAATAAAATACCAAACTTTATCATTATTAAGCTGGTATTTGAAACCTAACTTGATGGAAGATTTTAATTTAAATATGAACATTTTAAAATGGCCAGTTCTCTATTCGAGATATCAGAGTTTGTCTTAGACGGGCTAGTTACTAAAACAGTAATAATATACAACAAACTGATGTTTAAAGAAATATTTTAGAGGCAAGAAACAATTACATAACAGAGAGCAGTAACTACAATTAGTAAATAGTAATATTAAATAAAGTCTTGATTATTTATAGACAATCATTTATAGACATGTGAAATTTTCATCATTTCATCTTTGCCAATTGTGATAAAACATTTGAAATACATTTAACTAAACATTAATTAACAAGGAAACAAATATTTCTCCAATAACAAGATATGTAAATGAATTAACCTTCTGTTACTACTATGTCTTCTACTGCTTTATGTATGTTTGTACATAAAATGTAACTTCACCTCTCTGACTTGCTGTGTCATTGTAAACACAAACCTAAGTGAAAATATTTCAGTCAACCAGTGGAGTTTGTTCCACTTCAGCCTGAAGACATTATAAACCATATATATAACTAATCATATTGATTTACTATGTACTATATATATTACACAGTTAATCATATTAAAACAAATTTACATTATCTTTTTTAACAAATATTCATAATTTCTTTTTAATGAGTCTTTTTCCTAATTTGTCTTTTTTTCTAAATGACAAACTCCAATATTTTCTAAATGACAAACTCCAATATTTTCTAAATGACAAACTCCAATATTTTCCTGGCAATTTAAAATTGTCTTTATTATAATATTTCAAAAGATAATCCAGTTATGTTAGTAAGATGACTTATTATTTGCAAACAATAATTCACTTTTATTAATATGGTCATTCAAATTTTACTACACAACCTGATACCTTAGAAGATAAACGAGGTTTTAAAAAATATATACGTGTGTGTGTGTGTGTGTGCATACATATATACTGACGAAACTGAATATACAGTTGAAACCAACCAAGTTGAGGGTAGGGGAAGATAGTTGCAGCTCCAACATTAGTGAAGTAGGGCTAATGTGTTGACAAAATAATAATAAATAATACATCATATTTATAGCATCTACTCATTAAAAAAAAATCAGCAGACTGACAATATAAGAGTTAAACCTATAAAAATTAATTCTAAATATAATTATGGAGCCAAAATCTAAAAGAGGTCACCTCCTAAGTAAACTGAGAGAACTGTAAATGTGACAGAAATACAGAAGCTGGTTTTATTAACAACAAATAGAAATAAAACCTGAAATATTACAAAAATATACTTCAAATGCAGACAACTATATTAGAATATATAAGTGTGGTTAGAAATCTTTCTTTGTGCACATCAAGCCAGTTTCTATAAAAGGTAAAAGAGCTCTAACTATGATTTATTTTCTTTTTACTATGAAATCATTGAGTTACTTCCCTTATAACATACAAGTAATTTACTACACCAATCTCTATAAACTTCAGTTTCAATAATTTCAATTAGTAATTAGATTAGAAACACCTCATCCCCATAAAACATAACTAATTACCATAAATTCTCATTAGTAATTAGTCTAATTAATTATAAATTGAATAGAATCGACATACTAACCTCATCAATATAAAAATATCAAAACCAATCTTAGCTATTATTAAAAGATAAAAAAAAAACTCCTTCCTGGAAAAGCATAAATAACTCAATATTTCTTACTTGTGAAGAGGTTAAAAAAAAAATTACAAGGAAATCTTTACTAAATTCAAATCTCCTGAAAATAATAGTAAATAAAGTATACAGAGATATTACAGGTGAGTTGAGTGAGAAAACGGATATAAGAGGAATTAGGTGTTGTGTACAGGAGGAAAGATTATGTTGGTACGCATGTAATGCGCAAGAATGATGATCGTTCAGTGACTAAATACCAGGTGCTCCAAGCAGAAGGGAGCCTCGGAATAGGAAGGCCAAGGAAGACTTGGGCAGAAGAGGTGAAAGCTTATCTCAAGATGCTAAATCTCATAAAGGAGATAACAAAAGAAATAGACAAGTGGAGGCATGCTATGAAAGAGAGAACCAATCCAACCCCCACACACACACATTGAAAAACAGATTTGATGATGATAATGATGGGAGTGATGATGATGGGAGTACTTTCTATTATGAGAGGAATTTTCTGGAAGACAACTAAGGCAACGGTTATTACATTCTTCATTGTGTCTAATTGCTTCTGTAAATATACAAATGTCAAACCTTTCACTTTCCAATCAATCATACACAGCATTAATATATATGCACACACACAGACACATCTATATATATATATATAATATATATACGTGTATATATATATAAACGTGTGTGTGTATATATACATATATATATATACACATATATATATAATATATACATATATATACACACATATATATAATATATACATATAATATATATACACGCATATATAATATATACACGTGTATATAATATATATACGTGTGTATATATATATACATATATACACACACATATATATATATATATAATATATACACGTGTGAATATATATGTGTATATATATATATACACACACATACATATATATATATATACATACATATATATACACATACATATATATATATACACATACATATATATATACATACATATATATACATACATATACATGTATATATACATATATAAATATATATAGACACATATATAATATATACACGTGTGTATGTATATATATATATATATATACTAGCTGACGTACCCAGCTTCGCCCGAGTAAACAGATGATAAGAGAAGACAGGTAAAAGAGAAAATGACTGTATTGGATGTTTGTCTGGTTACAGTATGAGGCAAGTCCGTGGTGTCTGTGTGATACCAAAAATAGTAAAACAAATCTTCCAGATATACCAGATGTGCATAGTATATGAACAATTCTAGGTGCTCCCACCTAGAATAGTGATCTCTAGGAGATGGTTCATCTTCTGCCTGACTGTAAAACGTGTATCATTGCATAGACGTGGTTGTTCCACGTTTCTCAAAAGGATGATGGAAGTTCCAATCTTTTATATTATATGTAGATATAGATATAGATAATTAATATAAAAGATGTCCGTCAATTTAAAAAAAGGTCCCTATTGACTTGAAATGGTTTATACAAATGCCAAATTAATATGGATATGGATAACATGCTTATCTATAAGTGGTCAGCTATAATAATAAAACAACAAATTATATGACACAAAAATTTATTCAGTAATTTCCAGGCTCTTAGCCACTGAGTAATAGACAGTCAATATTGCCCAGAGTTCAACTCGGAGAGGTGGCCTGGTTTGAACTCCAAATGGCGGATCCTTCTACTTCGAAAATAGAATCGTTTTTCAATATTACACTAGCGCTGGTCGGCCATAGGCACCAAACCTTTTGCCAGACTCAGCATATGATGAGGTTTTATTACCACCGCAATCAGAAGCGATAAATTTGAAGGCAATTTCTACCAATACTTGTTGGTTTTTATTGCTCATTATTGACAATAAATGACATTGAACAGAAATGATAACTCTGTCAAAGCTCACAATACTGATCAAAGGACACCAATGTCTGAATCATTTACGTCGAATATTCATAGCAGTGAAGGCAATTTCTACCAATACTTGTTAGTATTTATTGCGCAACATAGCAGTGAAAGCAATTCTTACCAATACTTGTTTGTTTTTATTGCTCATAACGACATTAAATGACATTGAACATAAATGATAACTCTGTCAAAGCTCACAATACTGATCAAAGGACACCAATGTCCGAATCATTTACGTCGCTTATTGATAGCATTAAAGATATGCATACATCAGCTCAAAGCTTCATTATAGACAATATTCAGGGTTGTTCCTCTGTTAGTGGTATCAATTGCAAATTTTACACCACCAGGATCGCACACTCGAGATGCAGCAACATACAGTTGCCCATGGCTGAATGCTGGATCATTCAAGTAGACACTGACTCGCTTAAAAGTCTGTCCCTGTGCCTTGTTAACAGTCATGGAGAAGGCCAAATTGACGGGAAACTGTCCCCTTTGCCAAATAAATGGCAGCAGATCTTCACTTGGTCTCAGCATGATCCTCGGAATGAGAACCGAGTCCTCTCTGCCTGGGAGTTTAGCTTCTAAAACTCTTCCGTTAATCAATCTCCCAACAATCAATCTGGTACCATTGCAAAGACCCATTTTATGATTGATATTTCTAAGCAATATAATCGGCATACCCTTTTTCAACCTCAAAGTATGTGGGAGGAATCCGGGTATTTGAAGTGAATTCAGATACTCAGTCGGAACATCCATATTGTTCTGCTGATTAGGCTCCATTGCATCCGCACTGACGGTCAACCATTCCTCTCCAGGAAACATTCCGGCTACTTGTGAATTTATTTCATCGGCCATTGCATTCGAATGAGTTAAAATAACGTGTTCCGATATCCAGGAGATATTCTGCCAAAAAGCATTCAAATTAGGGAACACCCAGTCAATCAATGCTTGGCAGTCCAGTGGCATGACCAAATGGTCTGGGATTCTTACAGTCTGATTATCACCAATGTGTGGCAATTCATCGTTTCCCAACTGCATCAACCATCGGCTGTATGTCTCAGCCTCTTCGTTTTGCCCGAACATATGAAGTCGCATATTATCGTGTAATCACAAAACTCTGAAATGGCGCCACAACGGGGACTTTTTCAGACATGCATCGACAATTTGCGCTCTTTGAGCATTCCTAACAATTAGTAGCACCTGTCTGAAATCGCCACCAAGAACGATAGTCTTACCACCTAATGGCAGGTCACTACCGCAGATATCTCTCAAAGTTCTGTCCAATGCCTCCAGCAAATATCTGTGTGCCATTGGAGTCTCATCCCAAATAATCAGAGACATATTGCGTAAAAGGCCCGTGAGTTCACTTTGTCCTGTAATGTTACAGATGCTCAACTCATCCGGAGCCAATGGAGCCTTGAAGCATGAGTGGAAGGTCCTTCCACCACTCAGCAAAGTGGCAGCGATCCCACTGGTGGCCACAGGGAGAGCAATCTTCCTCTGAGCTCTGACTGCCGATAACATAGTGTTGAAACAGAATGTCTTTCCGGTGCCTCCTAGAGCATTTATGAAAGCACAAAGTTGCTCATTAGTGGAAATCGAGTGGAGAACGCCATCGACCAATTCTCTCTGAGATTGGGTCAACATTGGCATACGTTCATCCACAATATGTTGCTGTTCCAGTGGATCAAACTGGAATAGTTCCCTCCGATCGAGTGGCAACCGTCTAAGCTGCAATCTCATGTTCAATGCTAAGACACATTGCCACATTTCTTCATCAGGAATTGGCAAATTGAAATCTGTTAAACATTTGAAATGAACTTCAAGCAGTTGCGCATCATCGACCTGAAGATGATGCCTAAAATCATCAGCCATAATTCCCCATTGGCGTTCAAATAACTCTCTTGGATCGGCAGGATTGCAAAATCTTAGAATCGTGACAAACAACTGCCTTATTTGAGCTGGCATCTGTGTTGTTCCTGCAGCTTCCATGGCGTTATTCCATTCAGCGTCATCCGGAAGGAGTCCCAGATGCTGACACACAGCCTGGTATGTTTCATATTCCACACCATTGATTGTTTTCAAATCAGCGAAGCTCTGTTTACCTCTCGAAAAATCACTATGCAACAGAATTCGGAGATAAAACACATCACCAGATGCTGGATGGACATTAGAAACCCATCCAATAGTCATGAATCTCAACTTTTGTTTTCTATCATTCCATTTCTTTCCCTTCTTATCCCATGTATAGTGCGAAGGGAAATCGCAGTAGAGCTGCCTTTGATCCGGGTTCAAAGCATGTTCCCTATTATGCTTGAACCACTCAGTCAATTCCGTCTTAGGAGGTGGTGCATTAGCAATTCTTTCGACACCTCTTCTAGTGTCCTGAAAACAGAGCATTTGCCTATTCTCTAAGTGAACCGTCAGTTTCTGAACGCTGGGTTTGCGTTCATTGAGATCAAAATCGAACAATCTCCAGCAAGCTTCGCTAGATCCAATCGAGCAAACATCCTGGAACCTGCCAACTTCATCTCCTTGGTTCGCTTCCTCATTCCTGACATTGACCATTGCCCGATCATGACCTTTGTAAACATATTTGAATAGATATTTGCAAGCTTTCACTGAGCTACAAATTTCCACATTAATATGACAATGATATTTCATAATCACATATGGATTGTATGACAAACCCATTGATTTGTAACCTGTCGACCGTTTACATTTTCGACCAAACCGCCATCTGCAGGCGACCGTCTTCTGTATGGGGATGAGCATCCCCATCGTTCCAGGAAGTGTTTGTGACAAAAGATTTCGGAAAATGCTTACTGCATTGGCCATTTTTCATGCAAGGCGCTTTCCGATTTGCCACTCCACATTGGTTGTGCACCATTGACTTTGCGACCAAGTTGCATAGTGCCTCATTCTCCGGCAGTTCAGCACACACAATGCTGTCAACATCCTCAGCACATCTCAATTTGCAATCTCTATGTAAAATGATCAGCAAATGTGCATATGGCAATCCTCTTTTGGGGAATTCAATTACGTATGTAAAAGCAACTATACCTCCAAAGATTCCCTCTTTTTCCACATCATCCATTATCTTTTTCAGATATCCTTTGAATACTCTTGCCACAATATCAGGACGGTCCTTTGGCTGTTGTCCTGGCAAAAGTGCATCCTTAATATCAGTCCATTCAGGATTGCATGTAACCGTTATAAACAAATCTGGCTTTCCAAACTTTCTGACAATAGACATTGCATCCTGATAGCTAATGTTCATATATCTCAGGCCGCCGATGAACGACGATGGCAAAATGATGCGTCGACCAATTTGCTTGTAATTGGCATCATCGGCTGTTATCGCATCCTGTATATTATTATACAATTCAGCTCTGATATGTTGCTGATGTGTAGCTATATAATTTAGCCTTTGATTTTCAATCTTTGCGAATGCCATACAACAGTATTCCTGGAACAATCTGCTGGCTTGAAATAGTGCATTTCTCTGTTGATTCCTCTCGTTCAAATGGAACGCGTAAAAGTTGCGAATCGAATTATTGTGTCTATTGCCACCTCCCTGTTGATGCTGATTCTCATGATCATCTAAATGAACAGACATGTTCCATCCATTTTCACCTTTTGGGAATAAAAGAACATAATGCAATGGATCGTATGCCCTATTTGACTCATTGATAGGCTTGAGACCACCATCTCTGCGATTGAGGACGATATCTCTCGATCCAGGCTTATCGTCCATCAACACAGCAACTTCATGAAATCCTTCAGGGGCACTATATCGCCGTTCCTGTTGATTCCTTGGCACTGCGTCAGCCTTAATCACCAATGTTTGCTGCTGAACATTTTGCAGTTCAGCCAACATGAAATCCATAACATAAGGATTACACTGTCTAAGCCATGATTGCAAATCACGGATCAAATCACTTAACCTTTGCCGTTCAAGTTCAGTTATATTTCCCGGCAACTTCATCCAACCGATCCTGATATCCTCCTCCGATTCACTATAATCTGGATTGTTAACGTAAATTTGAGCGAATCGAGGCCTCTCTCCTGGGGTAACTTCTAAATTACCAATACAATGATACAAACGGCCTTGAATGACTACATTTGGTTGCCATGCTCCACTCTCAAACATCTCACTAACTCTCTGCGATGCTAAAGCTAATGAATTGTTAATTTGCCGCGAATATTTGCGCAGTAATCTACCTCGGTCTCCTTGATCACCCCACATACTTAGTATTTTAAACTCCGGTGACTCCTCATCATCCGGCATTCACAAGGGTTCTAGTTGAACAGCACATTGTGGTCCACGTCTTTTCGTGCCTCCAAAGCAATGCTCCACAATGTGGACACTCTGCTCGTCCACCAATCGGAAAATGACACGGTTGGCATGATCCATTTTTAATATCATTCGTTTGCTTTCTAGCCTCTTTACTGGAATGAGGAGCACTTTGGCGACACATTCTCTGAACTTCTGTATTGCGCTGGCGCTGTTCAGCGTTCACACTCTCCCCTCTCACTCCCTCATTGGCAATATCATCATTTCATCATTTCATTTTACGTCCTCTTTTCCCTGCTTGCAAGGGTGGGACGGGAACTGATTCTGGCTTGATTTCTACAGCTGAATGCCCTTCCTAACACCAACCTCATTTACAGTGAGTGCTGAGTGCTTTTTAGCCGTGGCGCCTCCACGACCACTTTGCAGTGGAATGATATGGACCCCAGTCCCTATCATCTCATTTCTACAGCTGAGTAAACTGGAGCAATGTGAAATAAAGTGTCTTGCTCAAGGGAACAACACATCACCCGGTCTGAGAATTGAACTCACAACCTTTCGATTGCAAGGCCAATGCTCTAACCACTAAGCCATGTGCCTCCATTATGCATTATGCATATTAATTTCAGTTTGGCGTCGTTGAGGTGGGCGGAGTCGTTTGAAACCTATGAACCAATGATAATTGACACACAGAACAATGACGTTCTTCAAATTAATAAATAGATAAACACACATATATATATATATAGATAATATATACACCTTTGAATATATATGTATATATATTTATATACATACATATATATATATATATATATACATACATATATATATATATATATATATATACATACATATATATATATATATACATACATATATATATATATATATATATATGCATATATGTACATACATACATATATACATACATATATATATATAATATATACATACATACATATATATATAATATATACATACATACATATATATATAATATATACACGTGTATATATAGATGTATATATATATACATACATACATACATATATATGATGATGATGGCTGCCTCCTCATTATCGAGTATGGCCATTGCACGTTATACCATTATTAATAATTATTAATTAATTCTATCGTGCAATGCCTGTGCGTGAAGATATTTTTTAAAGTGAGGAAAGACTGTGCACTGAGCCAATCCCACTCTCTGAGCGACAGTAGCTATAACCCGAAAAGAAGAAAAGATCAACATCATCAGTAACTACTGAGCCGCAGGTTTTATATCGGTGTCCTCCCAGTTTCCTGAGTTGCCTTCTCCTAGAAGAATGCCCTGACAAAGGCTAGGGGTCCTTCACTCCCAGCGGTTTAACCGTGCGGTACATGTGTATATACATATTTACACACTTTCGGATGGCCGTATATATACATACATATATATATATATATATATATATATATTGTTGTATTCAAGAGACCAGGTGGAGGGGTGGGTCTGCTAGATTCATTGAGGGTAAAAAACGATGTTATAAGCTTTTCTGGGTGGGAAACGACGATGGGCTGGGTGGAGTAGGAATCATGGTAGCAGAAAAGTGGGCAGATAAGATAATAGACGTAAATAGAGTGAACGACAGAATAATTAAAATAAGACTTGTCCTCAATAGAACTACGGTGACAGTAATATCTGCGTACGCACCCCAATCCGGACTGCCCGGCACTATAAAAGACAGATTCTATGAGACACTGTTGCTAACTACCTCCCAAATATCTGACAGTGACTATATAATTATTGCAGGCGACCTAAATGGTCACGTTGGACAACATTGTGACGGCTATGACGAAATCCATGGAGGCTATGGGTTTGGTACTAGAAATGAGGAAGGCTCCAGAATTCTGGAATACTGTGATGCAAATAACCTAACTATCTGTAACACTAACTTCAAAAAACGTGACAATCACCTGATTACCTATAGATCCGGGGAACACACAAGCCAGGTAGATTATATCCTTACCAGAAGACGTGACAGAGTGTCTGTTGTAAACACTAAATCCCTCCCCCATGAAGAATGCACCTCCCAACATAGACTGATAATTAGCGACCTCATAGTCAGGACGAGACGCACCCGACAGCAGAAGAGGACTATCCTCAGGAGGAAAATATGGAAACTAAAGGACCCCACAGCCAGAAATAAATTTCAAAGCATATTACTTGATGCTTTCGACAGTAAGGAAGAGCATCTAGAATCGGACAATATAGAGGGACAGTGGAAATTTCTGAAAGCAAACCTGCTGTTGGCGACAGACGAGGTCTGTGGCTGGAGCAGGCCTGTAGGCAGGAGGAGAGTAACATGGTGGTGGAACAATAGGGTGGAGGGGTCAATTAAGGCCAAAAAGCAGGCTTGGAAAGTATGGCGGGATGGGGGAAGTAGAGTAGACTATCAAGTGGCCAGGAGGGAAGCTAGGAGAGAAGTGTACTTAGCAAGAAGGGAAGCTGAGGAAAGAAAGTTCAAGCATGTTCTACAACGCGATGACCAAAAACGTGAGGTGTTCAGGATTGCCAGGCAATGCGTCAAGGAAAACCGTGATATTGTCGGGGAGAAGTGTGTACTTAACGATGATGGCATACTTGCCATCACCGACACTGATAAGAAGGTAGCTTGGAAGTGTCACTATGAAAGGCTACTAAATGAGGAGAATAAATGGGAGAAAGACAGTCTCCCCCTTATCGACCCGATAGAGGGACCAGCAGTGTTAGTCGAGGGGAGTATAATAAGTAAGGCAATCAAGGATATGAAGACTGGTAAGGCGGCTGGGCCTTCGGAAATAGTTGCTGAGATGCTGAAGGCATCTGGCACGGTGGGACACACCATGGTCACCCGCATAGTTAACCAAGTCGTACAGAATGGGGTTGTTCCGAAGGACTGGCATAGCAGCATCATCGTTAACTGTTATAAGGGTAAAGGAGACGCCCTAGATAGGAGTAACTATAGAGGCATTAAATTAATCGACCAGGTCATGAAGGTCACGGAAAAAGTAATAGCGCAACTAATCAGAGAGAGAATTGATCTAGATGAAATGCAGTTCGGGTTTGTGTCAGGCAAAAGCACCACAGACGCTCTTTTCATAGTACGACAACTACAGGAGAAGTACCTAGCTAAAGGTAAACCCCTCTACTTAGCTTTTGTCGACCTGGAGAAAGCCTTCGACAGAGTCCCCCGCTCCATTATCTGGTGGGCTCTTAGAAAACTAGGCGTTGACGAATGGCTTGTGAGGGCTATACAAGCCATGTATAAAGAAACAGTCAGCAAGGTTAGAATTAACAACGAATATAGTGAAGAGTTTAGCGTAAAAGTTGGCGTCCATCAGGGCTCTGTTCTCAGCCCCCTACTATTTAATATTGCCCTTCAGGCTATAACAGAGGAGTTCAAGACAGACTGCCCATGGGAACTCCTATACGCAGACGACCTGACACTCATAGCGGAATCAATGGCCGAGCTAGAGAAGAAATTCCAAACATGGAAGCACGGCCTAGAGTCAAAAGGACTTAAAATTAACCTGGCTAAGACCAAAGTTCTAGTTTGTAGGAAAGAAAACAAGGCGGCGGTCCCTTCTGGGAAATGGTCGTGCTCGGTATGTAGGAAAGGCGTAGGTAGAAACTCCATCTTATGTCCTAAATGCAAAGTATGGGTGCATAAAAGATGTAGTGGGATCACAGGTAAGCTAACTAAGAACATAGACTTTACATGTGGCCGGTGTTCTGGTGCAATAAGTAGCAGCAAGTGCCCACAAAATACTAGCTCTTTCAATTGCGCAGAGGGTTCTATAGAAATAGTGGACAGCTTCCGTTACCTGGGCGATAAAATCAGCAGTGGGGGAGGGTGCTCTGAAAGTACTGTAGCTAGAGTCAGAACTGGTTGGAAAAAGTTCAGAGAGCTTATACCACTATTAGCTGCTAAAGGGTTCTCCCTAAAAATGAAAGGCAGGTTGTACGATGCCTGCATACGAACAGCAATGTTGCATGGTAGTGAGACCTGGGCATTGTGTGCAGAGGATATACGCAGACTAGAGAGGAACGAAGCTTGCATGCTCCGCTGGATGTGTAACAGTAATATACGTGAACGGCAAAGCATAAACGAACTAAGGAAAAAATTAGAGATAAGAGGGATCAGATGTTGTTTACTCGAGAGAAGGCTGCGTTGGTATGGACACGTGATGCGCATGAAAGTCGATAGCTGTATTACAAAGTGCAGGGCAATAAAGATAGACGGTAGCCACGGAATAGGCAGACCTAGAAAAACATGGGATGAGCTGATAAACTCCGACCTCACACACTTACACCTCTCCAAGACAATGTCACTGGACCGTGACCTTTGGCGGTACTCAGTAACAGAGAAGACCCGCCTTGCCAGTAGGCATCTCTAACAAAATACACCCCTCCCGCCGCCACCCCCACCCCATCCACACCACCCCGTTCTATGTAAAGTTATGTTGGTGCCGCGCCATCCAGGCCGAAACAAATGAGATCGTGTAGGTGTCACGACAAAAAAACACACAGTCCACGCTGTAATGTGGCCGTGTAGGCAACACGGTAAAAACCTCCCAGACCCACACTGTAAATGTGGTTGGTGTTAGGAAGGGCATCCAACTGTAGAAAACCTGCCAGACAGTCCTATGCGAGCAAGACAATCACTCTTGCCTCAAGTGGGACTACCCCCGTCCAAACCCATGCAAGCGTGGAACACGGACGTTAAACGTTGATGATGATGATGATGATGATGATGATATATATATATATACAGACATATATATATATATATATATATATATATATACATATATATCATACACAAAACACCAGCACCAACAGTTTTGCAAGAGATGTCAATCACACTCTTTTACTCACATATACACACACATTTCTTCTTAGCTTCGTACGGACCTATAATAACACACACACACACACACACACACACACACACACACAAACTCATGCTTACACACATGCTCAAGTATAGCTCTTTTTACAAATCGTTTTTTTTTTCCTTTTCAGGTAGACGCACGCCATCATTCACTTTTCTAAACAAATCATACACAAAACGCCAGCACCAACAGTTTTGCAAGAGATGTCAACATGAATGGACCTATTATATTTATCTAAAGACATTTTTTTCAATTCAATCCCGCCTGTCCCCTATACCTATTTTATTTCTCATTCTTTCTTCTGATGATGGACTAATCTCCGAAACGTTAAGACCCTCTTCCTGCTATATCAAGCGTTAACCTAATATATACTTTGTTATTTCTGTTTACCTTTCACATATATATATATATATATATATATATATCATCATCATCATCATCATGATTTTACGTCCGCTTTTCCCTGCTTGCAAGGGTGGGATGGGTCTTATTCAGCACAGCATCTCTCCACTTGTCACGGTCCTTCGTCATCTCTTCCGTGAGCTTCAGCGATCTGAGGTCTGTTCTCACCACCTCCGCCCATGTTTTTCGTGGTCTACCTCTACCATGTCTTCCTTCAACAGGCATTTCCTGGCACTTCTTCACCCATCGGTCATCCTCCCTGCGCATCACATGTCCATACCATCACAGTCTCCTCTCTCACACACTACATTCTATCCATCTCAGACACAGTTTCTCTCTCAACACATCCATGCTGGGTCATTCACGCACATTGACATCGTACATCCAACGGAGCATGCTTGCCTCATTTCTCTCCAGCCATCGCATATCTTCTGCAGTTGCTGCCCATGTCTCACTACCATGCAGCATCACGCTCCTCACACAGGCATCATATAACCGGCCTTTCGTATGCAGGGAGAAACCCTTCTTCATCAGCAGAGGAAGCAGCTCCCTAAACTTCTTCCAACCTGTCCTTATTCTAGATACTATGGCCTCGGAATACCCCCCCTCCCATTCTAATCTGATCTCCTAGGTACCGGAAGCTATCCACCACTTCTATAGTACCCGCCTACATTTGAAGAATATGCTTATCAATGCGACTTCTACTGCCTAATTTCCCTGTACATCTACTGCATACATATTTCTCCCTATCTGTTAATTTGCCTGCTATCCCACTACATCTCTTGTGTACCCAGGATCTGCATTGTGTGCATTTTATAGAATTTATGACAGTTCCTTTTCTGCATATCAAACATGTCCATTTCCCTGACGGAATCAGAGTTTTGTCCTCTTTTCTACTCATCAACACTTTTGTCTTAGCTAGGTTCACTCTCAGTCCTCTTGCTTCCA
Organism: Eledone cirrhosa; assembly: GCA_964016885.1. Classification (NCBI taxonomy): domain Eukaryota; kingdom Metazoa; phylum Mollusca; class Cephalopoda; order Octopoda; family Eledonidae; genus Eledone; species Eledone cirrhosa. The sequence goes on along the minus strand of OZ024741.1, from coordinate 268,655,168 downwards.
ACTGCTGTTTCCATAGCCAGAATTTATTCTCTAGCTCCTCTACTGATTCTGCTATAAGAATCAGATCATCAGCATAGAGAAGTTCTCATGGACAGCCAGTCTACTCCTACTTGTATCTGGAATTCCTCACTAAACTCCATTCCTACCCTACTTTACTGACAGCACCTCTGTACAAAGTTTTCACTGTCCTCACAAGCCATTCATCAACACCTAGTTTCCTTAGGAACCACCAGATGTCAGATCGGAGTACCCTATCAAAGGCCTTCTCTAGGTCAACAAAGGCTAAGTATAATGGCTTATTCTTCTCTAAGAACCTCTCTTGTAATTGTCTCACCAAGAAGAGGGCATCTGTTGTACTTTTCCCAGGCACAAAACCAAACTGCATCTCATCTAGTTTGACCCTTCCTCTAATTAGTTGTGCTAATATCCTTTCTGCCACTTTCATAACCTGATCCATCAGTTTTATACCCCTATAATTGCTCCTCTCCAGAGCATCCCCTTTACCTTTGTAGCAATTTATGAGAATACTGCTGCACCAGTCTTTGGGTATGGCACCACCATATATAGTCTGATTGATGATGGGTGCAACCAGTTTAGTGCCTACGTCCCCTGATGCCTTCAGCATCTCAGCAACTATCCCCGACAGTCCAGCAGCCTTACCATTTTTCATTTCCTTAATCGCCTCTTGGACCCAATATTCGTCAATCTCAATAGCTGGTCCCTCTGTCGGATCTACTGATGGTAATTTCTCTCTCTCCCATTTGTTCTCCACATTCATCAGTCTTTCATAATGACATTTCCAGGCCTCCTTTGTCTGATCATTCGTGACACTAAGTACACCGGCATCATTCCAGACACATTTATCTCCAACAACATCCTGATTTGCATTGACACACTGCCTTGCAATGTGGAACACCGCACGCCTCTGATCTTCCCGTTGCAGAACATTGGCAAACCTCCTACTCTCAGCCTCCCTGCGTGCTAAGTACACCTGACGTCTAGCTTCTCTCTTAGTGGCTGTATATCCTTCTCTACTCCCACCCTTTTTCTAAGCCTTCCATGCTAGTCTTGTGTCTCTAATGGCCCTATCTACTGTGCTGTTCCACCACCAGGTCACTCTCTGTCTGGTTGGAACTCTGCTCCAGCCACAAGTTTCATCAGTAGCCTGCAGTAAGTTGTCACGTAAGAAATTCCAGTTATTATCTATATCATACGACTCTAAATCGTCTTCTTTTTCGTCATACACATCTTGAAGGGCTTTCCTAAATTTGTATTTTAGTGAAAGGTATTTTAGCTTCCAGACGTTTCTTCTCCACACCTTCCTGCATGTCTCATTCCATCTCTTGCTTACTGAGATATGACAAACAACTAACCTATGCTGTGGGGTACATTCTTCCCCAGGGTATGCCTTGGTATTTGACACCATCTGCCTGTCCCGCTGCCTAACTAGTAAGAAGTCAATCTGGCTTATGTGCTCGCCTAATTTGTAGGTTATTAGGTGGTTGGCAGGTTTCTGGAAGTTAGTGTTGCAACTAGTCAGTGTACTTGCATCACAAAATTCAAGAAGTCTCACTCCTTCTTCATTTCTTGAGCCGTAACCGTGCCCACCATGTACCCCAGTGTAATCATCCTGGAGCTGTCCAACATGACCATTGAAGTCCCCTGCTAGCATAACGATGTCTTCGTCCTCTGTCATTGCGGTTGTTTGTAAAAGTTGCTCGTAAAAGCAGTCTTTCTCTTCTTTGCCTAGGCCTGCTTGGGGAGCATAGGCAGAGATGATTGTCAGTAGTCTCCTACCTACAACTAATCTAAGCTTAATTATTCAATTATTAACTCGAACTACCTCTATTGTCTTATTGATCCATCTCTCAGCCAGGAAAATGCCTACTCCCCCTAAGCCATCATCCTTACCTACCCAGAAAAGCTTATAGCTAAGATGTTTGCCTGCGACTAGTCTCGCAGAGGCACCTCTCTATCTCACCTCTTGCACACAGCACACATCCACATGCCTTCTTTCCAGCATCTCCACTATTTCACCAGATCTACCTGTGAGAGTGCCAACATTAAGTGTTGCAACTCTGAGATGCGACGTCTTCATATTAAAGCATTGGGCTTGCAATCAAAAGGTTGTGAGTTCAATTCTCGGACCAGGTGATGTGTTGTTTCCTTGAGCAAGACACTTCATTTCACTTTGCATATGCATTACTTATGTTTCAAATATTTTCTTGACTGAAAAAGATTTCTAATTTTTGGCTGGGGGCTGCATTGTTTAGCATTTTGGTTGCGTAAGGGCCTGTAACCTTAAAAGTATCCAACTAAATTCCTTCATGCTCTCCACCACTGCAGTCCCACATGTTTACTGTTCTCTAACTATTGCTTTCATTGTACCATAGCACAACAAATACATGTTCGGTTTGTCGAATGCCTTTTTACTTAACCCTATCGTTTTGGCTTTCATGGATTGAACATTTTACTCTCAGGCACCCAATTAAGTTAAACTCTTGGTAATCTACGACAAATTTTATTTTATAAGCACAAAATGTAGACACCATCCCCAGGCCGAGGTATTCCGTACTTCTCTGTACTGTTTCAGTAAGGAGGGATAAACATGCCAATCTATGTTTAGAATCCTGAGCAACGCCGGGCCATTCTGCTATTATATATATATATATATACATTTTTGTTCTAAATGGCAGAATACAATGTATGTAATCTGAGTTTTTCAAATGTTAATAATAACATTCAATTTGTTTGCAATTATGCAAACGAGCCTCATTTTTAAAGCCATGTCAGTTGAATGAACCCTTCATTCTTGCTCTTGTGTTGGCAGACACTAATGTGTCTGCAGTTCTGTTTACATGCCAACAGAAGAGCAAGAATGAAGGGTTCATTCTACTGACATGGCTTTAAAAGTGAGGCTTGTTTGCATAATTGCAAACGATATATACATATATACATATATATATATACATATATTTTGAGTATATGTTGGTTGTTTACCGACACCTCAGTATACAGATTGGAGCACTCGACGAAGTACTCAGGTTGGTTTGTTTACTCCGGAGTAATGTAAAATAATTAAGTCAAATATGTAAAATTTGGCTTCATTTATTATAGATATACTGCTATATATATTTCGGTGACAGCCATCATTGGCTGTGACCTGTTCAGGCAGTCCGAATTGGATACATATATATATATATACATATATATATATATACATATATTCATATATATATGTTAGTGTGGAAGATAGACGTTAAACGATGATGATGATATACATATATATATACATATATATATATATATATATATATATGCATATATACATACATATATATATATATATACATCATCATCATTATCATCATCATCATCATCATTTTACATCCGCTTTTCCCTGCTTGCAAGGGTGGGACGGGTCTTATTCAGCACAGCATCTCTCCACTCGTCACGGTCCTTCGTCATCTCCACCGTGAGCTTCAATGATCTGAGGTCTGTTCTCACCACCTCCGCCCATGTTTTTCGTGGTCTACCTCTACCACGTCTTCCTTCAACTGGCATTTCCTGGCACTTCTTCACCCATCGGTCATCCTCCATGCGCATCACATGTCCATACCACCTCAGTCTCCTCTCCCATACACTGCATTCTATCCCTCTCAGACACAGTTTCTCTCTCAACACATTTATGCTGGGTCGTTCACGCACATTTACACTGCACATCCAACGGAGCATGCTTGCCTCATTTCTCTCCAGCCGTCACATATCCTCTGCAGTTGCTGCCCATGTCTCACTACCATGCAGCATCGCTCTCCTCACACAGGCATCATACAACCGGCCTTTCGTACGCAGGGAGAAACCCTTCTTCGTCAACAGAGGAAGCAGCTCCCTAAACTTCTTCCAACCCGTCCTTATTCTAGATACTATGGCCTCGGAACACCCTCCTCCCATTCTAATCTGATCTCCTAGTTACAGGAAGCTATCCACCACTTCTATAGCGCCCTCCTGCATTTGAAAAATGTGTCTATCAATGCGACTTCTACTGTCTAATTTCCCTGTACATCTACTGCATACATATTTCTCCCTACTCGTTAGTTTGCCTGCTATCCCACTACATCTCTTGTGTACCCAGGATCTGCATTGTGTGCATTTTATAGAATTTATGCCAGTTCCTTTTTTGCATATCGAACATGGCCATTTCCCTGACGGAATCAGGGTTTTGTCCTCTTTTCTACTCATCAACACTTTTGTCTTAGCTAGGTTCACTCTCAGTCCTCTTGCTTCCAACTGCTGTTTCCATAGCCACAATTTATTCTCTAGCTCCCCTACTGATTCTGCTATAAGAACCAGATCGTCAGCATATATATATATATAAGTGAACTAGGTTAGAAATTAGGAATAAGAGCGATCAGATGCTGTTTACTCGAGATAAGACTGTGTTGGTATGGTCACGTGATGTGCAAGTAACACGGCAGTTGTATAAAAAAGGGCAAGGCGATCAAAATTGATGGAAGTTACGGAGTAGGTAGACCCAGAAAAACCTGGGACGATTTGATAAATTCAGACCTTACACACTTACACCTCTCTAAGACAATGTCACTGGACCAAGATCTTTGGCACTACGCAGTAATACAGAAGACCCGCCTTGCCTATGTACGAGGCGAAATCTACTTTCTCCATAAAGTTATGTTGGTACCACAACATCCAGTCCAAAATAAATGAGGTTGTGTACGTGTCACGACAAAAGAAACACACAGTCCACTGTAATGTGGCCGTGTAGGTAACACGGCAAAAACCTGCCAGTCCACACTGTAAACGTGGTTGGTGGTAGGAAGGGCATCCAGCTATAGAAAACTTGCCAGACAGTCCTATACAAGCGAGACATGGTCACCCGACCATTCTTGCCCCAAGTAAGACAACTCCCGTCTAAGCCCATGCTAGCGTGGAAGATAGACGTTTTATATATATATATATATATATATATACATATATACATACATATATATATACATATATACATACATAAATACATACATATATAAATACATATATATATATAGAGATATATATATATACATATATATACATATATATACATATATATATATAAATATACATATATATACATATATATATACACATATATACATACATAAATACATATATATACATATATATATACACATATATACATAAATATACATATATATATATATACATATATATATATACATATATATATACACATATCATCGTCATCGTTTAACGTCCATCTTCCACGCTAGCATGGGTTTGGACGGGAATTTTCGCACTTGAGGCAAGATTGGTTGTCTTGCTCGCATAGGACTGTCTGGCAAGTTTTCTACGGCTGGATGCCCTTCCTAACACCAACCACGTTTACAGTGTGGGCTGGGAGGTTTTTACCGTGTTACCTACACGGCCACATTACAGTGTGGACTGTGTGTTTTTTTTGTCGTGACACCTACACGACCTCATTTATTTAGTACTGGATGTTGTGGTACCAACATAACTTTACATCGAAGGGGGGGTATTTTGGTAAGAGGTGCCTACTGACTGTACATTTTGCTTTGCACTTAGACAAGGCGAGTCTTCTGTATTACCGCGTAGTGCCAAAGATCTCGGTCCAGTGACATTGTCTTGGAGAGGTGTAAGTGTGTGAGGTTGGAATTTATCAAGTCATCCCAGGTTTTTCTGGGTCTGCCTACTCCGTGGCTACCATCTAATTTGATCGACCTGCACTTTTTTATACAGCTGTCGTCTTTCATACGCATCACGTGACCATACCAACGTAGTCTTCTCTTGAGTAAACAGCATCTGATCCCTCTTATTCCTAATTTCTCACTTAGTTCTTTTATGCTTTGCCATTCACGTATATTACTATTACACATCCAACGGAGCATGCAAGCTTCGTTCCTCTCCAGTCTGCGTTGATCCTCTGCACACAATGCCCATGTATCACTGCCATATAACATTGTTGTTTGTATGCAGGCATCATACAGCCTGCCTTTCATTTTTAGAGAGAAACATTTAGCGGCCAATAGTGGTATAAGCTCTCTGAACTTTTTCCATTCCGTTCTCACTCTAGCTACTGTACTTTCAGAGAACCCACCACCACTGCTGATTTTGTCACCCAGGTAACGGAAGGTGTCCACTATTTCTATAGAACCCTGAGCATCGGCCACATATAAAATCTATATTCTTAGTTAGCTTACCTATGATCCCACTACATCTTTTATGCACCCATACTTTGCATTTGGGACATGGAGTTTCTGCCTACTCCTACGAGACGTACTAGACAGCAGAAGAGGACTATCCTCAGGAGAAAAATATGGAAGCTAAAGGACCCCACAGCCAGAAATAAATTTCAAAGCATATTGCTTGATGCTTTCGACAGTAAGGAAGAGCAATTAGAGTCGTATAATATAGAGGAACAGTGGGAATTCCTGAAAGCAAACCTGCTGACGGCGGCAGACGAAGTCTGTGGCTGGAGCAGGCCTGTAGGTAGGAGGAGAGTAACATGGTGGTGGAACAGTAAGGTGGAGGAGTCAATTAAGGCCAAAAAGCAGGCTTGGAAAGTATGGCGGGATGAGGGAAGTAGAGAAGACTATCAAGTGGCCAGGAGGGAAGCTAGGAGACAAGTGTACTTCGCAAGAAGGGAAGCAGAGGAAAGAAAGTTCAAGCATGTTCTACAACGCGAGGACCAAAAACGTGAGGTGTTCAGGATTGCTAGGCAATGTGTCAAGGAAAACCGTGATATTGTCAGGGAGAAGTGTGTACTTAATGATGAAGGCGTACTTGCCATCACTGACGCCGATAAGAAGGCAGCATGGAAGAGTCACTACGAAAGGCTTCTAAATGAGGAGAATAAATGGGAGAAAGACAGTCTCCCCCACATCGACCCAATAGAGGGACCAGCAGTGTTAGTCGAAGGTAGTATAATAAGTAAGGCAATCAAACATATGAAGGCGGGTTAGGCGGCTGGGCCTTCGGAAATAGTTGCTGAGATGCTGAAAGCCTCTGGAACGGTGGGAGACACCATGGTCTCCCGGATAGTAAACCAAGTCATACAGAATGGGGTTGTTCCGAAGGACTGGCGTAGCAGCATCATCATTAACTGTTACAAGGGTAAAGGAGATGCCCTAGATAGGTGTAACTATAGAGGCATTAAATTAATTGACCAGGTCATGAAGGTCACGGAAAAAGTAATAGCGCAACTAATCAGAGAGAGAATTGATCTAGATGAAATGCAGTTCGGGTTTGTGTCAGGCAAAAGTACCACAGACGCTCTTTTCATTGTACGACAACTACAGGAGAAGTACCTAGCTAAAAGTAAACCCCTATACTTAGCTTTTGTTGACTTGGAGAAAGCCTTCGACAGAGACCCCCGTTCCATTATCTGGTGGGCTCTTAGAAAACTAGGTGTTGACGAATGGCTTGTCAGAGCTATACAAGCCATGTATAAAGAAATAGTCAGCAAGGTTAGAATTAACAACGAATATAGTGAAGAGTTTAG
>OZ024741.1:268640134-268642634 GCA_964016885.1 Eledone cirrhosa | reverse complement strand
TACAGCGTGGACTGTGTGTTTTTTGTCGTGACACCTACACGATCTCATTTGTTTCGGCCTGGATGTTGTGGGACCAACATAACTTTACATTGAAAGGGGCGGTGTGGGTGGGGTGGAGGTGGTGGGACGGGGGTGTGTTTTGATAGAGGTGCCTACTGACTGTAGTAGGTTTTTACTTTGTATTTAGGTAAGGCGGGTCTTCTCTATTACTGAGTACCGCCAAAGGTCTCGGTCCAGTGACATTGTCTTGGAGAGGTGTAAGCGTGTGAGGTCGGAATTTATCAGCTCGTCCCATGTTTTTCTGGGTCTGCCTACTCCGTGGCTACCGTCTATCTTTATTGCCCTGCACTTTGTTATACAGCTGTCGTCTTTCATGCGCATCACGTGACCGTACCAACGTAGCCTTCTCTCGAGTAAACAACATCTGATCCCTCTTATTTCTAATTTTTTCCTTAGTTCGTTTATGCTTTGCCGTTCACGTATATTACTATTGCACATCCAGCGGAGCATGCAAGCTTCGTTCCTCTCTAGTCTGCGTATATCCTCTGCACACAATGCCCAGGTCTCACTGCCATGCAGCATTGCTGTTCGTATGCAGGCATCGTATAACCTGCCTTTCATTTTTAGGGAGAACCCTCTAGCGGCTAATAGTGGTATAAGCTCTCTGAACTTTTTCCATCCAGTTCTGACTCTAGCTACTGTACTTTCAGAGCACCCTCCCCCACTGCTGATTTTGTCACCCAGATAACGGAAGCTGTCCACTATTTCTATAGAACCCTCTGCGCAGTTGAAGGAGCTAGTATTTTGTGGGCACTTGCTGCTACTTATTGCACCAGAGCACCGGCCACATGTAAAATCTATGTTCTTAGTTAGCTTACCTGTGATCCCACTACATCTTTTATGCACCCATACTTTGCATTTGGGACATAAAATGGAGTTTCTACCTACGCCTTTCCTACACACTGAGCATGGCCATTTCCCCGATGGGACCGCCGCCTTATTTTCTTTCCTACAAACTAGAACTTTAGTCTTAGCCAGGTTAATTTTAAGGCCTTTTGATTCTAGGCCGTGCTTCCACGTTTGGAATTTCTTCTCTAGTTCGGTCATTGATTCAGCTATGAGCGTTAGATCATCTGCGTATAGGAGTTCCCATGGGCAGCCGGTCTTGAACTCCTCTGTTATAGCCTGAAGGGCAATAATAAATAGTAGGGGGCTAAGTACAGAGCCCTGATGGACACCAACTTTTACGCTAAACTCTTCACTATATTCGTTGTTAATTCTAACCTTACTGACTATTTCTTTATACATGGCTTGTATAGCTCTCACAAGCCATTCGTCAACACCTAGTTTTCTAAGAGCCCACCAGATAATGGAACGGGGGACTCTGTCGAAGGCTTTCTCCAAGTCGACAAAAGCTAAGTATAGGGGTTTACTTTTAGCTAGGTACTTCTCCTGTAGTTGTCGTACAATGAAAAGAGCGTCTGTGGTACTTTTGCCTGACACAAACCCGAACTGCATTTCATCTAGATCAATTCTCTCTCTGATTAGTTGCGCTATTCATGACCTGGTCGATTAATTTAATGCCTCTATAGTTACTCCTATCTAGGGCATCTCCTTTTCCCTTATAGCAGTTAACGATGATGCTGCTACGCCATTCCTTCGGAACAACCCCATTCTGTACGACTTGGTTAACTATCCGGGTGACCATGGTGTGTCCCACCGAACCAGATGCCTTCAGCATCTCAGCAACTATTTCCAAAGGCCCAGCCGCCTTACCCGTCTTCATATCTTTGATTGCCTTACTTATTATACTACCTTCAACTAACACTGCTGGTCCCTCTATTGGATCGATCTGGGGGAGACTGTCTTTCTCCCATTTGTTCTCCTCATTTAGAAGCCTTTCGTAGTGACACTTCCAAGCTACCTTCTTATCAGCGTCGGTGATGGCAAGTATGCCATCATCGTTAAGTACACACTTCTCCCCGACAATATCACGGTTTTCCTTGACACATTGCCTGGCAATCCTGAACACCTCACGTTTTTGGTCCTCACGTTGTAGAACATGCTTGAACTTTCTTTCCTCTGCTTCCCTTCTTGCGAAGTACACTTGTCTCCTAGCTTCCCTCCTGGCCACTTGATAGTCTTCTCTACTTCCCCCATCCCGCCATACTTTCCAAGCCTGCTTTTTGGCCTTAATTGACTCCTCCACCTTACTGTTCCACCACCATGTTACTCTCCTCCTACCTACAGGCCTGCTCCAGCCACAGACTTCGTCTGCCGCCGTCAGCAGGTTTGCTCTCAGGAATTCCCACTGTTCCTCTATATTATACGACTCTAATTGCTCTTCCTTACTGTCGAAAGCGTCAAGTAATTTGCTTTGAAATTTATTGCTGGCTATGGGGTCCTTTAGCTTCCATATTTTTCTCCTGAGGATAGTCCTCTTCCGCTGTCTAGTACGTCTCGTCCTGACTATGAGGTCGCTAATTATCAGTCTATGTTG
>OZ024741.1:268540134-268635134 GCA_964016885.1 Eledone cirrhosa | reverse complement strand
AAGCGAAGTATAAATGAACTAAGAGGGAAACTAAGCATAAGAGGTATCAAATCTTGTGTTCTGGAGAGGAGATTGCGTTGGTATGGACATGTGATGCTTATGAAGGGCGACAGCTGTATAAAAAAAGTGTAGGGCAATGAAAATTGATGGAAACTGCGGAGTGGGTAGACCAAGAAAAACCTGGGACGAAGTGATAAAAACTGACCTCGCCCACCTATACCTCTCTAAGACAATGACACTGGATTGAGACCTTTGGCGCCATGCAGTTGTACAGAAGACCCAACTACCATTGCATACAAACCTAGTCAGTAGGCACCTCTTAATTCAATGTACACCCCACCGCCACACCCTACCCCACCCTCCCTCTCCCGTTCCGTCCACTGTGTCGACGACACAATAGTCCACACTGTAAAGTGGCCATGTAGGAGACACGGTGAAAGGGCTCCCAGTCTACACTGTAAATGTGGTTGGTGTTAGGAAGGGCATCCAGCTGTAAAACAAACCTGCCAGAGAGGTTCCGTACAAGCGAGACATGGTCTCCCGACCATTCCCACATCAAATGGAACAAAACCGTCTAACCCATGCTAGCGTGGAAGATGGTCGTTAAACGATGATGATGATGATATATATATAAACTGTGATAATTATTGCTATTTTGCTGAACTCCTTTGTAGAGTTTTTTTTTCAGAATGTATTTGACTGCTATTTCTTGTAAATAAACATTCACTTCCATCCTGACGTCACTAGCCCCGTTTTTTCCTCATGTGCTTTTTCATAAATACACATGAAGGCGAACTAGCCAGTTTTAGAATTCCCTTTTTCGGATTATACTACTGTGAGAGCCCTGGTTTCTGTTGAGCTCTGCTGATGAATGAAATCCAACCGTGACCATCTCCACTGAAAGTTTTCATGAAATAGTCTTTTAAGACTATACAGAGCATTTGATGTTATTCCAAATTGAAGGATAAGTGTTTCAAACTTTATTTTATCATGAGTTAAATAAAGGTCTATAGATTTTTCCCTGGATTTTACTAAATTCTGTGGATGAATTTATATCCTGATTCTCTTTTGAGATGAGTTTGAGTTATTTTTCCTAAATCTTTCGTTAACTACTTTTCCCATCTTGACGTTATAGTCGCATATATGTTATAGAATGCTGTTAGCTTCTTGCTAAAACAATCTCTATACCTCTCATTTATATTTATACTCGGATTCTTTTCCTAGAGTGCTTAAACTATCTGTGACTAATCTCGGTTTTTTTCATAAAAACTGTGATAATTATTGCTATTTTGCTGAACTCCTTTGTAGAGTTTTTTTTCAGAATGTATTTGACTGCTATTTCTTGTAAATAAACATTCACTTCCATCCTGACGTCACTAGCCCCGTTTTTTCCTCATGTGCTTTTTCATAAATACACATGAAGGCGAACTAGCCAGTTTTAGAATTCCCTTTTTCGGATTATACTACTGTGAGAGCCCTGGTTTCTGTTGAGCTCTGCTGATGAATGAAATCCAACCGTGACCATCTCCACTGAAAGTTTTCATGAAATAGTCTTTTAAGACTATACAGAGCATTTGATGTTATTCCAAATTGAAGGATAAGTGTTTCAAACTCTATTTTATCATGAGTTAAATAAAGGTCTATAGATTTTTCCCTGGATTTTACTAAATTCTGTGGATGAATTTATATCCTGATTCTCTTTTGAGATGAGTTTGAGTTATTTTTCCTAAATCTTTCGTTAACTACTTTTCCCATCTTGACGTTATAGTCGCATATATGTTATAGAATGCCGTTAGCTTCTTGCTAAAACAATCTCTATACCTCTCATTTATATATATATATATATATATAATAGTGAAGCCATTCCTATAAGCTGTACTTTTGTAATGTAATATATCTCTTCCAACCAAATATTTATCTGTCAATCGAAGATGTTTACACATTGTTTAGTAATGTCTAACAAACCTACATGTCTAAGAAGTGAGTGCACAAAGAAAAAACAAAAAAAAATGCACCATTCATTTTAATGGCATCCTACAGGCAGAGACAGGAAATAAGGTTCGTAATTAAGTAATTCTTCTTGATATTCTTTGGCATGTAGCATCTCGCATGGCAGTACAGTATCATATTTGTGCTCTCATTTCAGTGTGTGAGAGGGTGTGACAGCAGAGTCCTTCAATATGCCTTCCAGAGTGTCATATCACAAGCAACTCTCTCCAAATGATCCGGCTGGATGCCCAAGCGAGACCAACTGAGTTCATGGATGTTATCCAACCATCTTCCTCTGGATCTCCAGTCAATTGGCTTTGCTTGTGAAATCTGTCCACCAATTCTTTCCTTAGACAGTCTAATCACATAAGCGTAGTATCAGAGCTGTGAGCTCTCAATTTGAAAGGTAAAAACTCCCTGATCTCTGTACTACACACTCTATCGAATAACATTACTCCAAAGACTCTTCAGAGAAACTCTTTTTCGACCACTTGTATTTGCGATAGTAATCTTTCAATCATTACTAAAGAGGGTCCAGAAGAGAACAAACTTTAACTATTGAAGGTGTAGGTGATAGAGAACAAAGTGACAGGTTACCATTATTTTCCTCATTTGCAAAGGGTAAGAATTTCAACTCAAAAAGTAAAGATCTGTAAAGCCTGAACTGGTACTTTATTTATCAACCCCAAAGGGAGGAAAGGCAAAGTCGGTAATATATGAAGACATACACAGACAATTACACACACAACAGATTTTCATACAGTTTGTCTACCACATGCATGCATATACAAACATAAACACACACATACATATATCATTTTATGTCCACCTCTCTATACTGGCATAGGTTGGATAGGCCATTAAGGTCAACATCAGTTCTCATTCGGAGTTACTGCCTTTCTAGATGCATTGGGGGACCCGAGCTTACATATTCTATTTTTGGCATGGTTTCTATGGCAGGATGTCATACAAAGTGCACTGGATACATTTTAGTGTACCACCAACACAAGTAAGCTTGCCTTGTCCCCTACAAAACTAAGGAGTTCTCTCTGCTCTGTATCACATCTGTTCTTTCAATATAAACATGACCAAGTGTGTCAACAGAAGTGATGCTCAAAACAGCATAGAAGAAGAGAGTGATGGTAGAGGAGGAAGTAATGAAGGAGAGAGTGATAGCTACAGACTGGTTGTTGGTATTTAGTTGCAAGTTAAATAGATAACAGCTTGAGCAGCATGAAATGATAGTAATAAAGATGAGTTGTGATAGGGTAAAGTGGGATAGATATCTTTCTTTATTTGCCACAGGGGTGTACAAAAATGGGACATTACATGACATGACGGCGGGGGTTTTACATAAAAATCATATAACTTTAACATTAATAAATAACAATAAACTATATATAATAAAATAACAATTGAAATCCCCAATAGGGGGGAACGTTACTGCATGGTTGTTTTACACCCCGTGGATAGAACAACCCTCAACACCAGGAACACGTTTTGTAGGTGTTCCTGTCTTCGCCACATTCACCCACCTTTCAGCGAATTTACTGGGGTGTAGCACCTCTCTCTCCTCTCTCACCTTCCTTCTGGGATAAGTTGTTGTCTGGAGAGTAAGGTGTTTGCCCTCAGTCCTTTTAACCTCGTCCACCATATTACCTCTTTCGCCATAGCCACCAGTAAGAGGAAAACCGCCTCTCCTTCGTTCTTAAATGAAGGCGGCAGGGTGATCCTCACAATGGACTCGGCTGACAACTGGATGCGTCCCGCACGTGACAGTAGCTGTTCGACATAATTCCACAGGTTGGTCACCCCTGGACACTGAACAATTGCGTGCAGAACGGTTTAGATGTCCTGCTCGCATCTTGGACAGGTCCTTTTGGTAGAATCTCTGCCAGGGCGTCCGTGCCTGTAGATTTTGTGTCTCGAACTGGTAGAGCTCCTCGGTAGCACTGCCAAGCCAGAGACCTCTGGAAGCTATCCATAGGCCCTGGATGGAAAGTCCTCCCGAACAGACTGGTCAGTTCGTCCTCCTCGATGCCCAGAGTTTCCCCGAGAACGTCATCGCACTTATCCTCCACTAATCCCCTATAGAATGTCGAAGTGGAATCTCCACTGATTGCCGTTTCCGCTTGGTAGAGGGCTGTGAGTGCCTGTAGGCACTCGAGGTGCCAGGCACCCATTTTCGGTCTTCGCTTGACCCAGGATTGCAGCTCTGTTAGTGAGACGAGTTGTGGAAGAGCTTGTCTCACAAACGACAGCCACACCGGTTCACCGGTCAGGAATACCTGGAGATGGCGTAGCCTCAGTGCGTGTTTGCGCATCATCAGCCACGGCATGCCCAGCCCTCCATTAGAAGGGTGTTGACAGCAGATGGATCTCCTCACCAATGGAGCCTGTTTCTTCCAGAAGAACTTGAAGAGTAGGCGTTCCATTTTGGTAAGGTATTCGTGGGGGGGCAAGGCACGACTGTCAAGCGGTCGTAGATGACGGACACTATGTAAGTGTTCGCCACCTCCGTTCGACCTTTCAAGGAGAGCTTGCACTCAGCCCACTTCTGGGTGAGTGCAAACACCTTCACCGTGACCTCGTTCTAGTTCTTGTCCACCTGGATGTCTGGACCAAACCAGACTCCGAGCAATTTCAAGCAACAGAGATAGTGGATAATGGTAGCTGTTATTAAGAGTCACGTGGAAGAGGGAGAATGATGATTAGAAAGCCTCATATAGGAAAGAGAGTGATTGAGAGAGAATTATGGTCAGCAAAAGGGCATGATGGTCAGGAATAGTGAATATGTCCCGTTTCATTATATTGGCATAACGACAGAAGAATATAAAAACAACAGATAAGTCATGGTGGGAGAAAGTGATATTATCATCATCACCATCATTTAATGTCCATTTTCCATAGGTTAGACAAGTTTTCATATTATGAGGCCAGCCACATTAGGTGGCCACATCTTGCACATACAGAACTGTTTTTTGGCTTAAGTTTATGTCCTTCCTAGCACTACCACTAGCACTTTACAGGATGAACTGGGTGCTTTTCGTTGTGAATATTGTATAGTCACCAGTTTGTTGTGAGTGTTGTATAGTCACCAGTATGTTGTGACTTTTGTATAGTCTCTAGTGTGTTGTGACTGTTGTATAGTCACTAGTATGCTGTAACTGTTGTATAGTCTCTAGTGTGTTGTGACTGTTGTATAGTCAACAGTGTTGTGTCTGTTATAAAGTCAGCAGTGTTGTGACTGTTATATAGTCATGTTGTGTTGTATCTATTGTAAAGTCACCAGTATATTGTGACTGTTATACAGTCACCAGTGTTGTGTCCATTTGTCTGAGAGAGAGAGAGTTTGAAAATATGAGCATCCCAATGCAGAAATGAGTGTAATAACAGTTAATCACTATACATTAAAGTTGAAAATTAGGTAAAGTATCCCTGGAAAGAAAAAGGATGGACAAAGGCACCTGCGAGGAATTAAACCTAATATATATCAAATACTATGTGAGTGCATTAACCAGGGGTATTTTACACAATTTTTTCAGCTATTATTTATAGTGATCAACTGTTATTATTTTCTATATTGGGATGCTCCTATTTTCAAATTTCAAAATCTCCTCGATCAATCGATTGATAAGATCCCAAACCTCATTCGCTTAACAAGTGGGGTGGAGTTCGTCAAATTGATCCAAGGAAACTGTCTATCTACTGGCCGCAACTCCTGGCAAAGGGAGCAATATGAAATAAAGATATAACGCATCGCCCACTCCGGGAATCAAACTCATAAACTCACGATTGCAAATCCAATTCTCTAACCACTAAGCCACGTGCCTATACCAACTGTTTTGTGTTTTGTAATTCATAAAATTTGTTAAAATTTCAAAAAAAAAAATCTTCTTTATCAGACTAAGAGAGCGTCATAAAACACAAGATTTCTCTTCTCCCAAATTAGGAACTTCACTGTATCTTCATTAATAATTTGTTAACATATTTCTAATGAAATACTTTGTATATTAGTTATTTGATGAAGAACTGGGGGAGGATTTACTAAAATTATAAGATGATATTTGTAACATAACAAAAGTTTCTAATATAAAATTATGTTGGAAGGTTTTAATTTAAGTAAGAGCCCTTTAAAATGGGTGGTTTTGTTTCATAGAAACAGAGGCAGTTTGGAGTGGGTTGGTGTTTAAAAGTTTAAGACATTTTTTTTCATTTCAGAACATGTCTGACATGTTTATCTGAGGCATTTATGTCAATGCCTAATTTCAATTCTTCTCTTCTATTCACAATCAGCACATCACAGGAAATTATATCTGTTTATATTATGTGTCAACAGAAATCTTGCAGCTCCAGCTCAAATGTTAGATGTGTGAGGATATATACCTTACTTTAAAGAAAAACAAGTACGAGTTGGTGTCAGGAAGGGCATCTAGCCACAGAATTCTGTCTCAAAATGCCTTAGTTCACCTATGCAAGCATAGAAAAACAAAACAATTTGTATGTATGTACCCTCAACTCCTGATGGAGTCATCGGGAACCAGTGACATACAGCGTGTCTCAAGCATTTTAAACCTAGCTGTGACCATCCCCTCTTCAGGCCTGAACACAGCCAATTTCTTCCAGAGAAAGACAGAGAGCGATAGAGAAGAAGTGAGAGAGAGATATTGAGGATGAATCAACCCCAGTTCTGGAGTGGTACTTTTTTTATCAACTTCAAAAGGACAAAGTTAACCTCAGTAGGATTTGAATTCAGAGTGCAGAGAGCCAGAACATATACAGCAGACCATTTTATCTGACATCCTCTGCCAATTCACCACCTGTAAAGCTATTTATTTAGTTGGAAAAGACAAGTTCGGTCATTCTGATAGCCCAATATCAGTTAGGACAAAAGAGATTTGAACTTCTACTATCCTACTTACTAAAAAGGATAGCTATCGTTTCTCTGGTTGATAAGTTACATTTGAACTTCTTTTTTTTTTTTTTTTTTTTTGTTACTATTTGTAGTTGTAATGGAGGTACTTGTATGCAGATTACCTGGTGTTAATAGCAGAAAATGTGGATGGACTGAGGGAGAAGATGAATAGGAGGAAAGGAATATATGGAAGCAAAAAGTATGAAGGTGAATAGTAAGATGATGGTAAGGGCAAGTGATAAAGCATTTGGTGTGATAGAAGGAACAGGAAGGTGGTCGTGTGCAGTGTGCAGGAAGGGTGTTGGAGTGAACTCCATTAATCATATGAGATGCACTGGGTGGGTACATAAAAATGTAGTGGTGTGAAGGGATTATAAATAACATAGTAGCTACATTTAAATGTAAGGAGTAGATATGGAGAAGATGTTAAGCTGGATCATGGGAATGGTGTTAAAAGGGAAGGTATGAAAATGTTTTGTTACCTAGGTACCTAGAAGACATGTTGAACAGACACTGCATCAGTATCTTAAGTGAGATGTGAATGGAAAAACTTTCAGGAAGTGTGTGATGTGCTAATGAGGAAGATTGTATCACTGAAACTATATGGTGCAGGTGTGATAAGTGCCATGATTTATGTGAGTGAGACATGGGTGATAAACAAAGAGCAACAGAGAAAGCTGGAAAGAATGGAAATAAGAATGGTCCACTAAATGAGAGGAACATTGCTGAGATATAGAAAAACAAACAATGAAGTGCAGAGAATGGTTGAAATAGAACAAGTGATGAATGTTTTGAGTAGAAGTAGAATGAGATGGTTGGGTCATGTGTTGAGGAAAGATGAAAATGAGCATGAGGAGTGATGGAAATGAATGAGGAAGGAAGTAGAGGAAAGGGAAGACCAAGAGAGATAAGGCTAAAGATTATGGAGGAAGATATATATGCCAAGGAGTTGGTAAGGAGAGATGCAGACGATGGGGATAGTGGAGAAGCTTGCCATGGGTCCTACAGGGCTAAGCTGATTAAATTGACCCCAGTACTTGATTGGTACACAATTTCATACTGACAACAACAATAATGAAAAAAAAAACAGGAAGTACTATTATTATCTCCCCTCGAATGTCATAAGTTTGTACAGAATATATTTAACATTTTTGATACCAAACGGCCTGAAACTCTGCAGGATTTATGATACAAAACTGCTTATATTAAAACCGTTTATCATAATTTTATTAGAAAAATGTTTCAAGTAAAGTTCTAATTAATGAAAAACTTATATCATTCATTAAATTCCTCCAAATATTTGGTTATTTTCAAAATTAATTGAAACACATCCTCCCGTTCCGTCCACTGTGTCAATGACACAACAGTCCACACCGTAATGTGGCAATGTAGGAGACACAGTGAAAAGGCTCCCAGTCCACACTGTAATTGTGGTTGGTGTTAGGAAGGGCATCCAACTGTAAAAGACAACCTGTCAGAGATGCTTCCGTGCAAGCAAGACATGGTCTCCCGACCATTTCCACATCAAATGGAACAAAACCGTCTAACCCATGCTAGCGTGGAAGATGGACGTTAAACGATGATGATGATGATGATGATGATGAGGCAGAGTATTTCATTAGAAATATGGTTAATGAAAAGTTTTTAAAAAAAAACACTTCACACACACAAATATATTTTGTAAAGCTGACACAAAATATTTAAAAATTAACATTTAAAACCTCTCCATGGCACTAAAATAATTTATATCACCACAATATTCACACAGAAATACTTTAGGAAGCATTTTTACTACTCCGACACAGAACACCCAGTATTCCAAACTACATCCACATCAGATTAAACATACCTTATCACCAGAGGGAAGGTCTAATAACCTAAGAAAAATCTCACATTCTGTAGACAGATATCACAAATGACATTCATAAACTAGGAGGAGACAATACCATACAAGAAATATAGGCTTTCTAAATAAAAAAAAACAACACAAAACACCTTAATATGGCACACCATCATTGAGGCCATCAACTCCCTGATTTTGTTACACACATGAAAAGCAGCACCTTAATCCTTTCATATCTACATCTCTAATGAAATATACTCTATTTCATTTAATTAATGAAGAATTTTGAATGATTTACTAAAATTATTAATTATTTCATTACTAAGATAGTAACTTAATGTAAAAATGGTGGTTTAAAATGGGTGGTTTTATTTCATTGAACTAGAATCGGTGTTGGCTGGGTTGATAACAAAAGGGTTAATGCTCTCTTAAACCCAATCACAGGGGATGACTTCACTACACTCAATATGTCAGTTTTCAAATAGTACAGATATACAAGAGGCAACATAATAGCATCACAGCTAAACTCTCTTGACATCCTAAACATTCTACACCAACACACACACACCTCACCAAGCCAACTATAACTTCTGCTCTACACACTTAGCTGCAGCAATTATGAGGTTATGGGGCCTTGCCATTAGTGTGTGGGGGGGGGGGGGACATCACATGAATAGAAGGAGATTAGCAACAGGATCTGCTTCTTCACCAGTCTGGGTCTCTTTCTCTTCATCCAGAATAGAGTGCAAACACATCAGTGGGTTGTGCTCTAGGAAATTTCCTTGAGAATTATATTAAGAGTGTATGCATCTATGGAATGCCCAGCCACTTACATGTTAATTTCATGAAAAGGTTGTTCTGCTGATCTAACAACTGCAACACTCATCATCAAAGTCAACAATTCTTGTTTGGTGTTCAGATTTATTTTGGTGGTGTGCAGTTTTGATATTTTGTGTTTGAGGTTGTCTCTGCTTATTATAAGCTTGGCTATTTCTGTTATGTAAATGGGATTGTAATATATTTATGTTGTTTTATGAGCTGTATGTTTTTGGAGGCAAGCTTTTGTTGAATGTAATGTGCTGTAGTGCCCATACTGGTATTAGTAGTGTTGTTGAATTCTGAAACTTTTGATTTAAACCGGCTGTTTCCGACCAGAATTCTCTCACCTCTTTCAGTTCAGCCAGCTGTAACTGGCCACTCATATTGATGTTGTGGTATTATTCTCAAAATAAATAATATAAAAATCTCATAGATTCAATATTGTGAGATAATTATGTGAGGTAAAACCTTTACTGTGAAAATACAATAGTAAATATAGAGTAATGTAAATGCTAAAGGGTTAATGGAACTCATTTCATTATTTTGTTGTTTTTTGTTTTGTTTTGTTTTGTTTTTTGTAAGTTTGTAAAAATGTTTTTTTGCATTCTTCATTTATTTATGAGTGCTTTGTTATAATAATGGTAGGTGGTTTGAGGAATGTTAGGCAATTTTTTACCAGTAATTTGTGAAATGAGAAATGTAAATTTACTATATTACTAGTCCTGCACTAATTGTCACTCTTATCTAGTGGCATATGTCCATGAAACTCTACCTACTCAGACTCAGATCAGAAATTATTGGGTCCACCTAGCTCACCCACAGACACATCTACATTCTATTCTGGATGGACAAAGAAAAAGAGGTCCACACTGGTGAAGAAGCAGGCCCCATCACTAATCCCCTTCCACTTGTGATGCCACTGCCCACCATATTTCCAGAATAGACCCCATACTTCTAGCAAGGCCCCTAACTTTCTGGCAAGGCCTCTATAACTTCATATAATTGTTGCAGTTAAGTGTATGGAGCAGAAGTTGTAGTTCCTGCCTATCCAATTTCAAGTCGAGTTGACCAGAAGAAATGGTAAATGACTCTTGTCCAAGATGCCCTGCAGTGGAATCAAATCTAGGACCTGATGATTGTGTAGCAAACTTCTTAAACATTCAGCCATGTTGCTACCAAATAACATCAAACAACTAATCAAGGAAATTAAAAAAATAAACAACAATGGTCACACAACACCCCATATCAAAATAACATAGCCTCATTGCAATACCAACCAAATACCCTCATCAATGTAAATTAGTCACACACACCATCATGAACACTGTACACAAGATGGACTTATCCATCATGTTAAAATTCTTCTCTGCCTGGTGTAAATGTCAAATTTGATTTTGAATCAATGTCTGGCCCTCACATGCAAAATGTCGCTTTTAAGCTAGCCCAGGCTCTTGTTTGTGCTTATTGCCACGCTCATTGTGCCTTTTCTTCTTTGTTGTCAGCATTCTGCCACTATGACAATTCTGTCACAGTTGCAGTGTCATGAAGCAGCAGTTATGACTGAGTGAGAACTCTAGGGCACCTCTGCCCCCGACTTCACAAACTCTGTCATCCACACTGTCATGTACACAAGTTGAATATGTCCATGTTGCAACATGCCAAAACTCCCTCCTCCCTGGCTGTGGCTTGTGTAAATGATCAAGTTAAATGTGATGCACATATGGACGATGATCCCTGGGTGAAGAAGTGCCAGGAAATTCCATTGGAAGGAAGCCACAGTAGAGATAGACCAAGAAAGAGCTAAACAGAGGTAATGTGTGCTGACTTCAAACTGCTGAGACTCACAGAAGAGACGATGAAGGTATGTGGCGAGTGGAGAGATGCTGTGCTGAAGAGGACCCATCGAACCCATGCAAGCATGGAAGAAGAGATGTATAAATGATGATGATGATGATCTGACCTTCAAGTGTGTGGTGTCTGCTGTTGGACTCCTGACTGATATCCAAGTCAGATGTCTGTGATGACCAGATTTGGTCAGTTTCTGTTAATGATTCTATGGGTACACTGATTAGTGCTGGCTCAACACATCCTCAGTAAACACTCACCTAAATATTGGTGTTAGCTGCCTATTAGGCAAATAGAGTACTATTTGGACAAGAATTCTGTATATAAACCTTATGAATTATCAAAGCACTGAAAGCGTTTGAAATTTGAAAATGTAAAAGTCCTAAACACAGAAAATAACTCTAATAACCCCTGGCCACTTTTTTCGATATCTAAGGGTAATTTACCCAACTTATTCCACTATTATCTATAGTGATCAACTGTTTTAATAGTTATTTTCTACATTTGGGACTATCACTTTTCGAATTTCAAGAATACAGTATGTAAATAGATTACACGGGAGTTATAGACAGCAAGGACATCCAAGAAATGAAGTTTCTAAATTACCCAAAAGATGTGTTATGAATGGTTGATAGCTTCTGTTACCTAAATGGTCAAATCAACAATGGAGATGGGCATTGGAGAAGCATAGCTGCCAGAGTAAAGACAGCATGGAAAAGGTTCAAGGAGCTCTTACCTCTGCTGACAACATAGGGATCCATCTTTCAGAGTCAAAAGCAGATTGTTTGAGGCTTGTGTATAAGGAGCAATGCTGAATGGTAGCAAACATAGGCGACCATGTGTGGAATATACAAAGGTTAGAAGAAAACAGGGTAAACACACTCCACTGCATGTGTAATGCTAGCACACATGAACATCAGAGTACAAGTAAGCTGAGAGAAAAACTCAATATCAGGAATAGGTGTGCAAAGAAGAAGAAAGTGTGTGGATATTGCACAGTCAAATATATATATATGACCTGGCATTGCCCATAACAGGACAACCCGTCTAACCCATGCTAACGTAAAACGATGATGATATATATAGTTCAAGGAAACAACAAACAGAAGTACAAAAAGTCTTATAAGTTTCACACTTTATATGGAAAAGGGGACAAAAAGTTTGACGTGTCAGGTTGCAGCCCTTCTTCCACACACACATATAAAAACAAATATATATACATACACGCACACAATGCTTACATTAGTAGCAGTTCACGAACATAATTCGTTCTTGAAGGCCATTTGTCATCTGAACTGTTTGTAAACCAAAACTATCTTTCCCATATGAAATGTTGAAAGAGCAATACAGTGAGAGAAACTGTGTGTGAAAGATAGACATATATCACCATAGTAACTAACTACACAGCAAGTGACACTTTCCCGCTAATACTCCCAGCATGTAACAAACTGTTGTTGCCGGCTTGCGTATTCATTACTCTGTTTATCACCCAAGATGTTTTATGTTTGGAAAAATTGTTCATGAACCAATTTGATCATGATGGGAAACGTTCCACTGTATATAATATACCTGTATCCGTGTACATTCATGCAATCATATCCAGTGGTGTTAAATCTGAGTTATCACCCTTTATGCCAAGGATGATAAAGTACTAGATGTTAATGTTGGACTTTCTCCAGTATGGCCGCAATCTAATAACTGAAACCAGTAAAATAGGTATGGTTTATCTTCAGCTAAACATTACCTTTATATTTACCCCATGTTTATCGATAGAGGTAATATTTTTAGTAAAAATACACATCTGGTTAAAAAAGAATAAAAATAGAACATTACATAAAAAAAAGAAATTTATCTTCAATATTTGGATGAAAATACACAATGTTCAAAATATATTGCTATTCATTCTATTCATCAAATTCAGCATTGATGCATATATATACACACACGCACACACGCGCACACACACACACACACACACACACACACACACACACACACACACACACACACATAATGCGTGTGTGTCTGTGTGTGCGTGTATATATATTGTGGGGTCAACTTTGAGGAATTGTTTGATAGCATTAAAAAGATAGATGTAAAAAAAGATATAACACATACCCTCCAGTTTTAGGTTTGATAACATTAAATAGCATCAAAGGTTCAGTGCTTGGCACTGCTGTAACACAGTCTGTATTCCCTGTCAAAATAGATATAACATGATGACTGACATCTTCTTCCTGCCTACTCTCCTCACGTTTCACAAGCATTTCGCTTATTTCAGTTCGTGATCCACCACTCTCTCCAGAATTCGTAGAAATTACATAATGTTCTCTCTCCAGCTTGACTTTTTTTTGATGCTGTGGGAGGTGTCGTGCTGATGAAGGGAGAGGTTGCGGTGGAGCTGGAGGTTTCTGTTGTGTTTGTAGTTGTGTTTGTAATTGTGATGGTTGTGGTTGTTGCTGTTGTTGTTGTTGTTGTTCACAGTGTCTGAGGTAGTTTTCTGAAGCGGAGGATAAATGTTCAAAATTGGAATCAATGCGAGAAGATGATTTAGAAATAAAATGTTTAAGTGGATCAACAATTGTACCATTAAACTGGGTGTCCTTACATTTAAGAGTGAGGTCAAATGGTTGTTCCTGCAAGAAGCTGGCAGCCAGGTGGCGCTGTACAGTTTGGCTCCCAGCTGAGGGCTCTTCGGTCAAGCGAGATAGCTTTGGTGTCTGATTGATATATGATGAAAGATAACTCTTACGAGCTGCTTGTAAAATCCCTGCACTATTCTTATTAGAAATATTTGAGTCTCTTTTAGTTGAGACACTGTCTGTAGAAGTCGAAGTTTTTGAAGAGTTACCTCCCTTGCTCACTGCCACTTCAGTGACATCCACAGACGTTGTAGACGTTGCTGCTGCTTGTTCAGAAGGTTCATCCTTGTAGCTTGTGATGTTGGTATTGCTACCAGATGGTGGAAGGTGATCAACAGCTGATGGCTCTGAGGTAGATTTTGGTGATTTTGCATTGGCAAAAAGACGTCGTAATATCTGGTAGTTGGAAACTGATGACTCATGGATAGAATATTCTGGATGTGATACTGTTGATTGAGTCTGTTGAGAGAGGACAGCTTCTGATTTGACCTGCTGCTGCTGCTGCTGTTGTTGTTGCTGTTGTTGTTGTTGTTGTTGCTGCTGCTGCTGCTGCTGTTGTTGTTGATGTTGTTGTTCATTAGTTGTTGGGCTGCTACTGGGAATAACAGCTGATGAGCTACAACTATTACTACTACTGCTGCTGCTGCCATTACTCCCAGTTAAGTCATTCCGACTACAACGATCAATATCTGGTGCCAATACATTCGACACTGAGCTGTATTCACCCGTCGTATCAGAAGAGCTACCAGCTTGCTGCTGTTGAACTAAGCCATCATCACAGACTCTTTTACTGCAATGACTGGGTAGATGATCCAGCTCACTACTGCTGTCAGCACTGAATGGCTCACACAGTTCATTGCTTCTAACAGTCCCTGCTTTTCCTGAGGTAATTTTCTGTTGTATATTAGAGGATTCAGCTTGAAAGCATCTCAGCTCCTCTTTAGTGAGGAACTGCTCAGCTGTAGTTGGACCAGTTTTGGGTTTCTTTGGAGGTGGCATAATGAGCCATGTATGCTGTAATCCAAGTCAGCTGTGTTCCACATGAGGTTTCATAATATCTGCAAGTAAAACAAATAGAAGACTATCAACTAATGCTCTTACTACTATAAATACTATGGTAAATAAATCAAATATAACATTTTTTCCTGCTCAGAGTTGCTGAAGCATGGAACAAACTACTTGCATCGGGTTGTTAGTTGTCAGGACACTGCATCCTTCAAAACATCCATGCTTCCTGATATTCATCAACACTACACCTGATATCCCCTCCATATACTGAAATATGCAGATGACATCAAGCTGTACCTTGAGAGAAAAAGGACAGATCCTGAACACTATAGATCTTGCCTGCAATCTGACCTGGACACAATGCAACAATGGATCACGGACTGGCAACTCAAGTTGGCTGTGGACAAGTGTACCACCATGAATTTTGGGAGTAAAAACCCAGCGTCCACATACTCCCTCCACAACACTAATATCAAGAAGTCTTGTTGTGAACGTGACCTGGGCATTACTATCAGCAGCAATTTGAGTTGGACAAAGCACATCTCTAAAATTGTCAAGAAGACCAAGGGTGTCTTAGCATCACTCAGCAAGACCTTTGTCAGCCGTTCTCCAGCTATCTATTTAAGACTGTATATAGCTATGGTGCTGCCACACTTAGAATTTGCATCACAGTCTGGAACCCCTATCTTGCTCAGAACATTGACCTCCTGGAAACTGTTCAGAGATGTGCAACCAAGCAAATACTCTCCACCAGGCATCTACTATACTCAGAACGCCTTGCTTCCCTGGGCATGGATACATTGAAGCTCCGACGTCTGGCAACTGACTTGGTAAACACCCACAAAATTATTATAACCATCTTGTCAACAACAACCCTGAGTACCTTTTTGATTTCCATGTGTCTAACACACATGGCCATGCCAACAAAGTCAGAAAACAGCACAGCTCCCATGACTTTTGGAAACATTTTTTTACGCTCAGAGTTGCTGAAGCATGGAACAAACAACCTGCATCAGATGTTAGCTGTCGAGACACTGCATCCTTTAAAACCTCCATGCTTCCATGCGATTCGCCAACACTATACCTGATATCCCCCTCCATACACACGCACACATGTATTTCATGACTCGTATACTGTTCATTTTCCTGACATTTGCACATTATTCTATGTACTATACGGGCGGTGGATTGGCAGTATCGGTAGAGGGTCGGACGCCATGCTTTCCAGCATAGTTACGTCCCTTTACGATCTGAGTTCAAATCCCACCGAGGTTGACTTTGCCTTTCATCCTTACGGGGTCGATAAAATAAAGTACCAGTAATTCACTGGATAATTGCTGGCCTTGTGCCTAAAGTAGAAACAATTATTCTATGTACTATACATGCACCTTTGATGAGTTGCAGTCCACCTGAGTACTGTACACAAATTCATTATTAATATAAGATAAACTACTACTACTACTACTATTATTATTATTATATACATGTAAAAGGGTGTATTGGGTTGTCAGAATCGTTAGGTCATTAGATAGAATGCTTTGCAGCATTTAGTTAAAGCTCTTTAAGTTCCAAAATCAAATTCCACTGAGGTCAACTTTGCCTTTCATCCTTCCAAAGTCACTAAAATAAAGTACCGTCAAATACTGGGGTCAATTTAGCCAATTTTTCTCTCCTCCAAAATTACAAGCCTTGTGTCTAAATTGTAAACCATTATTATATACATGTAAAACACAAGTCATAAATCTGTTTATATCCATATACAAATACAATAAACCCCCTTCAATTGTGTTAAAGACATAACAGCCTCCCTAGTACTGGTGATCTACATGATAAATGTACCCAGTATATGCTGTAAAATGGTTGGTGATAGGAAGAGCATCAAGCTGTAGAAAGTTTACCTAACAAAGGGTAGGGAGGATCCTTCAGTTGTGTCAAAGACATGACAACTTTTCTTCTACTGGCACAGTCACTAGAATGTGAGACTGTATATACAAGGGTTAGCTGGATAATTCATAAGCTGGCTATGAAGGGGTGATCTTACATGCATTAATTTCAACTCTTCTTATTAATAATTGCATTGTTTCTTTCCAGGAACTACTTTGAAAAATAAACCTCATTTGGTCTATGAAAGTATCTTGGTCAGCTTATGAACTTTTCAGCCAACCCTCATAAGTGAGATGCAGAGCCCCAGCCTGTCTGGGAAGTGAGTAGCCCTGCTTTAGTACCAACACGATCTGTGAAGACCCGGCCAAGCCCGTTATGTTCCAACTACCAGTTAAATAATGAGAAAGTTGGTTATATTACTAAATCTCACCATTTTTTGTTCAAAATGATTTGAAAATTATAGACACTGTCTTTCATAAAAAAATATGGTAAGGAAAAAAGTTTAACAGGCTAATTGGAGAGGAAGGCAAGTTCAGTAATACCAAAAGTCTGTTAAATCAAAGGCAACCATGGGGTCATTTTTTGTTGTTTTCAAAGTAAATAACGCTTTAACCCTTTTAATACCAACCCACATTAAACCTCATCTGGTTCTATAAAAAAAAAATTTTAAAACCTCAATTTAAAAGGTTCCTATTTAAATTAAAATGTTCCAACATCACTTAAAATAAGTTATGTATGTTACTAAAACCATCATAATAATGAAATAATTAATAATTTTAGTAACTCCTTCAAGATTTTTTATTAATTAATTCACATATAGTGTATTTCCTTATAAATATGGTAAAGAAGATCATCAACCATTATAACATACCATGTATATTTGTGTGTGTGTGTGTGTGTGCGTGCGTGTGTGTATATGTATGTATGTTTATAATTCTTTAAAATTTACATACATACACACTTATATATACATGCACATATACACACTACCTTTCTTATCTCAGTCATTTTGCAACAATAAGAAGTCCGCTTTCTAATCACAAAATCCTGGATTCTAACCCTGCATTTGTTCCTGTAAATACTTATTTTTCCAAAGTTACTCATACATGGCAGTATTGTGTTATTGGTAGTATCAGTATGACATTGGACATGCTTTGCAACACAGAGTTACAACCCCCTACAAATCCTGCCGAGGTTAGCTTTGCTTTTCATCCGTATGGGGTTGATAAAATAAACTAGTAATGCACTGGGTCAGTTTAATCGACATCCCCCATCCCACCTGCAAAAAAATTATTGGCCTTGTGCCTAAATCAGAAACCATTATTTAGGCCATTTTAATCAGAATCAGTTCAATTAAGGGTTTACTATAATCATAAATATATAGTCAATTAAATCTCTGTCAGTTACTACAAGTAAAGGTGCATGGCCTAGTGGTGTGAGTTCTATAATGTTGTGGGTTCAATTCCTGAACCATGTGGCATATTATGTTCTTGAACAAAACACTTCATTCCACGTTGCTCCTGTACACTCAACTGAAAATGAGTACCAGCAACAGCTGAGGGTTTAACCTTGTGATGGACTGGCATTTTGTCTAGGGGAAAGTCTTGTTCTCTCAGTTGCTTAATGCCAACGAAACCAGGATAAGCACCGGCCTGATGAGCCTCTGAGCTTGCCAATAACTACTAATGGAGTCTTAGAGACGCCATCATAGAGTTATACAGTGTTTCTTGGGCATTTTAGACCTGGCAGCAACCATCTCCTCTCCATGTCTGAACACAGTTGCTTTCTTCCAGTTGGTTGCCGTTTCTAATGCCAACCACTTTAAAGAGTGTACTGGGTCCGTTTTATCATGGCACCAGCACTGGGGAGATTGTCATGTCATCGATATGTGTGAAGAGTCCTCACTACACTTTTTTTGGCATGTTTTATACAGCATGTTTTATACAGCTCTGTTCCCTTCCTAACACCATGTGGTTATCATTCCAATGCTTACCACTTTACAGAGTCTATTGGGTGCATTTTATAGTAGTGCCAGCACTACAGAGGTATCAGGTATTTGAGATGACTTAAAAGTCCTCCCTATCCTCTGTTATTATGGTTTCAATGCCAGCTAGTTTACAGAATACACTCTACCCTACAATGGTCACTTTGTTCCATGATAAAGGGTGGATTTAGGAGGGAAGTGGTTTTTGAGGAGAACAGAACAACTTTAGTCTTTAAAGACTAATGTCTGATATGTTAAGACACCTTTTTGTTCTTTTTTCCTTTTTATTTACATGCTTTTTCAGCCTTGATATATATATATATATATATATATATATATATATACACACACTATACACACCTAGTACACTAACCATGTCCCACCACACTATACACACCTAGTACACTAACCATGTCCCACCACACTATATACACCTAATACACAAACCATGTCCCACCACACTATATACACCTAGTAGACTAACCATGTCCCACCACACTATATACACCTAGTACACTAACCATGTCCCACCACACTATATACACCAAATACACTAACCATGTCCCACCACACTATATAGACCTAGTACACTAACCATGTCCCACCACACTATATACACCTAGTACACTAACCATGTCCCACCACACTATATACACCTAGTACACTAACCATGTCCCACCACACTATATACACCTAATACACTAACCATGTCCCACCACACTATATACACCTAGTACACTAACCATGTCCCACCACACTATATACACCAAATACACTAACCATGTCCCACCACACTATATACACCAAATACACTAACCATGTCCCACCACACTATATACACCTAGTACACTAACCATGTCCCACCACACTATATACACCTAGTACACTAACCATGTCCCACCACACTATATACACCTAATACACTAACCATGTCCCACCACACTATATACACCTAGTAGACTAACCATGTCCCACCACACTATATACACCGAATACACTAACCATGTCCCACCGCACTATATACACCTAATACAATAACCATGTCCCACCACACTATATAGACCTAGTACACTAACTATGTCCCACCACACTATATACACCTAATACACTAACCATGTCCCACCACACTATATACACCTAGTACACTAACCATGTCCCACCACACAATACACACCTAATACACTTACCATGTCCCACCACACTATATACACCTAGTACACTAACCATGTCCCACCACACTATATACACCTAGTACACTAACCATGTCCCACCACACTATATACACCTAGTACACTAACCATGTACCACCACACTATATACACCTAGTACACTAACCATGTCCCACCACACAATACACACCTAGTACACTAACCATGTCCCACCACACTATACACACCTAATACACTAACCATGTCCCACCACACTATATACACCTAGTACACTATGTCCCACCACACTATATACACCTAGTACACTAACTATGTCCCACCACACTATATACACCAAATACACTAACCATGTCCTACCACACTATATACACCAAATACACTGACCATGTCCCACCACACTATACACACCTAGTACACTAACCATGTCCCACGACACTATATACACCTAGTACACTAACCATGTCCCACCACACTATATACACCTAGTACACTAACCATGTCCCACCACACTATACACACCTAATACACTAACCATGTCCCACCACACTATATACACCTAGTACACTAACTATGTCCCACCACACTATATACACGGAAGACACTAACCATGTCAACAACACTATATACACCTAGTACACTAACTATGTCCCACCACACTATATACACCTAATACACTAACCATGTCCCACCACACTATATACACCTAGTACACAAACTATGTCCCACGACACTATATACACCAAATACACTAACCATGTCCTACCACACTATATACACCAAATACACTAACCATGTCCCACCACACTATATACACCAAATACACTAACCATGTCCCACCACACTATATACACCTAGTACACTAACCATGTCCCACCACACTATATACACCTAGTACACTAACCATGTCCCACCACACTATATACACCTAGTACACTAACCATGTCCCACCACACTATATACACCTAATACACTAACCATGTCCCACCACACTATATACACCTAATACACTAACCATGTCCCACCACACTATATACACCTAGTACACTAACTATGTCCCACCACACTATATACACCTAGTACACTAACCATGTCCCACCACACTATATACACCAAATACACTAACCATGTCCCACCACACTATATACACCTAGTACACTAACTATGTCCCACCACACTATATACACCTAGTACACTAACCATGTCCCACCACACTATACACACCTAATACACTAACTATGTCCCACCACACTATATACACCTAGTACACTAACCATGTCCCACCACACTATATACACCAAGTACACTAACCATGTCCCACCACACTATATGCACCTAGTACACTAACCATGTCCCACCACACTATATATACACCTAATACACTAACCATGTCCCACCACACTATATACACCTAGTACACTAACCATGTCCCACCACACTATATACACCTAATACACTAACCATGTCCCACCACACTATATACACCTAGTACACTAACCATGTCCCACCACACTATATACACCTAGTACACTAACCATGTTCCACCACACTGTATATACACCTAATACACTAACTATGTCCCACGACACTATATACACCAAATACACTAACCATGTCCCACCACACTATATACACCAAATACACTAACCATGTCCCACCACACTATATACACCTAATACACTAACCATGTCACACCACACTATATACACCTAGTACACTAACTATGTCCCACCACACTATATACACCTAGTACACTAACCATGTCCCACCACACTATATACACCTAATACACTAAACATGTCCCACCACACTATATATACACCTAGTACACTAACCATACCCCACCATACTATATACACCTAATACACTAACCATGTCCCACCACACTATATACACCTAATACACTAACCATGTCACACCACACTATATACACCTAGTACACTAACCATGTCCCACCACACTATATACACCTAATACACTAAACATGTCCCACCACACTATATATACACCTAGTACACTAACCATACCCCACCATAGTATATACACATAATACACTAACCATGTCCCACCACACTATATACACCTAATACACTAACCATGTCACACCACACTATATACACCTAGTACACTAACCATGTCCCACCACACTATATACACCAAATACACTAACCATGTCCCACCACACTATATACACCTAATACACTAAATATGTCCCAGGACACTATATACACCTAATACACTAACCATGTCCCACCACACTATATACACCTAATACACTAACCATGTCCCACCACACTATATATACCTAGTACACTAACCATGTACCATGACACTATATACACCTAATACACCAACCATGTCCCACCACACTATATACACCAAATACACTAACCATGTCCCACCACACTATATACACCTAATACACTAAATATGTCCCAGGACACAATATACACCTAATAAACAAAACATGTCCCACCACACTATATACACCTAATACACTAACCATGTCCCACCACACTATATACACCTAGTACACTAACCATGTCCCACGACACTATATACACCTAGTACACTAACCATGTCCCACGACACTATATACACCTAGTACACTAACCATGTCCCACCACACTATATACACCTAGTACACTAACCATGTCCCACGACACTATATACACCAAATACACTAACCATATCTCACCACACTATATACACCAAATACGCTAACCATGTCCCACCACACTATATACACCAAATACACTAACCATGTCCCACCACAATATATACACCAAATACACTAACCATGTCCCACCACACTATATACACCAAATACACCAACCATGTCCCACCACACTATATACACCTAATACACTAACCATGTCCCACCACACTATATACACCTAGTACACTAACCATGTCCCACCACACTATACACACCTAATACACTAACCATGTCCCACCACACTATATACACCTAGTACACTAACTATGTACCACCACACTATATACACCTAGTAAACTAATCATGTCCCACCACACTATATACACCTGGTACACTAACCATGCCCCACCTAACTATACACACCTAATACACTAACCAAGTCCCACCACACTATATACACCTAATACACTAACCATGTCCCACCACACTATATATACACCAAGTACACTAACCATGCCCCACCACACTATATACACCTAATACACTAACCATGTCCCACCACACTATATACACCTAATACACTAACTATGTCCCACCACACTATATACACCAAATACACTAACCATGTCCCACCACACTATATTCACCTAATACACTAAATATGTCCCAGCACACTATATACACCTAATACACTAACCATGTCCCACCACACTATATACACCTAATACACTAACCATGTCCCACCACACTATATACACCTAATACACTAACCATGTCCCACCACACTATATACACCTAATACACTAACCATTTCCCACCACACTATATACACCTAATACACTAACCATGTCCCACCACACTATATACACCTAATACACCAACCATGTCTCACCACACTATATACACCAAATACACTAACCATGTCCCACCACACTATATACACCTAATACACTAACCATGTCCCACCACACTATATACACCAAATACACTAAACATGTCCCACCACACTATATACACCTAATACACTAACCATGTCCCACCACACTATATACACCTAATACACTAACCATGTCCCACCACACTATATACACCAAATACACTAACCACGTCCCACCACACTATATACACCAAATACACTAACCATGTCCTACCACACTATATACACCTAATACACTAACCATGTCCCACCACACTATATACACCTAGTACACTATGTCCCACCACACTATATACACCTAGTACACTAACTATGTCCCACCACACTATATACACCAAATACACTAACCATGTCCTACCACACTATATACACCAAATACACTGACCATGTCCCACCACACTATACACACCTAGTACACTAACCATGTCCCACGACACTATATACACCTAGTACACTAACCATGTCCCACCACACTATATACACCTAGTACACTAACCATGTCCCACCACACTATACACACCTAATACACTAACCATGTCCCACCACACTATATACACCTAGTACACTAACTATGTCCCACCACACTATATACACGGAAGACACTAACCATGTCAACAACACTATATACACCTAGTACACTAACTATGTCCCACCACACTATATACACCTAATACACTAACCATGTCCCACCACACTATATACACCTAGTACACAAACTATGTCCCACGACACTATATACACCAAATACACTAACCATGTCCTACCACACTATATACACCAAATACACTAACCATGTCCCACCACACTATATACACCAAATACACTAACCATGTCCCACCACACTATATACACCTAGTACACTAACCATGTCCCACCACACTATATACACCTAGTACACTAACCATGTCCCACCACACTATATACACCTAGTACACTAACCATGTCCCACCACACTATATACACCTAATACACTAACCATGTCCCACCACACTATATACACCTAATACACTAACCATGTCCCACCACACTATATACACCTAGTACACTAACTATGTCCCACCACACTATATACACCTAGTACACTAACCATGTCCCACCACACTATATACACCAAATACACTAACCATGTCCCACCACACTATATACACCTAGTACACTAACTATGTCCCACCACACTATATACACCTAGTACACTAACCATGTCCCACCACACTATACACACCTAATACACTAACTATGTCCCACCACACTATATACACCTAGTACACTAACCATGTCCCACCACACTATATACACCAAGTACACTAACCATGTCCCACCACACTATATGCACCTAGTACACTAACCATGTCCCACCACACTATATATACACCTAATACACTAACCATGTCCCACCACACTATATACACCTAGTACACTAACCATGTCCCACCACACTATATACACCTAATACACTAACCATGTCCCACCACACTATATACACCTAGTACACTAACCATGTCCCACCACACTATATACACCTAGTACACTAACCATGTTCCACCACACTGTATATACACCTAATACACTAACTATGTCCCACGACACTATATACACCAAATACACTAACCATGTCCCACCACACTATATACACCAAATACACTAACCATGTCCCACCACACTATATACACCTAATACACTAACCATGTCACACCACACTATATACACCTAGTACACTAACTATGTCCCACCACACTATATACACCTAGTACACTAACCATGTCCCACCACACTATATACACCTAATACACTAAACATGTCCCACCACACTATATATACACCTAGTACACTAACCATACCCCACCATACTATATACACCTAATACACTAACCATGTCCCACCACACTATATACACCTAATACACTAACCATGTCACACCACACTATATACACCTAGTACACTAACCATGTCCCACCACACTATATACACCTAATACACTAAACATGTCCCACCACACTATATATACACCTAGTACACTAACCATACCCCACCATAGTATATACACATAATACACTAACCATGTCCCACCACACTATATACACCTAATACACTAACCATGTCACACCACACTATATACACCTAGTACACTAACCATGTCCCACCACACTATATACACCAAATACACTAACCATGTCCCACCACACTATATACACCTAATACACTAAATATGTCCCAGGACACTATATACACCTAATACACTAACCATGTCCCACCACACTATATACACCTAATACACTAACCATGTCCCACCACACTATATATACCTAGTACACTAACCATGTACCATGACACTATATACACCTAATACACCAACCATGTCCCACCACACTATATACACCAAATACACTAACCATGTCCCACCACACTATATACACCTAATACACTAAATATGTCCCAGGACACAATATACACCTAATAAACAAAACATGTCCCACCACACTATATACACCTAATACACTAACCATGTCCCACCACACTATATACACCTAGTACACTAACCATGTCCCACGACACTATATACACCTAGTACACTAACCATGTCCCACGACACTATATACACCTAGTACACTAACCATGTCCCACCACACTATATACACCTAGTACACTAACCATGTCCCACGACACTATATACACCAAATACACTAACCATATCTCACCACACTATATACACCTAATACACCAACCATGTCCCACCACACTATATACACCTAATACACTAACCATGTCCCACCACACTATATACACCTAGTACACTAACCATGTCCCACCACACTATACACACCTAATACACTAACCATGTCCCACCACACTATATACACCTAGTACACTAACTATGTACCACCACACTATATACACCTAGTAAACTAATCATGTCCCACCACACTATATACACCTGGTACACTAACCATGCCCCACCTAACTATACACACCTAATACACTAACCAAGTCCCACCACACTATATACACCTAATACACTAACCATGTCCCACCACACTATATATACACCAAGTACACTAACCATGCCCCACCACACTATATACACCTAATACACTAACCATGTCCCACCACACTATATACACCTAATACACTAACTATGTCCCACCACACTATATACACCAAATACACTAACCATGTCCCACCACACTATATTCACCTAATACACTAAATATGTCCCAGCACACTATATACACCTAATACACTAACCATGTCCCACCACACTATATACACCTAATACACTAACCATGTCCCACCACACTATATACACCTAATACACTAACCATGTCCCACCACACTATATACACCTAATACACTAACCATTTCCCACCACACTATATACACCTAATACACTAACCATGTCCCACCACACTATATACACCTAATACACCAACCATGTCTCACCACACTATATACACCAAATACACTAACCATGTCCCACCACACTATATACACCTAATACACTAACCATGTCCCACCACACTATATACACCAAATACACTAAACATGTCCCACCACACTATATACACCTAATACACTAACCATGTCCCACCACACTATATACACCTAATACACTAACCATGTCCCACCACACTATATACACCAAATACACTAACCACGTCCCACCACACTATATACACCAAATACACTAACCATGTCCTACCACACTATATACACCTAATACACTAACCATGTCCCACCACACTATATACACCTAATACACTAACCATGTCCCACCACACTAGATACACCTAATACACTAACCAGGCCCCACCTCACTATATACACCTAATACACTAACCATGTCCCACCACACTATATACACCAAATACACTAACCATGTCCCACCACACTACATACACCTAATACACTAACCATGTCCCACCACTCTATATATACCTAATACACTAACCACGTCCCACCACACTATATTCACTATATTCACCAAATACACTAACCATGTCCCACCACACTATATACACCTGGTATACTAACCATGTCCCACCACACTATATACAGCTAATACACTAACCACGTCCCACCACACTATATACACCTAGTACACTAACCATATTCCACCACACTATATACACCTAATACACTAACCATGTCCCACCACACTATATACACCTAGTACACTAAATATGTCCCAGCACACTATATACACCTAATACACTAACCATGTCCCACCACACTATATACACCTAATACACTAACCATGTCCCACCACACTATATACACCTAATACACTAACCATGTCCGACCACACTATATACACCTAATACACTAACCATGTCCCACCACACTATATACACCTAATACACTAACCATGTCCCACCACACTATATACACCTAATACACTAACCATGTCCCAGCACACTATATACACCTAATACACTAACCATGTCCCACCACACTATATACACCTAGTACACTAACCATGTCCCATCACACTATATACACCTAATACACTAACCATGTCCCACCACACTATATACACCTAATACACTAAACATGTCCTACCACACTATATACACCTAATACACTAACCATGTCCCACCACACTATATACACCTAGTACACTAACCATGTCCCACGACACTATATACACCTAATACACCAACCATGTCGCACCACACTATATACACCTAATACACTAACCATGTCCCACCACACTATATACAGCTAGTACACTAACTATGTCCCCCCACACTATATACACCTAATACACTAAACATGTCCTACCACACTATATACACCTAATACACTAACCATGTCCCACCACACTATATACAGCTAGTACACTAACTATGTCCCCCCACACTATATACACCTAATACACTAACCATGTCCCACCACACTATATACACCTAGTACACTAACCATCTCCCACCACACTATATACACCAAATACACTAACCATGTCCCACCACACTATATACACCTAGTACACTAACCATGCCCACCACACTATATACACCTAGTACACTAACCATGTCCCACCGCACTATATACACCTAATACACTAACCATGTCCCACCACACTATATACACCTAATACACTAACCATGTCCCACCACACTATATACACCTACTACACTAACCATGTCCCACCACACTATATACACCTAACACACTAACCATGTCCCACCACACTATATACACCTAATACACTAACCATGTCCCACCACACTATATACACCTAATACACTAACCATGTCCCACCACACTATATACACCTAATACACTAACCATGTCCCACCACACTATATACACCTAATACACTAACCATGTCCCACCACACTATATACACCTAGTACACTAATTATGTCCCACCACACTATATACACCTAGTACACTAACCATGTCCCACCACACTATATACACCAAATACACTAACCATGTCCCACCACACTATATACACCTAATACACTAACCATGTCCCACCACACTATATACACCTCATACACTAACCATGTCCCACCACACTATATTCACCAAATACACTAACCATGTCCCACCACACTATATACACCTAGTACACTAACCATGTCCCACCACACTATATACACCTAGTACACTAACCATGCCCCACCACACTATATACACCTAGTATACTAACCATGTCCCACCACACTATATACAGCTAGTACACTAACTATGTCCCCCCACACTATATACACCAAATACACTAACCATGTACCACCACACTATATATACCTAATACACTAACCATGTCCCACCACACTATATACACCTCATACACTAACCATGTCCCACCACGCTATATTCACCAAATACACTAACCATGTCCCACCAAACTATATACACCTAGTACACTAACCATGTCCCACCACACTATATACACCTAGTACACTAACCATGCCCCACCACACTATATACACCTAGTATACTAACCATGCCCCACCACACTATATACACCTAGTATACTAACCATGTCCCACCACACTATATACAGCTAGTACACTAACTATGTCCCCCCACACTATATACACCAAATACACTAACCATGTACCACCACACTATATACACCTAATACACTAACCATGTCCCACCACACTATATACACCTAGTACACTAACCATGTACACCACACTATATACACCTAGTACACTAACCATGTCCCACCACACTATATAGACCTAGTACACTAACCATGTCCCACCACACTATATACACCTAATACACTAACCATGTCCCACCACACTATATACAGCTAGTACACTAACTATGTCCCCCCACACTATATACACCAAATACACTAACCATGTACCACCACACTATATACACCTAATACACTAACCATGTCCCACCACACTATATACACCTAGTACACTAACCATGTACACCACACTATATACACCTAGTACACTAACCATGTCCCACCACACTATATAGACCTAGTACACTAACCATGTCCCACCACACTATATATACCTAATACACTAACCATGTCCCACCACACTATATACACCTAGTACACTAACCATGTCCCACCACACTATATACACCTAGTATACTAACCATGCCCCACCACACTATATACACCTAGTACACTAACCATGTCCCACCACACTATATACACTGAGTACACTAACCATGTCCCACCACACTATACACACCTAGTACACTAACCATGTCCTACCACACTATATAAACCTAGTACACTAACCATGTCCCACCACACTATATAATCTTAATATGTTAACCATATCATAGGCCTAAGTGGACAAAGAGGAATAACAAGAAAGTCAAATATATCCTAGTCTATGGCTCAGATAGCCAGCAAATGGTTAAAGGAGATATAAGATCAATGCTATTCACAATGGCTTCCTGAGAAAAAATTAGCCACATCTTGGCCCGAAATAACATAAAATGAGGAACATTGCGGTGAAACTAATTACAATAGTGTGTGTGTTTTTCTTTTTTAATAAAATGTTAAAAGCTCAGGTGGTTAGATCATACGTTGAGAATGGACTAATCTATCTATGCCAACTGCCAGGTTGCCCATCCCTCTTTATAAATAGTAATCTTTAACTCAAAAGGACTAAAATAGAATACCAAAGATAGCACTAAGGTGGATACCACTTGGAAAGCAAAAGATTTGAAGGCCAAAGAACACTTGGCTTAAAACAGCGGATAGCAAACTGAGAGAAATGCAGCTTCCATGGACCAAGGCCATTGTGAACGGTATTGAAATTTTAAAAGTTTATTTTTCAAATGAGAAGAGAAGTCAATTGATAAACAATAATAATTTAGGAACAAGGCCAGCAGTGAGGGAGAGATAATTATATCAACCCCAGACGTATGAAAGGTAAAGTTGACATTGGTAGTGTTTGGACTCAGAATGTAAAGGACTGCAACTAAATGCCTAAAAGCATTCTGTTCAACACTCTAACAATTCTAATATAGTAAAATAAAATATGGCACCCATATAAATATAAATTATGGAATCATTTGTGAACCCTAAGACACAACAAGAAACATAGTTTGGGAGCTAACTTGGTGCATAAATACTTGTAATTCTTGCCATATAGATAATGGTGTGGACTCTAGATTTAAGGAACTACTGGAGTGTAATTGTATTTCTAGCTATATATATATGAAACCAATGAATGGAATATTGATGAATTTTTCTCTATAGAGATGTACAGTATGGGCTGGATGTTTTGTGGTACCCACATAATATCATCATCATCATTTTACGTCTGCTCTTCCCTGCTTGCAAGGGTATACACATATAATAACTAGGGTAAGAACGGGATGGAAGAAGTTCAGGGAACTACTTCCACTGCTAGCTGCAAAAGGCTTCTCCCTCAAAATGAAAGGCAGACTGTATGATGCGTGTATCCGAACAGCGATGTTGCATGGTAGTGAGACCCGAGCGCTGAAGGTGGAAGACTTACGTAGATTAGAGAGAAACGAAGCCTGCATGCTCAGATGGATGTGTAACAGTAATATACGTGAACGACAAAGCATAAATGAATTGAGAGAGAGACTGAGCATAAGAGGAATCAAATGCTGTGTGCAGGAGAGGCGGTTGCAAGGTGGTCGTGGAGGTTCCACGGCAAAAAAGCACCCAGCCCACACTGTAAAGTGGGCATGTAGGTGCCACGAAAAAGCACCCAGCACTCACTGTAAATGAGGTTGGTGTTAGGAAGGGCATCCAGCTGTAGAAATCAAGCCAAATCAGTTCCTGTATGAGCAAGGCATGGTCAGCCGACCAGACACTGCCCACAACAGGACAACCCGTCTAAATCATTCTAGCGTGGAAGAACGGACGTAAAACGGTGATGATGATGATGATGATATCATGATAATGATATATATATATATATATTTGTGTGCATATACACATACGATACATATATATATATATCATCATCATTATTTAACGTCGATCTTCCACACTAGCATGGGTTGGGTGGTTTTGTCCCACTTGCAGCAAGATTGGTCAGGAGACTGTATCTCGCTCATACAGAACTGTTTATGGCAGGTTTTCTATGGCTGGATGCCCTTCCCAACACCAACTACATTTACAATGTGGGCTGGGAGCCTTTTTACCGTGTCTCCTACACGACCACTTTACAGTGTGGACTGGGTGCTTTTTGTCGTGTGGGGCAGGGTGTATATTGTGTTAAGAGGTGCCTACTGACTGTAGGTTTGTACGCAAGGGAAGGCAGGTCTTCTGTACAACTGCATAGTGCCAAAGATCTCGATCCAGTGACATTGTCTTAGAGAGGTGTAAGTGAGCAAGGTCAGTTTTTATCATGTCGTCCCAGGTTTTTCTTGGTCTACCCACTCCGTAGCTTCCATCAATTTTCATTGCTCTGTAATTTTTTATACAGTTGTTGTCCTTCATACGCATCACATGTCCATACCAACGCAATCTCCTCTCCTGCACACAACATTTGATACCTCATATGCTTAGTCTCTCTCTCAATTCGTTTATGCTTTGCCATTCACGTACATTACTATTACATATCCATCTGGTCATACAGTAACTAAATTAAAAATGCATCAAACAAAAAGTAGTTAAAAAAATATAATTAAAGTAAGTGCTTGAAAAGCTGACTCCGCAGGCTTCCTTTCCTCAATATACTTTGAAGCAAATGTTGAAAAAGTTATCTGTGAATCTTGCAATAAAAATATATTGACCATCTAGTTACTTATGACTCACCCTGTACAATGGAGAAGTGGGGAAAGCACATGAGAAAAAGGAAGGGGACCCAGAGATGGTGTGTGTCTCAAGGTGGCTATTTATGACTGGTTGGTGATTGAAAAAGCATACCAAACACACCTATGGTGAAAGCTGTTCTGGCCATGACAATCCTGTCTTCTTTTTTTTTAATCATAAGGACAACAAGCAGCAAATTGGTAGAGTCATAAAAATATCAGTTAGAATGTTTTGGGGTATTTGTTCTGTCTCTTTATGTTCTGAGTTCAAATCCAACCAAGGTCAACTTTGCCATTTATTTTTTGAGGTCGCTAAATAAAATATCAGTCTAGTATTGGGTTGATTCCTCCTCTATAACTCTTTCTGGATTCCTCTCTCTCTCTCTCTCTCAATCTCCCATCAGTCTATCTACCTAATCCACCTCATTTTATAATTCTTTCTTTGTCTCACTTCTGCCTCTCTCGCAGCTACTGCTTTATCCTTCAGCATTCCTAAGGCGTGACAGAAAGTGTTTCAAAGCCTACACATGAAACAAAACTGACACATGACGTGGCCTTTTATATAGAGAGATATTGTCTTCTTACTTAAGACAAAAAACACCTTCATCACAGAAACAAACAAATATCAATAATTGGTCAGAAATTCTTTGGCGTAATGGTTAAACACACTCGACAGATATAGAAAAGTCACGTAGATCAATTCCCCATAGGTATCTGTCCACCCAAAAAATGGGTGATGGATTGGCAGAATTGGTAGAGCATCCAATAAAATGCCACAGCGATATTTGTTCAGGCTCTTTACGTTCTGAGTTCAAATCTTGCCAAGATCAACTTTGTCTTTCATTCTTCTAGAGGTCGATAAAATAAAGTACCAGCCAAGTAATCAACTTTGCCCCCCTCCCAAATTTGTTGACCTTGTGCATAAATTAAAAATCAATAGTTGGTCAGCTTTGGTGGCTAAGACAAGGCAATCTAAGAAATTGTCATTTATAGGATAAAAACAATTAATGTAAAGCTACAAGGGAACAGTTTTTTAAGTTTAATCTAAATTGGAAAAATAAATGTCAGATCATCATCATCATCATTTAATGTTCATTTTCCCTGCTAGCAAAGGTTGGGCAGGTTTTCACAGACCAGCAGTGCTACTGAGCTCTCAGATGTGCCAAGGTCCAGCATTTCATTAACATATATACCAACACTCTAACAAGTGCATTTTATCCTAGCACCAACACTAGGGAGGTTGTTATGTCTTTGACATAGCTGAAGAGTCCTCTTGACTCAGTATCTGGCAGGATGCCCTTCCTATTTCCAACCACTTTACAGCGTGTATTGGGTGTGTTTATTTTGTAGATCAACAACACTAGGGAGGTTGTCATATTTTTTTACATAACTGACAAGTCCTTCTGATCCTTTGTTTGGCAAGCGTTCTATGGCTGGATGCCCTTCTTATCACCAAACACTTTAAAGAACTCTATTGGATGCATTTATCATATACATCACCAACACTAAGGAAGTCATCATGTCTACGACACATCTGAAGAGTT
Organism: Eledone cirrhosa; assembly: GCA_964016885.1. Taxonomy (NCBI): domain Eukaryota; kingdom Metazoa; phylum Mollusca; class Cephalopoda; order Octopoda; family Eledonidae; genus Eledone; species Eledone cirrhosa. The sequence goes on along the minus strand of OZ024741.1, from coordinate 268,600,668 downwards.
TTCCTGACCCTTTGCTTGGCAAGCTTTCTATGGCTGGATATTTAGATAACATTTCACGACAATCAATTCTTAGAAACAAACAAGAAAGTTATTGTAAACACTTTATATTATTGTGTGGCCAATAAATGAAACCATTATTTTGAAAGAGTAAAAACGATTGAGAATGTTTACAGATGAAGAATAATAAAAACTAAATAAATGAGAGTGAGTTAGAATAATAAAAATTAAAAATGACTCTCACATGTTCAATTGTGGCGTTCTATGCACGTTAAATAAATGTGTCAGGGTTCGTATTGACCCTCTATGGATTCATATTGGATATCAACAGGAAAAATACTGGATAAAGATTTGAAAAGGTTCTGACAAGCTCATATCCATGGTGGAGAGTGTACACTGAAAAATAAAATAGACAAACAAATGTCAATTACATTACAGTAGAAACATCTAAAATATCAATTTAGTTAACAATATATATATGTCTGGCACAGCATGGTTTACAGTGTCTTACAATCATCTATTATGTCATACACAAGGGCGGTGAATTGGCAGTGTCGGTAGAGGGTCGGACATGCTTTCCAGCATAGTTACGTCCCTTTACGATCTGAGTTCAAATCCTGCCGAGGTTAACTTTGCCTTTCATCCTTACGGGATCGATAAAATAAAGTACCAGTAATGTACTGGGTTATTGCTGGCCTTGTGCCTAAAATAGAAACAATTATGTCATACACATCACCTGCCTGTCTTGCACTCTATTCTAATATCCATTATACATTCGAGAGGAAGGTATTTCAGACTTCTAATAAAACGAGATGTTAAGGACAGTAAAATTAATACACATCATACTACTATCAGCACCTTACCAATGACAGTGTATCTATACCAACACCTTACCAATGACAATGTACCTACACCAACACCCAACAACAGTGTATCTATACCAACACCTGACCAGTGACAGTGTACCTACACCAACACCCAACAACAGTGTATCTATACCAACACCCAATGACAGTGTATCTATACCAACACCTGACCAGTGACAGTGTACCTACACCAACACCCAACAACAGCGTATCTATACCAACACCTGACCAGTGACAGTGTATCTATACCAACACCCAATGACAGTGTATCTATAACACCCAATGACAGTGTATCTATAACACCCAATGACAGTGTATCTATACCAACACCCAACAACAGTGTATCTATACCAACACCCAATGGCAGTGTATCTGTAACACCCAATGACAGTGTATCTATAACACCCAATGACAGTGTATCTATAACACCCAACAACAGTGTATCTATACCAACACCCAACAACAGTGTATCTATACCAACACCCAACAACAGTGTATCTATACCAACACCCAACAACAGTGTATCTATAACACCCAACAACAGTGTATCTATACCAACACCCAACAACAGTGTATCTATACCAACACCCAATGGCAGTGTATCTATAACACCCAATGACAGTGTATCTATAACACCCAATGACAGTGTATCTATAACACCCAACAACAGTGTATCTATACCAACACCCAACAACAGTGTATCTATACCAACACCCAATAACAGTGTATCTATACCAACACCCAATGACAGTGTATCTATACCAACACCCAACAACAGTGTATCTATACCAACACCCAATAACAGTGTATCTATACCAACACCTTACCAGTGTATCTATACCAACACCCAACAACAGTGTATCTATACCAACACCCAATGACAGTGTATCTATACCAACACCCAACAACAGTGTATCTATACCAACACCCAACAACAATGTATCTATACCAACACCCAACAACAGTGTATCTATACCAACACCCAACAACAGTGTATCTATACCAACACCCAATGACAGTGTATCTATACCAACACCCAACAACAGTGTATCTATACCAACACCCAATAACAGTGTATCTATACCAACACCTTACCAGTGTATCTATACCAACACCCAACAACAGTGTATCTATACCAACACCCAATGACAGTGTATCTATACCAACACCCAACAACAGTGTATCTATACCAACACCCAACAACAATGTATCTATACCAACACCCAACAACTGTATCTATACCAACACCCAACAACAGTGTATCTATACCAACACCCAACAACAGTCTATCTATACCAACACCCAACAACAGTGTATCTATACCAACACCCAATGACAGTGTATCTATACCAACACCTGACCAGTGACAGTGTACCTACACCAACACCCAACAACAGTGTATCTATACCAACACCTGACCAGTGACAGTGTATCTATACCAACACCCAATGACAGTGTATCTATAACACCCAATGACAGTGTATCTATACCAACACCCAACAACAGTGTATCTATAACACCCAACAACAGTGTATCTATACCAACACCCAACAACAGTGTATCTATACCAACACCCAATGACAGTGTATCTATAACACCCAATGACAGTGTATCTATAACACCCAATGAGTGTATCTATAACACCCAACAACAGTGTATCTATACCAACACCCAACAACAGTGTATCTACACCAACACCCAACAACAGTGTATCTATACCAACACCCAATAACAGTGTATCTATACCAACACCCAATGACAGTGTATCTATACCAACACCCAACAACAGTGTATCTATACCAACACCCAATAACAGTGTATCTATACCAACACCTTACCAGTGTATCTATACCAACACCCAACAACAGTGTATCTATACCAACACCCAATGACAGTGTATCTATACCAACACCCAACAACAGTGTATCTATACCAACACCTAACAACAATGTATCTATACCAACACCCAACAACTGTATCTATACCAACACCCAACAACAGTGTATCTATACCAACACCCAACAACAGTGTATCTATACCAACACCCAACAACAGTGTATCTATACCAACACCCAACAACAGTGTATCTATACCAACACTCAACAACTGTATCTATAACACCCAATGACAGTGTATCTATACCAACACTCAACAACTGTATCTATAACACCCAATGACAGTGTATCTATACCAACACCCGACAACTGTATCTATAACACCCAATGACAGTGTATCTTTACCAACACCCAATGACAGTGTATCCATACCAACACCTTACCAATGACAGTGTATCTATACCAACACCCTCCCAATGAAAAAAAAAACCAACATTTAGTAACAATCCCTGAATTACTTTATATTGAGGCCATTTTTTTTTCTCCCTTTACTTCCATTTAAACGTCAATCAATATTTTGAGGTATATTAAATCAATTTAATTGCTTATAGAATGTTTATTAGTTCACAAATGATTGTGAAAATATGTATTGAGGTATAAAGTCTTCAAATATAATACAATGCCATCAATTTATACTAAAAATAATGTGCATGCATTGTCGTTAATTGACTCTTAACTTCTTGTAACGATTTAGCAGAAAATATCTAAATGTGGGATTGTTAATTCAAATACTTGTGGTATCTTTACTAGTGGTCATATCAATGTGTAAAACTTGCAATATTAGACTAAAGCCTTCAATGTTTTATGTGATGCACAGTTATAGTGCAGTTTTATACTTTCCAAGAATGTCTGGCTAATGCGGTTTGATGTGGTACAGGACGTTTAAAGTTAATGATGTTAAAAGTCAGTTTACAGATATTAACTTTTATAGGATAAAAAGGACAATACATCAGCCTCAATAACATAGCCAAAACACATGGTTGATATATCAGCCCCAAAGCATAGCACTCAGCTTAATCAATTGGCTAGCTCCAAATTAACCAATAATTTTGTGGATCATATTTTATGGTTAGCAAGTATTGTTCGTGGAACCTTCTAGTCAAGTTTTTTTTGGTTTATTTGTGCATCTTTTAATGATTTCTATGAGTTTTATGAGAGGATGTGACACAGATGATAACAGTAGTTGTGATCATTATACTGACAATCCTAACTAGTTATTCCTGACATAATTATTGAACAGAGATTGGGAAGTTTTAATAATGTGGGTGATATTGGTGAATGGTAACCCTTGAAAGAAATGAAACTTTGCCATTTGCCTTGATGTTTATTAGTATGCAAATGAACTAATTAGCCTAATTTAATTTTCACATCTGTTAGTTGCAATGTGTTGCCCCATTTCCAAGTTCTATTGTTTATAGCACCTCTGAGTGATAGATATTAAGTTATTTGATGTTTTTCTATTGTTTTTGACAATTATTATTTAGCGTTTTTCACTATATTCTTATTTACACTGCAGTTTTAATTTTGCTCATTTGGTATTTATTAATCCTTTTAGCACTATGGGTCTTTTTGACTATATAGTGAGAAATGCTAAAAGCAAGAGAAAAACAATATGACTCAAATAACAGATATATAAATCATCATCATCATTATTGTTGTTTAACGTCAATTTTCTACACTAACATGAGTAGGACGTGCTGTCCCGTTCAGACAACCAGGTTGAAGGACCATGTTTTAATTGCACAGAACTGATTCTGGCTTGGTTTCTACGGCTGGATGCCCTTCCTAACACCAACAACATTTACAGTGTGTACTGAGAGCTTTTTGTTATGACACACACATTATATATATATTTATATTACACACACACACACACACACACTGCACTCTGATACTGTCTGTCATCCCCATACAAGTAATTGGTGCAGGTCTGTGGTTGTTTTGCCAAGGCAGGTTGAGACATAGTTTAGATCAAAGGTTCTCAACCCATTTCGGCTAAACACCCCCTTTTGCCCCTCGAAATCACGAAACGCCCCTACCCTATTTTTCCATTTTTCAATATACTACTGATTTTGATATCAGTAGATTACTGGGCCAAATCAAGTTATGTTAGAATCTTTTAAAAAATCTTTAAAAAATACTCGTGCGAATTAAATACAAAAAAGTTTCAGTCCAAAACAAAAGCAAGCTATTTCAAATTATATATTTTTGAAAAATAGACATGAATGTTCTCAAAGATTTGATCTCAGTCGAAAAAGCTTTTTTTTTAATTCTATATTTCACTGTTAGCTGTTGTAATATTTTGAGTGGATAGACAATTCTACAATTCAAACTGTAAAGTCAAAATACAAAATATGCAAAATATGAAGAATTTCTTACCTTTCTCTTGAATCACAAACTCAAGGGAAAAATAGTACCTTGCAAAATAAAGTGCCTCGATCACAAACTTAGTTGCAATGAATGAATTGAGATGCTTAGTGACAGAGCAAACAATATCTGTATCCCTTATATATATACATAGATACACGCACACACATACACGCGCGCGCACACACAAACAAACTTGTGTGTGTGTGCCTTGTTTTTGGTACAGAAAGAATTTTGTCTCCAGTTTTTATTGCTGGGTCAAAGGCCACTGCTCTTTTCAACAACGCCAATTATGGGTACATAAAAGATGTAGTGGGATCACAGGTAAGCTATCTAAGAACGTAGATTTTATATGTGGCCAGTGCTCAGGTGCAATAAGTAGCAAGTACCCACAGGATACTAGCTCCTTCTATTGCCCAGATGGCTCTATAGAAATAGTGGACACCTTCCGTTATATGGGTGACAAAATCAGCAGTGGTGGAGGGTGTTGTGAAAGTACAGTAGCCAGAGTCAGAACAGGATGGAAAAAGTTCAGAGAGCTTATACCACTATTGGCCACTAAAGGTTTCTCTCTAAAAATGAAAAGCAGACTGTATGATGCCTGCATACGAACAGCTATGTTACATGGCAGTGAGACATGGGAATTGTGTGCAGAGGAACTGTGCAGACTGGAGAGGAACGAAGCATGCATGCTCCGCTGGATGTGTAATAGTAATACACGGTGTATTTTTGGTTAAGAGGTGCCTACTGACTGTAGGTTTCGCTTTGTACTTAGGCAAGGCGAGTCTTCTGTATTACTGCGTAGCATCAAAGATCTTGGTCCAGTGACATTGTCTTGGAGAGGTATAAGTGTGTAAGGTCAGAATTTATCAAATCGTCCAAGGTTTTTCTGGGTCTGCCTACTCCGTAGCTTCCATCAATTTTGATCGCCCTGCACTTTTTTATATATATATAAATTTCTTTATTTGCCACAAGGGCGCAAAAAGATGTGGACAAATACAAATACCTATAGTGGGGAGTTTACATACAGGCGTGTAAAGAAAAAAGAATAACAATAATATTATATATATAAATCTACAAACATACATATATACATACATTTACCTATGTATATAGCTATGCATTTATACATTTGTATATATACATGCATTTATATTTAAGTGTGTAAGGATGTTGACTTGATTTATATTTTTTTTTGTTTGGTAAGGAGAAAATTTTGTCTCCAGATTTTATTACCTAGGGAGATTAAATACCATAGATCTGACTGAAAGCTGACCAGGTTCTCAACCTCATCAAACACCAACGCTGGCGTATGTATGTATGTATGTATGTATGTATGTATGTATGTATGTATGTATGTATGTATGTATGTATGTATGTATGTATGTATGTATGTATGTATGTATGTATGTATGTATGTATGTATGTATGTATGTATGTATGTATGTATGTATGTATGTATGTATGTATGTATGTATGTACGTACGTATGCATGTGTGTGTATGATTGTATGTATATGTATACACCCACACCTTTCATCACCATTGTTTCTTTTCTTGTTGTTTCTGTTTTTCTTGTAACTGTTGTAAAAGTTGACATCCTTATTTTCATTTTCTTTGATTTCTTTCGTTTTTCTTTTATCCCCCTAGGGAATTCATTGACAAGCATCTTTTATTTATTTTATTCGTTTTCTTCATTCAAATGCATTCACACTGGCTGTCTCAAAGACATACAAATATGGCTTATAAAACTTACCTAAGTAAATAGCCTAGCCTCTCCCCAGTTTCAAACGCCCCCCCCCCCCCTCCCCTTAAGAACCTTTGGTTTAGAAGATTGGAATATGTGTCTGGGTTTGGTGAATTAGGTTGGTTGAATGAAGGTGTATGGTTTATATTTGCTTGAGTTCAAGGTTGGTTTTAGTTTAATCTGGACGCATTTACATTCAAGTTATGGCAATTGATGGTCTTATTTACATGTAATAATAACAAATGATGAAGAAATGAAACAAGTGAAGGGATGATGTGTTGGAAAAAAAACATTTAATACATGCAAGTATGAAAAAGCAGATGTAAAATAATGATGGTGATGATGATGATGATGAACTTGTGAAATTTACCTACTGTAATTAATTTCAATTAATTGGCACAAGGATAGCAATTTGGGGCAAGAGGAAAGTCGATTATTATTGACCCTGGCATTTAACTGGTACTTTATTTTATAAAACTCAGAAGAATGAAAGACAAAATTGGCCTTGGTGGGATTTGAACTCAGAACATAGAAAGTCATAACTAAAAGCCACAAAGTCTTTTATCTGATGTGCTAATGATATTGCCAATCCACTGCCCTTTCTTAGTGTAATAATAGCTGAGAAATATAGAAATAGAGACCACTGCTTCATTGAGAAACATTTAAGTGAACAATAGAGTGAAATTAGGTCCAGATAAACAATAAAATTGAGTTTTATGTGAACTGAAAAAAATAAATAAAATAAAATAAAAGTTTACTAACAGCAAAGCTAATAAAATATTTGATATGTTAAAAAAGAAATGCTGAGCATAGCTCAACCTCCACAGTATGTGAAACTTATAGTAATGAAGTATTTCACTAAAAATCCCAGCAGGTTTCATACAATTAGAAACTTTCTAGTTTGGATAAGAATTTACAATTAAATCACCCATTATTGTTTCATCGAATTCCTATAAATAGTTTTATTTTAAAATTGTCTCTGGAAGTATTATCTTGTATGTATATATCATGTCGACTTCAATTAAAATTTGTGAACACCCTTTAAGAAGTAAGTTTGTATAAGAATTTACCATAACCCTTTAGCATTTAAACCGGCCGTATCCAACCAAAATTCTCTCACCTCTTTCAGTTCAAACTGGCTGTAACTGGCCACTCATACTGATGTTAAGTTATTGTTCTCAAAATAAATAATATCAAAATCTCATAGATTCAATATTATGTGAGATAATTATGTGAAATAAAGCCTTTACTCTAAAAATACAGTAGTGTATATAGAGTAATGTAAATGCTAAATCGTTATTATCGTTTCATCTAATTCCTATAAATAGTTTTATTTTAAAACTATCTCTGAAAGTAGTATCTTATGTATATATCATGTCGACTTCAATTTAAATCTCTGAAACACACTTTAAGAAGAAAGTATTAAGTTTTCAAACCAGACTAAACAAAATACAACCTCCCACTTGTATTACTTACTAGTTTTGACATCATTATTATCATTGCTATCATGGTGACATGTGTTTAATCATGTCCACTTGTAATAATTGAAAGAATAGATCAGACAGCAATATTCTCAAAATACTATATTTTCTGAAGTATTATTAGCAGTGCCTAATGTTTACAAAAACATTAATTCATTTGCAATGAATGAATCAACAAGTTTTAGTGTTCTGATTCAGTTCTAAAGCAAATATATTTATTCCAATAGTTAATGTTAAAAAGTCTATTCATATGTGATTTCATTCATAAAAAAACCTACAACGTAGACTAGCTTTAAATTGATTTCGGAATTAAAAGTAACTGCACCACGTCACTGGAATTAATTATTAGGTTACAACCAGTTTGCAGTATTCCAGTTGCATGTAGCACTGTGCACTAATTGACAACAAAGCAAGCAGTAGCAGTTGCACACAGCCTGCATACATATGCACATTCAGATTACCTCCCTTAATCTAGACAAGTCTTTATCAAGTGAATGAGGAAGTTAGTAGATATAAAGGACATGTAGTAACTTCTTAGTAGATAAATCTGGTGCAATAAAAAGAAAACAAAAAAAAAAAACAATGAAACGCTACTGCTAGTTTCGTATCACTGTTTACTGAAAAGTTTTCAACTTCACAATCACTCGAACAATATATATACATACATACATACACATTCAGAAAAAAAAAAAAGGAAGAAAAAACACAGACTATTTACTAACTGGCCACTGAAATTTTATTGTTTCCCTCCTCTTCTTAAAACTGCAAACAACTGCACTCGTGCAGCCGCATGCGCAGGTGCTCATAACATAAATGCATGTGTAAAGTGTAGATGCACAAGAGGGTAGTGTGATAAGATGAGACAGTAATGAAGAGGAGGAAGAGATAAGTCAATGTCTGCTATTTTTGTTGTTGTTGTTTTGACTCCTTCATGGAACTGATCTAGATATATGATGTCAACATTAGAGGAAAAACCAAAAAGTGATTCAACCTTTATTTAGATTTTCTGAAACACAGAAGAGTGAAATCACTAACCAACACTGATCTTGGTTAGTTAAACAACTGACTTTTTTCTTTCTATCAGATAAATACAATTTATATATGAAGGTAGACGCAGACCAACCAGTTGGAAAGTGGGTTATGGGAAAGTTGATGAATGTAAAGAAATTGCAAACCCAATAGATATATATTTACACATATATGTTGTAAGTCCTTTTGCTTTTCTTATCTTAAAACATTTCCAATTTACCAACAATTATTATATTTACATCAAGTAATGTTATACACAAAAACATCTTGCAAATCAAGGGATTATAATATAAAAGACATATTTTTATATTAAAAACTATTGAAGCTATATAAACTTTCATCACTTATTATTACATAAAACTGAGATTATGAGGTATGTGTATGTATGTGTATATGTGTGTGTGTACACATACATACATATATATGTATGTATGTAAGTAAGTATGTGTATATATATATATAACAGTTTTAATTGAAGGAAAGGCCAATATATAATTTCTTTGTTTGATTCTGAAAATATTGATGTGTGTGAAACTTTTTCTAATTGCCAGAAACTCAAGTGAGTAAGGAAGATATATTTTAGTGCAGTATTATTAACTGCAGCACCGTTTGTTTGTTAACCAGCATAGTTAAATTAACTACATTTAACTAAATATATATCAATTACTAACTCTATTACATAGAATATATACGAAAACGGAAAATATCAACAGAGAGAATGATATATGTTAGAATATGTTGTCAATGGTCATTAAACTATTAAAAGTAGAAATTGAGCGATCAGTCAAATAAGATATTTTGGAATTTTTTTAAGAAAAAGGAAAGAAATCTTGTTCCAAAATTGAAATGAGTAATAGCAGACCCTCTCTACTATATGAAGGATCTAGATTTGGCCCATCCTATAAATTATATATATACATATATATATAATGTCAAAAGATGTCAAAAGGCCGTTAATTAAGTAAATTTCCATATGCTTCTGGGCCAATGAAAATAAAAGCTTTGCATATGTATATATGTTCAGACAGGCACACACACACATACATCATCATCATCATCATCGTTTAATGTCCATTTTCCACGCTAGCATGGGTCTATATATATATATATATATATATATATATATATATATATATATATATATATATATATATGAGAAGGAAGCGGGGAGAGACAATTTTCAAGATTATGCTTTCTTACAAAATCCCTAACTCTAAATTGAGTTAAAATATAACTTATACTTTAGCTACAAAAAAAAATTACACTGACTTCAACCTAAAATTGCATTCGATATAAAACTATGGGTAAAATATGATTTATTTCAAGTTCAGTGGTAGGATCACAGAAAATAAGAGTTTTACTGAGCATGACAATATGGACGAGGTAATTGCAGTGTATAACTAAATATTTATAACCTAATTCAAATTTTTACAACATTCTCTATTAAGAAAATATTGCAAACTAAAATATGATTCTAAATCAGTCAAGTTTAATAGCATAAATATTCTTGCCAATCAAATTATTCTCAAATAAATTAAAATGTTGGTCAGCCCATCGTGGCGCAAAGAATCTCTAAACATTTTCACAAAAAATATCCTATTCGATAACTATGTAGTAAATATAACATATTTATGATGCCACAATGAAAGGTTAAATCATAAACTGTTGTTAAAAGGTTCTAGATCTTGTAAATTCTTAATAATATATATTTTGAATCAACAGTTTTGTGAGATTTCAAATAAATAAGCTATTTGATTTGTCTAAGTAAATGTTTAAGATACACCTCTCAGAATCTACCATTTTGCTACTTTAGAGTGGAGAGAAAATTTAAAGGTATAGTCATATTAACATCATAAAATAAAGTTTACCAATTCTAAGTCTAATACGAATGATTAACTTTTGTAAAATTTTTCATTGTTTTTACAAATTCTTTTCAGATTCAAAATTATAGTGATAAGTTATTTTCGCAACAAGGATAACAAAAGCAAGTTAAAATGTCCGAACTCTTGACATTTCTTCATAATTCATGTATGGTGAGTACAGTTTTCAGTCAAGGAATTTTTTTGTTTTCAATCATATTCATATTAGATAATGGCTTGATTACTGTTTAGAATGATTCACCCAATATATTCCAGGATTATATAAGAAATTCTTGTTAAAATATAATAGTCTATATGACGATATACTGTATATACTCATAGATAAATGGCAGCATTTTTACATAAGAAAGCCAGGTGTGAAAAAACAGCATACACTTATCTATTCTTGGCTTGAAATATCAAATAATGTAGCCAAAATATTCTGAAGGAAAAAAAATTTTCCAATAGAAGCTGAAAATGATGCAATTTTTGTCCTAAGCCCTTGAAGGATATTAATATTGGGATTTTATTTCTGGGAGACGGGGACACACCATAATTTTTTTAAATACTTAAGGCCTCAAAAGAACTTTAGTCTTGATTGGATATCTTTATATTATCCTATAGTCAACAATACATTAGATTCTAACGAACAATGTTAATTGAACATTTTAGGTAATAATATTGGTTTCTAATTTAGGCACAAGGCCAGCAATTTGTAAGGAATGGAAAGTCGTAGTGGTACTCTATTCTATCGACCCAAGAAGGATAAAAGGCAAAGTTAACCTCTGTGGGATTTGAACTCAGAATGTAAGGACCCTAACTAAATGCCACAAAGCATTTTGTCCAATTCTCTAACAAATCTGCAAATCAACCACCCTTCTAGATAATAAAAATAATAATGTGTGATTGGATAGGAAAGTTATTTTCTAACAATGTTTAAACATAAAATGGAACAAGCTACTATTTTAAACAACCAATATTAACTAATAATAATGGAGTTCAAATCCCGCCAAGGTTAACTTTGCCTTTCATCCTTACGGGGTTGATAAAATAAAGCACCAGTAATGAACTGAGGTAATCGCTGGCCTTGTACCAAAAGTAGAAACAATTAACTAATAATATTAGTAATTGACTATTATAACTATACAATTAATATTATCTAATAATATTAGTAATTGAGTAGTATAACTAAACAACTAATATTAACTAATGATATTAGTAATTGACTTGGAGTAATCTTGGAGGCACATGGCTGAGTGGTTAGAGCATTGGCCTTGCAATTGAAAGGCTGTGAGTTCAATTCTCAGACCGGGTGATGTATTGTTTCTTTGAGCAAGACACTTTATTTCACATTGCTCCAGTTTACTCAGCTGTAGAAATGAGATGATAGGACTGGGGTCCATATCATTCCACTGTAAAGTGGACGTATAGGCGCCACGGAAAAAAAGCACCCAGCACTCACTGTAAATGAGGTTGGTGTTAGGAAGGGCATCCAGCTGTAGAAATCAAGCCAAAATCAGTTCCCATCCTACCCTTGCAAGCAGGGAAAAAGCGGACGTAAAAATGATGATGATGACTATTATAACTATACAACCAATATTAACTAATGATATTAGTAATTGACCATTATAACTATACAACCAATATTAACTAATAATATTAGTAATTGACCATTAACTAATAATATTAGTAATTGACCATTATAACTAAACAACCAATATTAACTAATAATTGTTTCTACTTTAGGCACAAGGCCAGCAATTACCCAGTGCATTACTGGTACTTTATTTTATCAACCCCCTAAGGATGAAAGGCAAATTACTAATATTAACTAATAATATTAGTAATTGACCATTATAACGAAACAACCTATAGTAACTAATAATATTAGTAATTGACCATTATAACGAAACAACCAATATTAACTAATAATATTAGTAATTGACCATTATAACTATACAGCCCAATAGTAAGAAACTCTTAGGAAAGCTGAACAGAGGGTTTTCAGAGAAGACCCCTCCTCATCAAACAAATGTTTCAACCCTTAACTAATAATACCAGTAACTGAAGTGAAAACTAAACAGATTAACACAGATGATTAATTTTAGTAAATAAAAATTGATATCAAAAAGTTGTTGCTATTAATGAATTCTTGAAATATATTTAATTTACTGCATATGCCACAATAAAATGTACTCGGTGGAGAAGAGAAACATATGTAGGCAAGATGCAGGGATACCCCAAATTCATCTGAACATAAGGTAGAGTGTGCAGATGTATGTAAGATATGGGCCTCAGGCTTGTCTAAACATTCAGTTGAGTAAGAGGTCAGTAGCTCCACTTGAGTACTGATTTGGTCTGTGATGGTTCTTATATAAAATTATGTTGAAAGATTTTATTTCAAATAGGAACTCTTTAAAATAGGTGGCTGGGTATGAGGGGGACATAGAACCAAAGGTGGTTTTGAGAATGGTGGTATCAAAATGGTTTAAGACCAAAGACATTGGCATTATGCTGAACTCTGATAAGTTGAAATACTAGTATATATATATACATATTCTGTTTAGTCTAAGAGGAAAGGGCAGTGCCCACAACCCTTTTCATGGCCTCCAACACTGATGGGAAGGAAGGAGAAATAAAGTGAGGAAGGTATCCTTAATCCTGAGATGTGGCTAGAATACTTGCAACAGAATAGATTCCGCTAAAGGCACCGGCCCAAGTGCCATGTAGTGGTGGTGTTAAAACAAGAATCGGATTTGCTATATTAACAACTAACTACTTTCAATCACATCAGTTTTCATTACCTTCTAACAGAATCACTATTTTTATCCATACCAACATTTATCAATTAATGGCTAAATATAAGTCATAATTAAGCAGAAGCTAATGCAAGAGGAGGGCTCATTTCATCAACAGCATCTATCTCTGCTCTACTGCTACACTTGACAAACCAGTATTTTGCTTCATTCATTTATAGCCATTTAATCAATATAAAACAATATATTTTATACACAGAATCTGACCCATTCAGAATTGGTAACAGACTCAGGCTAGACACAAACTGTAGTGTGTGCTCCCGCCCTTACTGGTAACAAGCTCAGGCCAAACCCACAATAGAGTGTGTGCCTCTACCCTCACTAGTAGCAGGCCCAGGCTAGATACAAACTGTAGTGTGTGCCCCACCCTTACTGGTAAAAGGCACAGGACAGATGTGAAATGTAAACCTCATTTCAAACTGTTCATTATGTATTTTAGTAATCAGCACTAAATACATACAATTTATACCTGGATTACAGGTATAACACATGTAGATGATGTAGTGTAAATGTACATAGTGTACACGATGTAGTGTAGCTAATGTAGTATATATGTACATATACATGATGAGTACATGATGTTGTGTATATGATGTAATGTACATGATGTAGTTAGTATACACAATGAAATGTAAGTAAGTGATGTAATATAAATGTACATAATGTAGTTCTAAGTAACAGAACAAAATGAAATGATTAGAATTTAAGGATCACAAGCCCGAGCCAACTACTTTACCCACTGGACTTGTGAGGGTCATGATGCAACTTATACAAGAGTATGTATGATATTTGTGTAATGACCAATAATTAAATCTACAAAATGCAAAAGCTGAGAAAAAATATAATTAAGTTACACATCTTTTCTTTTTTGCCTTATCTGAATTATCATAATGACTAAAATTCTATCTTTTTCAGAAATGCCTATTTAGATACTGAGAAACCTGCCCACAGTAATAACTGGACATAAAGTTACCCACAAGGTAGGTATTTCACTTTATTTTCTGTTGTTTTACCTTTTTTTTTTTTTTTTTTTTTGTGAATACAAATGAAATCAACAGATATCCTGCCTGATGCGCAAACAATTCTGCCAACCCACCATCTTTAACAGCTGCTTTATTTACTGGCCATGAAAGAATTAAAGGCAAAGTTGACCTAGGTGGGATGTGAACTCAGAGCATAAACTATTCTATCTGTCACTTTTTATCAGCATCATCATAGAACATTCATTTTCCTTGCTAGCAATAGTTGGACGGGTCTCAACAAAGTCAGTACTCAAACAAGACTACTGACCTCACAGATGGGCCAAAGGCCTGCATCTTGCTTACATACAATCTCACGCTCTGCCGAGTGCACTTTATTGTGATGCTAGCACCAGTAATATTACTATGTCTTTGACCCAGCTGATGGGTCTTCCAAATTCATTGTTTGAAAGACTTTTATGACTGAATGCTCATCACCAACCACTTTCCAGAGTGTACTGGGTGTATTTATTGTGTAGATCTCCAACACTAGAGAGGTTGTCAAATATTTGACACAACAAAAAGGTCCTTCTGACACTTTCTTTAGCAGGCTTCTATGGCTTAATGTCCTTTGTATCACCACTTCTCATTCTGCACTGGGTGCATTTATTGTGCAGATCTCCAAAACTAGAAAGGTTGTCCAGTCTTTGACACAATTGAAGTATCCTCCCTGGTCCTTTCACATTATTATTATAAGGGCGGTGACTTGGTAGTATTGGTAGAAAGGTCGGACATGCTTTCCAGCGTAGTTACGTCCCTTTACGATCTGAGTTCAAATCCCACCGAGGTTAACTTTGCCTTTCATCCTTACGGGGTCAATAAAATAAAGTACCAATAATGTACTGGGTAATTGCTGGCCTTGTACCAAAAGTAGAAACAATTATAGTTATTATTATTGGTAGAGGATCAGACGCCATGCTTTGCAACATAGAGTTACGGCCCTTTGCGGTTTGAGTTCAAATCCCGCCGAGGTTAACTTTGCCTTTCATCCTTACGGGGTCGATAAAATAAAATAAACTGGGGTCGATTTAATCGACTTTCCCCTTCCCCAAAATTTCTGGCCTTGTGCCTAAATAAGAAACCATTATTACTACTATTACTGGGCGGTGGATTGGCAGTATCAGTAGAGGTTCGGACGCCATGCTTTGATGCATAGAGTTACGGCCCTTGCCATTCTGAGTTCAAATCCCGCTGAGGTTAACTTTGCCTTTCATCCTTACGGGGGTCGATAAAATAAAGTACCAGTAATGTACTGGGTAATTTCTGGCCTTGTGCCAATAGTAGAAACAATTATTACTACTATTACTATTTTTCCCCAGTAGTCATAATTTTATTGAATACTTCCACAATGCACTACCAAAGACACTTTAAGTATTCTTTTTTTTTTTAGTCTTTTACTTGTTTTAGTCAAAAGATTGCAGCCATATTGGGCACACTCTTGATTTAGTCAATCATAGCGACCTCATCAGCATCAACATTTAATATCCATTTTTCAATGAGTTAGGCAAGTTGTCCCATTGTGAGACAAGTCAGATCAGATGACCATGTCTTGCTCATACAGAACTGTTTCTGGCTTGGTTTCTACGGCTGGATGCCTTTCTTAACACCAACCACATTTACAGTGGACTAGGTGCTTTTTATCATATCACCAATACAACCACTTTATAGTGTGGACTGGATGTTGTTTTTGGTTTTGTATTTTGCATTGAAAGTAATTGTCATGTCTGTTCATTTCCTTGTGTGTAGGTCATTGAACAAGGAACAGTAGCTTACAAATTTCTATTTCAACACAATGAAGCACAATAAACTGTTGAACTGAAACGAGCATCTACTAATAATAACATTGAACGCAATTCCATGGTGACAGAAAGAATTGTGTCCTCCTCAAACCATCAGATTGTACTTCGAGCCTGTTGTAAATAGGATTGTGTCCCCCGTTTAGCTAAAGCATTATAGGCAAAAAACATGAGCACACTTGAAACACATGATTGTGATATGATTGGCTGTCATTAAATAATTAACAATTACGCAGCACTTGTTAGATACCATTTAATGCTAATTCAATACACAACAGTAATCAATATAAAATCTGTGTACAGTGCCTAGTAATACTATAGTATGTATGTTGTGCATATGTGTAAGTTCTGGGGTAGAATTGAAAGGTTCTAGATAGCAGCATAGGGTGAAAGACTTCCAATGAGAAACTACTGAAAGCAATATAATAAAACAGAATACACTAACTGCAAACTATGTGCAGATAGGGAAAAACATTTAACCCCACTGTCTTTAACTGTGATAATGAATGAGATGATGATGATGCTAATGATGATGGTGAGGTAATGATGAGGATGAATAATACATGTAATACACATTGTGTGATGGGTGGTGATAGGAAGGACATCCAGCTATAGAAACCATGCCAAAATAGGGTTGAGAAGACTCTTCAGTTTGTTAAGAGCATGACAAATGCTATAGTGTTGGTGAAACAATAAAACGCACCCAGTACACTCTGTAAATTGGTTGGTGATAGGAAGGGTGTTCAGTCCCAGAAAACTTACCAAACAAAGGCTCGAGAGGGCTCTTCTGCTGTGTCAAAGATATGATAACTGCCTTAGTGTTAATGCCATGAAAAAATGCACCCGCCCATCCCTTGATAACAGGGAAAATGAATATTAAATAATGATGATTATAATGGTATCTTTACTATTGAACAGGTCATGAAAATTTGCAATATTAAAGTAAAGACTTTTTAATGTGATAGTCATAGTGTTGTTTTGTATTTCTCAAGAATGTCTTGTGATTTCATGTGTTAGAGAGGAGAGGCTTTTCTATTTTCCTCTAAAATGTTTCTTCTACTTTTTTTTCTTTCTTTGATGGATTCTCTACTTGTATTGTTTCATTTAATTTCCTTTAAAGCAATGATTAGCTGCAAGTAAGTCACAACCCACAAGTGAGCAATTGAGGTGGTCTCTGTGGGCCTTTTCAAATGTTTATATGTAAGATATGATATCATATATATATATAACAAAGAAAGTGTGGTAAGGAACCAGGTGGACCATAATGCACCAGAGTACTCGATACTTTGGGTAGTAGAGTGGGTAATGGCAAAAAAGTCAGGACCCTGACGGCTGAGCTCCGGCTGTTTCGACAGTTAGATCCAAACATTCAGATCTAGCTGTCGAAACAGCCGGAGCTCAGCCATTGGGGTCCTGACTTTTTTCATATATATACATATTAATATATATATATATATATATATATATATATATATATATATACACATATATATATATATATATTTATACATATATATACACACATATATATATATTTATACATATATATACACACACACACACATATATATATATGATTTTATGATACGCAACTGCTCATATTAAAATGTACACACTTATATTAAAACCTTCCATTATTTTAGTGGATTGGCAGTATCAGTAGAGGGTTGGACGCCATGCTTTGACGCATAGAGTTACGGCCCTTGCCATTCTAAGTTCAAATCCCACCGAGGTTAACTTTGCCTTTCATCCTTATGGGGTCGATAAAATAAAGTACCAATAATACACTGGGTAATTGCTGGCCTTGTGCCAAAAGTAGAAACAATTATTTTATTTAAGACATTGATGTTAAGTAATGTTTTCTAACATCACTTTAATAATAAAAAGATTAGTTATCTCATAAAACTTTTCAAATTTTCAAAACTGTTTGATATACATAGGCAGTAGCTTAGTGGTTAGGGTATTCAGCTCATGATCATAAGGTCATAAGTTTGATTCCTAGTGGTGTATTATTTCACCTTGTCCCAGTTCATGCAACTGGGGCAAAAGTAAGTTGTACCTGTAAACCAAAGGGCCAGCCTTGTCACATTCTGTGTCACACTGAATCTCTCTGGGAAATACATTAAGGGTACACATATATATTGAATACTCAGCCCCCTGTATGTTAATTTCATGAGCAGGCTATTCCATTAATCATATCAACTGGAACACTAGTCATTGTAATCAACAGAGTGCCAGTTGACACAAAAGAGTTAAAGCATGTTATTTTGTCTAAATTGCTTGATTCATTCCTCAAATCTCTGTATTTCCCACACTTTAGCTCTCATCTGTTGAATTCACATCATGTTGTGATGTAGATTGGCTGACTCTTTAAAACTTCAGACAATTGCTCTTTACATTTTGAGTTCATATTCCACCAAGGTCAACTTGTTCTTTCATCATTCCAGGCTCAATAAAATAAAGTACCACAAAAGTACTGGGGTCAATATAATTAACTTACACTTCTCCTCCAAAAATTGCTGGCCTTGTGCCAAAATTAAGAACCATTGTTTAGTGATTTTAAAATCCTTTTTCGCATCATCTCAATACAGGAAAAATATTAAAGCTGACCTTGATAAAGGAGTAAAGAGCCCCTTCAGTCACAAATGACTGGTATTTTATTTTATTGACCTCGGACGGATGAAAGGCAAAGTTGACCTCAGTGGAATTTGAACTCAAAATGTAGAAATACTGGAACAAATACTGTTAAGCTCTACAACTCCACTGCTCTGAATAATAATGGTTTCAACACTAACAACTCCACCAATCCACTGCTCTGAATAATAATGGTTTCTGATTTAGGCACAAGGCTAGCAATTTTAGGGGAAAGGGTGGGCACTCTAATTTGCAGTAATTCTAAGGCGGAATTTCAGATAAGCATATCACTATAAATTTTTTGTAAATCTGAGGTTGCACCATTTAAAGGTAGTGGGTGTGTGGGGTGGGGTTAATGCCACCCAGTGGCATCTCTTTACTGATAGGCATGTATACAGACATCATAAGTTAACGTGTGTGTGTGTATATATCACAAACATCATTTTACATCTGCTCTCCATGCTGGTATGGGTTGGATGGGTCATCACCATCTGAGTAAGTTCTTAATATCATCAGGCCTGGGTTCCTAGGCTTTCAGGTATATTCAGCACCCCTGGAACTTCATTGTGTGCAGAGCTGTAGTAGATTTCACTAGTTGGCACTGGATCGTCTTTTGTGACGTCCCCGAGTGTCCCAGTGTTTGTTCAACATACCACTCAGTGAACTGATGGTGCGCAATATATGCTTCTTCAAGCCGAACCCAGTTCAGCCCTCTCTCAGTTCGAAGACCGACTTACGTGGTGAAAAGCCACATCTTACACGAGGTGCCTCTGATATGGCTATTATAGGATAGTCTAGCAGAACAAGATGGATCTAGAGTAAGCCTTGATAAAAATCCTGCTTGACTCATAGTAAGCAGTAGCTTGTGTGACAATCATCAGTTTAATTAGATGACCTCAGCGTCATGAACACCAGTGGCTTTGTAGATGATTGACTATTAATTACAAGGGTTGGCACAACTGCTCCAGTTAGTGCAGAGATCTATGAGAATGTAGGTGTGGCAAGCCACATATATTTTGACCATTAGAAAAAGCAAAATGAATGCTTTACCTTCGATGGAAGCATGACTCAAGAAGAAAAAATAAGAAGGAAGTTCAATCTTTCACCCTACTTACAGCAAAAAAAAAAAAAATGGGACCCTACTTAGTTCATGCAGGAGGCCAACGCTTCAGCCTCATCAACCTTATGCATTTTCTGGGTCCTCAATAGAAAACTTGATCTTTACAAGGTAGATTTATCAATGTTATATGGAATTTTGCAGAGATGCATTTTTGAGGTAATGCCTATAAGGGTGCTTGGTTATTCCAGCACCCTAGCCTTGATATCACATGTGGCAATGCAGCAAGGTGTTGTTGGCTTGCCTCAAAAATTATTCGTGGGAAGCTCCAGCACTCTTTGTTTTGACATGTGATTAAGTGTGCAGGGTTTCTCCCATCACTACACTTTCTTTCCTTTTTTTATTATCCTGCCACCTTTTTTTTTAGTAATCTATATATATGTGATAATGTATGGCTTAGTTAGAGTGTTGTTCAGCTTATGATTGATCATAAAGGTTGTGAGTTCAATTTCTAGAGCAGTGGCGCGTTGTGTTATTGAGTACAGCTCCAGTTCACTCAGCTGGCAAAAATGAGTTGTACCTGTAATTCAAGGGGGCTAGCCTTGTCACACATTGTGTCATGTTGTATCTCCCTGAGAACTACATTAAGAGTGCACATGCCTGTGGAATGCTCAGCCACTTACATGTTTACTTCACAAACAGGTAGTTCTATTGACTAAATCAACTGGAGCACTCGTCTTTGAAAACGACTGAGGTCCAACAGTATATATGTGGAGGAAAATTGAAGTCTTCCAACATAACTTTAGATAAGAACCATACATTAGGATTAACGAAAATCTTTTTAAAAATATATCCCCATCGTCACCACCTTTCCATCAACATAACAGTATCTAACGTTACATGTATATGATGCTGACATGAGAGATCAGCAGGAATTGGGGAAACAGAATTCATGGTGTAAAATATGTAAGGGAGCAGATATTGGTGTGAAATATGTAAGGGAGTAGTTCTTGTGTGGAGTGTGTAAGGGAGCAGTCCTTGGTGTAAAGTAAGGGAGCAATTCTTAATGTAAAATGCGTAAGGGAGCAGTTCTTGATGTAAAATGTGTAAGGGAGCAGTTCTTGATGTAAAATGCGTAAGGGAGCAGTTCTTGATGTAAAATGCATAAGGGAGCAGTTCTTGGTGTGAAGAGAGTAAGGGAGCAATTGTTGGTGTGAAATATGTAAGGGAGCAGTTGTTGGTATGAAATGTGTAAGGAAACAGTTCATAATTTGAAATATCAGGAGCAGTTTGTGTTAGGGAGTAGTCCTTGGTCAAAAGTGTGTAACAATTAAGACATTGTTGACCATTACTATCTGAAACTATATTTAGTGGATACACGCACACACATGTATAACATCATCATGTATGTATATGTAAGTACACACACACACACACACACACACACACACACACACACACACATATCCACAGTGTCAACAATTCATATATAAGTCTCTATATTAAGAAGTGTAAAACGTGTTTAAAACAAACAATTCCAGTACAATTCTTTAATATAATGTTTAATATATAACTTTGCATGACAACCTTTTTAGCATAGTTTTTACTAAAGGGCTTATTGATAACCTATAAGGTAATATATCCTGTCAAAACACCCTTGAAGCGTATATTATTCTGTGGAGGTGAAATATTTATCAACTTTATTATATATAGACAATATTAATTTGTTAACCCTTTGACGCATAGAGTTACGGCCCTTGTCATTCTGAGTTCAAATCCCGCCGAAGTTAACTTTGCCTTTCATCCTTCGATAAAATAAAGTACCAGTAATACACTGGGTATTTGCTGGCCTTGTGCATAACGTAGAAACAATTAATTTGTTAACCCTTTAGCATTTAAATTGGCCATATTCAACCAAAATTCTCTCACCTCTTTCTGTTCAAACCAGCTGTAACTGGCCACTCATACCGATGTTAACATATTGTTCTCAAAATAAATATCAAAATCTCATAGATTTAATATTATGTAAGATAAAGCCTTTACCATGAATATAAAGTAATGTGAATGTTAAAGGGTTAATAGAAAACAACAATAACTATGAGGCAATTAATTAGTGGAATTATTAGACCTTAAGACGATGCTTTTAATATTTCTTCTGGCCTGTGTGTTCGAAGTTCAAATACCACTGAGGTCAACTTTGCTTTTCCTCTTTCCGGTGTGTTGGGATTGGTAATCATCATCATCATTTTCATCAGTTTTTACCTCCCCTTGTTTCATGCTGGCATGGATTTGTACATTTTGAGATATAATGTGTTTTACAGTCAGATGCTTTTCCTGACGCCAACAATTTTAGTCATCTTTTACGACATGAAGGTGTAAAGGTGTACCTAGTCTAAAACCCAAGATACAAATGACAATGTCTTGCAGTATTTGCTCTAGCTTCTATACATTCTCAACTGAAATCCTACTGTAGTCTACTTGGGTGGTAGACATAATCTGTAGCCCAGTTTAACTTACACCATTACTTGGCTCTAGGGTTAATGCAAAGTAAGTTATTAAATTCAGAAATAAAAGAAAGAAATTAACAATTCATCAACGTTTGCATATTTAAAGAGGGAAAAAAATTAAGTAGTGAAAGTATAGAAAAGTAGGGTGGGAGGGAGCAGCAGACTACACCCGTGTCTACCTGTCTAGGTGGTATATCTCAGCTATGCCCTGTAGACAAAATGGTGATGGCATTGCCACAGAAACCAGCCAGCAACACCCACTGCATCAGCTACTCTACTTCTACTTCACAGGGCTCCTTGCTCAGACAGGATGATCTCCCCACAGAGTTTTTATTACAGAATGATAATAGTACTTTGATGACTGAGGACACCAGAGGTCTCAATGTTGGCCAGCATGAAAAGGAAGTGGCTTGTCAAGACCCCGGTATTTACCTATCTTCCTCTCCTTTGCATTACAGATGACAATGACTGGGTTTGTGGCCAAAATGACATGGTTGGAGGTGGAGAACATATCACATCACATAGCATCCTAGATTAGGGTTTGTTCAGTAGAGCCCACTCCACTGTAAACATTCAGAGTTGAGTTTACTAACTCTATTGTGTATACACAATTATATTTTCTGTTTTGTTCAGGAGAAAATTAGAATAACTGTCATTGGGAACACTTTAAATAAATACAAGACAAAAGGCTGTACTATGTGCTGGTGCCACAATAAAACCTAGCTCTCGAAGATATTAACACATCAGATGAGTAAGAAGAATATTTTATACAACTGATAAAATATTTCAAGTTTATTTACTTGTGATTTCAGTAAAGTTTTGTCCCTTTCCAAGTTGCCATACTGAGGATACTGGTACACCACCAAATTTTCAGAAACTGATAGATACTTCTTTTAACTTTTAATGCCCTGAACAGCATAAAAACCACATTTGCAAGAGATTATTGAAAAATACAAAGCTGTAGTATGGCTGCATTGCATTACATAGTCAATGTGGTAGCAGTGAATTGGTAGAGTCATTACAGTGTCAGATCTGAGTTCAAATCCCACTGGGGTCAATTTTGCCATTCTTCCTTTCAGAGTCGATAAAATAAAGTAATAATCAAAACTGGAGTCAATTTAATCGACTTTCCCT
Organism: Eledone cirrhosa; assembly: GCA_964016885.1. Classification (NCBI taxonomy): domain Eukaryota; kingdom Metazoa; phylum Mollusca; class Cephalopoda; order Octopoda; family Eledonidae; genus Eledone; species Eledone cirrhosa. The sequence continues at coordinate 268,576,465 of OZ024741.1, read as the reverse complement.
CCTCAAAAGTGTTGGCTTTGTGCCTAAAGTAAAAATCATTACACAGTGAAAGTGTTTACTCGAGATTACAGCAAATTTTCACCATCAGCTGTCCCCCACATTACAAACATTTGAATTAACATACATGAGATTTTCTACTATATCATGACAAGATATTAATTAATTCATAACATCCTGTACCGCATGAAACAGCATTATTAACAAAACATTCTTGAAAAGTAGAAAACAGGCCTATGACTGTATCGCATTCAAAATTAAAGCTTTTAAGTTAGTTTACTGCAAGTTTTTACAATATGTCCACTAGTAAAGATACTACAAACACTTGAATTAACAAATCTGTTTTTAGATATTTTCTACTAAATCCTTACAGAATATTATGAGTATCACCAACCCATCTAGTTAATTCACAGTAAATTTTTAAAAAAATAATAATAATGAAAATTATTGTGTACAGTGCTCAGATGCACTACAACTCATCAAAGGTGCATGTATAGTACATAGAATAATCCACAAATGTCAGGGAAGTGAACAGTGTAAGTCATGATATACACACAGATACATGCACGTGTAGTGTTGGCGAATTTCAGGAAACATGGAAGTTTTGAAGGATGCAGTGTCCTCACAGCTAACAACTGATGCAGGTAGTTTGTTCCGTGCTTCAGCAACTCTGAATGTGAAAAAATGTTTCCTCACTAATCATCTTTCTAATTAGATAAATGTTTATTTCAATCAGACAATCATCATCATATTTAACATCTATTTTCCCAGCTAGCGGGGATTGGAGAGGTCATCACACACCAAAAGGTCAAAAAAAAAAACTGCCTTAATAAAAATAATCGGTAAAGGTTTGAATCCCAAGGTGTGCTGGATTGTTTGAATCATGCTTCTGCTTCTTACTAGTTCATTTCCCATCTTTGCTTAACTTTTAACATCCTGTAATGATATAGCAGAAAACATCTAAATGTGGGTTTGTTAATTCAAATATTTGTAGTATCTTTACCATTGAACAGATTGCTGTGAAAATTTGCAGTATTAGAGTAAAGATTATTTTTAACATAATACAGTCATAGGGCTGTTTTATATTTTTCAAGAATATGATATTAATGTAATAGTCAGTGTTGTTTTCAACTTTTCAAGAATGACTTGATAGTGTGGGCTTCATGCAGTACAGGGCGTTAAGAGTTAAGTTATAGGGGGAGGGAATCACCATTTTATAGAGAATAACTATCTATGCATTGAATGAAATAAACTATACATCAAAATATGAGTTCATATAATTTGCATGTCAAAAATGTAGTTTTCCCTTCTCATACACTTTTATACATTATGAAAGATGTGCAAAGACATACTCAGACTAGCCGAAAACCAACTGAAGGGCAGTATTTCTGCTAGTAATATATATAGTGACACATTAGAGTACTATTAAGTAAGACACTACTACTATTACATTATGTATGCATAGACCCATAACTCCTGATGGAGTCATAAGGGCAGCATAGTAACATATGGCATTTCTTGGGCAATTTTTAAGCCTGACAAGGCCTATCCTCTCTCCAGGTCTGTACACAGCCAATTTCTTCCAGAAGGAGAGAGAGTGTGATAGAAAGGAAGTGAAAAAGAGATATAGAATAATAATCAAACCCATACTGGACAGGTACATTTTTATTGTCCTCAAAAAGATGAAAAGCCAAGTTGACCTAAACACTTCTACCAATTCACTTTCTATTACAGTATATATTGACACCATAGAGTACCAACATGTAAAGGACATACTATGACACAATGGAGGACAGCTACTACTACAGTGGCTACTGCTGCTACTGCTACTACTACTACTGCTGCTGCTGCTGCTGCTGCTGCTGCTATCATGTACTGACACAACCTCACCAGCAAATTCATGAGAATGTGTTATATTCCATTAATAATAAGTCCTGAAAGTTTAAAAATCTTAGTAAAAAAGTGCATATTACACTGAGATATATATGGTATATGTGTGTGTGCATATCTGCATGTAGGAAAGTATGCACATACATAACTGGCACTCTGTTGGTTACGATGATCAGTGTTCCTGTTGATACAAACAACAGAACAGCCTGCTTGGGAAATTAACATGTGAGTGGTTGAGCATTCTACAGACACGTGTACCCTTAACATAATTCTCAGGGAGATTCAGCGTGATACAGAATGTATCAAGGCTAGCCCTTCGAATTACAAGTATTACCCATTTTTGCCAGCTGAGTAGACTGGAGGGACTTCAAAACGAATACCCTATCCACTAACATTCATACAGACATTCAGCATATAATAACTGCATATACACATGTATAGATACAGAAATATATACATACAACACTAAATATACAGATCCTCAAAAGTCCTTTCCATTTCATTCAATTTAATTCCATATGTATATTTGTATATATACAGGTACACATGTACGTATGAATGTGTGTGTGTGTGTATATATATAGATTATTAACAAAGATATTAACTCAATGGTCCCTGGCCAACATCTAGTTCACTCAACAAATCTGCAAACTTGCAGTAATGTAACTGCAACTAGTAGTTCAGAATGCACACATTTTAGTTAATAGCAGGTACAATGGCAGTGTTTTGGGAGAGATAAAAGTAAATATCTCACTCCTGGACGAATTCGTTTCTGTGCAGCATATTTAACAATTGCATATATTAAATCTGCAGTGTTCAGAAAACTACATAGTATCAGCAGATAGTTATGTAACTGGGAAAATTGCACTTCTTCAGCAGGCGGCCCAAAGTCAATACTTCAGTCTATTCATTGTGTATGGTAGCAGTTACCACTCCGATAAAGAATTTAGCAGTTGGTGCTAACCTTACACATGACCTCTAATGAAAATAGAGGAAGACTTCTATACTAGACAAAAAAAACATGTGATATGGTGATTGAATTCAAACAAATGAAAATATATATTCATTTTTATCAAGGCTTAAAAATGTCTTGTTAGACTGGAGTTTCATCTGTTTATCAAAGGGTCAGTGATAAAACAGGCGAAACTCCAGAGTAACAAGACTCACTTTTTAGCGTCAATAAAAATGAATATTAAAACTCTACTTCGGTATTTAGTAATTCTTTCTCTCAGCCATCAACCACATACATATATATATATACACACACACACACATATATATCTATTATGAGAAAGAGAGAAAGAGGATATTTTATTGAACACACTTATCTTTATGTTGTGGGTTATTGAGGCACTGTGTAACATAGAAATGTTGGTTAACCCCAGATCAAACCTAACGAAGCAGTTCTTGTATCAAAACTGTGCAGTGTGATGGAACTGTACAATGTCAGAGGTCAATATCTGGACAACATTCAAACTATTTATGCAAGTGGTATGAGTGAAGTCTAAACATCAAAACAGACTGGTTTGAGATCTCATCCGAAGTGAGATATGGATGTATCTTGTCAACCCTTATGGTCATCATATAAACAGATATAGGATTACGAGAGAAGCTAACCCACACTCCAACACAGAAGCCTTGAATATGTTGTTCATTGATGACCAGTGCTTTATACATGAGAAAGAAGAAAATATCCAAAAGCATTCCACTATATCAGACAAGGACTGTGAATGGAAGGATATGTAAACTATCAAAAGATCTAAAGTCTGTCCTAAGCCTGAAGGCTCGTTAGGGCGATGCTTATCCCAGTTTCATGGCGTGAAGCAACTGAGAGTACAAGACTTCCCCCTGGACAGGACGCCAGTTCATCGCAGGGTTAAACCCCCAGCTATTGCTGGTACTCATTTTCAGCTGAGTATACTGGAACAATGAACTGAACCTAACCTACGACATTGTGACTAAGTCCAACACCATTACCACTAGGCCACGCGCCTCCACACATGTAAACTAGAATTAGCAAAATAGAGGTGATGAAGGTTTGCATATCATCAGTCAACACTGACATCAACAAGTCTAAACTGAAACAAATGAAAGAGTTCAAGTACCTAAGGAGTATCTTTACTGAAGATGGATGACAGAATCAGAAAGATTGAGACTAGAGCACAAAAAGGTCATTAGCATCAGCTACCAGACTTCCAGTCAGAGATTGTGATTAGAGTACAGAAGGCCATTTAGCATCAACAACCAGACAACCCCAGTCAAAGATTGAGACTAGATAGAATACAGAAGATTATTAGCATCAGTAACCAGACTGCCACGCTCTAATATCGCAATGAAAATTAAAGCTAAGCTGATCGACTCAATCTTCATTCCAACACTCACACACCAATACTGAATCTAGAGCCTGACTAAGTCTGTAGAGTGAAAAGTCACAAGCTGTAAGATGCACTACCTGAGAAAAGCTGTCAACAAGATAAGACGAGAAGGAATCAGGAATGATGATGAGATCTGGAAATTGGTCAGAACAAGACAAACCATTATCACATACAACAAAGTTTGGACATGTACAATGGGCCGGTTGGTAGATTGGAATTTTTCTTGCCACATGGCTAGAGGCCAAGGATGTCTTACCACATGCAAGCGTGGAAGATGGATGTTAAATGATGATGATGATGGCTGGAGGCCAAGGATGTTGTACCACATGGCCAGCCAATTAAGAAGTGGATAGAAAACATCAAGGAAACACTGACATCATATGGCATCACACCAGGACAGTACTTCCAATCCACTGCAGAATGAAGGCTCTTTTTGTTCTTACATCACCTCCATGGGAACAAGCAGAAAGACAATTAAAGAAACAATAATAATCAAAACGATTTCATCTATGGCCATCCTGTTTTTTTATAGACATATCTCAAGGTTTATATTATCCAATGCGCCCTTCCTGTTTTTTATGATAGCAGGATGTAATTTCAGGAAGATTTTACTACAATTTCTAGCATGTCAAACAACCCTATAACAAGCTTCCTTGCTGGCTCAATTATCAAATTGTTGTAGTTTAGCACTAGGTAAACCCTGATCACTGAGGCATATAATTAACCCTTTAATGTTCAAACCGGCCAGAATTCTCTACCTCTTTCTGTTGAAACTGGCTGTAACTGGTTGCTCAAACTGATGTTAAGGTATTGTTCTCAAAATAAATACTTTCAAAATCTCATAGATTTGATATTATGTGAGATAATTATGTGATGTAAAGCCTTTACCATGAAAATATAATAGTATATATAAAATAATTGTTTCTACTTTTGGCACAAGGCCAGCAATTATCCCAGTACATTACTGGTACTTTATTTTATCGACCTCGTAAGGATGAAAAGCAAAGTTAACCTCGGCGGGATTTGAACTCAGATAGTATATATAAAATAATGTGAATGCTAAAAGGTTAAAAGCATTCCAGTTCTGACTAACCCATAATTCTCTATATTATGTGACATTACCCTATGTGCCCTGTTTTAAGATGGTATGGTGTGATTTAAGTGAGATTTAGCAGCTATTTCAAGAAGGTTGAGCAACAGGGTTTCTTAATGGACAATATCAGTGGAGTGGAGAATGGAGACTTGGTTGTGATGTCACTGGTGCCAAGCTGTACTGACCTTTCACTTTCCCTTGGACAATATCTGTGGTGTGGAGAAGGGAGACTTGCCCAAGTCTGCATCTAGGAAAGGTATTTTCCTGGAGGGTCTGACAAGACAAACAGAGGTCAGAGATTTCTGTTGTATTTTATCTGGATCAGTTAAAGGAACCAGTGATTTTAAGGTGGTGACATACCTGTGTGTTGTATTTTCATACAGCAGTTTGATTTGCTGAATGTAACAGCCAAAGCTTGCTAAAAAAAACTGGAATGGTGACTGTTAGCATGCCAGTTAATAATTGATATTTGACCAAAATCAACACAGCAAAGCATTAGACAGTGCTGGAGAAAGGAAAGTACCTGGAATGAATTTAACAATCATCATCATTATTTTCCATCCATTTTCCTGATGGGTCCTTACAGACAAACTCAGTACTTAATCAGAGCTTCTGTTCTCCTTGGCATGTCAGGGAAACTATATCTTGCTCAATATGTTCCATTTTTAGCATGGTTTCTACAGCTGGATAGCCTTTGTAACATAGAGTGTACAGGATGTGTTTTATCATGGTACCAGTACTAGAAACGTTGTCATGTCCTTGACATGACTGAAAACCCTCTCTACCCTATGTTGTTACTAACATATGGTAGAGAGGATGTATTTTATTGTGGCACAATCAAGTTGCTGTCTTCCAAGACAAATGAGACTGAGAATGAAAATTAATTTACCATCTTAAACATAGTTCTAAATGAGAAACCACATATCTCCTCTTCTGTCCAATCTAACACCTTCAATTCTATGATATAGAAAGAGAAAAAAACAAACATCAATCATCCATTTTCACCTAGCAATTAATTCTTTTATATTCTAGAGAGAATTGGCATAGAGCAGAACTACCATGTCTAAGATGAACAGCTAAAAGATAATGTGTGTGTGATGATGATGATGATATAATAGGTGGCTCCCCAATGTACATCAAGAGGTGACTACAGTTAAAAAAGATACGAAATACATTAGTAGAATTTAGGCATTTTTATTCCTGATGATTACTTATGAATATAACAGTTTTAATCTTGTAGAAGCCATTTCTATAATAAAATATATGCATATGGATGACGACTTCTTCACTTAGCAGTCATCATTCATATACATTACATGTCCCTACCAGCGCAGTCTTCTCTCTTGCACACTACATCTCATCCGTCTTATACTGAAAATAATAATAATAATAATAAATCGTTGTAATGCTGAACGTGAGTACAAACTGCATAAATCAGATATCAATAGGAAGAGGCGAACTAAATCATCCAACCATCTCAAACAGGTGACAAAAAAGGCAGTGCTTCGATTTGAGCAGCGCATAGCAACCAGCCCTGACAGTAAGGTGTTCTGGAAGTATGTTCACTCAAAGCAGAAGCCTCACTCCAGTTGGTCCTCTTCGCAATCCCCACACAAGCCAGATTACTGACGACCCCAAGGAATGCGCAGAGCTCATTGCTGAATGCTATGCAGGCATTTTCACTATTGAAGACCAGAGTGTACCGTCTCCACCACCTATGACACCGGATTCTGTTACAACCATGGAATTTACACCTGCAATGCTGCGACGTCACCTTAAAAATAAACACAACCATGCCTCTCCTGGTCTTGATGGTGTACGTACCTGCTTCTCAACTGTGATGGGTTCTTCCTTCTGCACCAGCTATCACGCTTCTTCCAATTCTGTATGAACAACAGTGCTACTCCAGAACAGTGGAAAACTGCCAGTGTCATTTCTCTGTTCAAAAAGGGTGACCGCATATGACCTGTGAACTATCGTCCAGTCAGTCTTACTAGCTGCATTGCCAAACTGATGGAACCCTGTGTCAGAGAAACACTTTGGAACTTCTGGAACTCTCACAGTCTTATCCGACCCTCACAATTTGGATTTATCCCTAACTCCAGCTGCTGTGATCAACTTATAGAGTTTCTTGAAGACATTACCCGGATCACTGATGGCGGCTCATGGGTGAATGTTGTTTACCTTGACTTTGCTAAAGCTTTCAATTCTGTACCACACAAAAGGCTTATGGCAAAACTCTCTGCAATGGGTGTGAAGGATGATCTTTTTAACTGGTTGAAGTCCTTCATTCTCAGTCGAAGAGAGGTAGTCACGGTTCTGGGACAGCATTCCTCACCATATGAGATGTCATCTGGTGTACCACAGGGATCTGTTCTTGGCCCCCTTTTGTTTGTGGCATATATTAATGACATATATGCCAACTTAAAGAATGCCACAGTACTGAAATATGCAGATGACATCAAGCTGTACCTTGAGATAAAAAGGACAGATCCTGAACACTATAGATCTTGCTTGCAGTCTGACCTGGACACAATGCAACAATGGATCACAGACTGGCAACTCAAGCTAGCTGTGGACAAGTGCACCACCATGCATTATGGGAGTAAAAACCCAGCGTCCACATACTCCCTCCACAACACTAATATCAAGAAGTCTTCTTGTGAACGTGACCTGGGCATTACAGTCAACAGTGATTTGCGTTGGACGAAGCACGTCTCTAAAATTGTCAAGACGGCCGTGGGTGTCTTAACATCACTCAGCAAGACCTTTGTCAGCCACTCTCCAGCTATCAGCTATCTATTTAAAGCTGTACATGGCTATGGTGCGGCCACACTTAGAATATGAATCACCAGTCTGGAACCCCTATCTTGCTCAGAACATTGACTGCCTGGAAACTGTTCAGAGACGTGCAACCAAGCAAAAACCCTCCATCAGGCATCTACCATACTCTGAACGCCTTGCTTCTCTGGGCATGGATACATTGAAGCTCCGACATCTGGCAACTGACTTGGTAAATACCCACAAAATTATTAACCATCTTGCCAACAACAACCCTGAGTACCTTTTTGATTTCCACGAGTCCAACACATGTGGGCATGCCTACAAAGTCAGAAAACAGCACAGTTCCCATGACTTTCGGAAACATTTTTTCACGCTTACAGTTGCTGAAGCATGGAACAAACTACCTGCATCAGTTGTTAGCTACCAAGACACTGCATCCTTTAAAACCTCCATGCTTCCTGAGATTCGCCAACACTATACCTAATGTTCTCCCTCCATACACACGCACACATGTATATCATGACTCATACACTATTCACTTCCCTGACATTTTTATATTATTCTATGTACTATACATGCACCTTTGACGAGTTGTAGTGCACCTGAGCACTTTACACAATAATTTCATTATTATTATTATTACTATTATCATTATTATTATCATTATTATTATTATTATTATTATTATAGGGTGGTGGATTGGCAGTATCGGTAGAGGGTCGGACACCATGCTTTGACGTATAGAGTTACGGCCCTTGCCATTCTAAGTTCAAATCCCACCGAGGTTAACTTTGCCTTTCATCCTTATGGGGTCGATAAAATAAAGTACCAGTAATGTACTGGGTAATTGCTGGCCTTGTGCCTAAAGTAGAAACAATTTTTATTATTATACTCAGTTTTTCTCTCTGTTCATCCATACTTTGTCATTCTCTCCTGTTAACATTGCACATCCATCAAAGTGTACTCGCTTCTTTTCTCTCCAACTTTCATACATCTTCTTTCATAAGTATCATAAATAGAAAACCTGTCTAATATATTGAACAAAAATGGCCATGCAGCTTTAGTTGACCTCTAATGAAGTTGTATTTCATACAATTCATCTTTTTTTGTGTGAGTTTTAACCTTTTTAATATTAATCCACCTGAAACGACCCCTGGTTTTATAATACAAAAACCCCTGGTTCTATGATACAAACCTGTTTGTTTTAAAGTATTTATATTTATCTAAAAACCAAGCTAAATTCACCTTCCTCACCAAACCCATATCAGCATGGAAGAGATAGCCCATACTTCCACCCACATACTTAATTCACTTCCTCATCCAACTCATGACAAGTATGGAAAGCCAGGCACACCTCATAATATACTGCTAGCCACAACTCAGACTTTTCAAGGACACCCCCATGACCTGAAGCTTCCTCTCTCATCGTGGTATGACACACACACACACACTCCTATCAATGTCTTCCCAGTGATGGTGCCACAATGAAAATCACCCAGTTCGCAATATGTAGAAGTAGTGCTAGTGCCATGACAAAAGCACCTAGTCCCCACTGTAAGATGGTAGTGCTGGTACCACAATAAAATGTTCCCAGCATAAGTTATAAATTGATTGGTGTTAGTACGCTCTTAGTACATGCTATAAAGTGGTTGTCATTAGGAAGGGTACCCAACTATAAAAAAACATGCTCTCAGTACACCATATACATTAGGAAGAACTCCCAACCATAGAAACCATTCTCTCAGTACACCCTGAAAGTGGTTGGCATTAGGAAGGGCTCCCAGCCATAGAAACCATGCTCTCTGTACACCCTGTAAAATGGTTGGCATTATGAAAGGCTCTCAGTTATAGACACCAAGCTAAAACAGACATGGTCACTTGACTAGTCAAGCCTCAGAATGTGATATGATAACCCATCAAACCCGTTCAAACATGGAAAATAGACATGTGATGATGATACAGACTAATTTCATGCCGAGTCTAAATACCATATACATTCATGTATAGGTTTGATCTTTTTCAATTCAAAATATGACACTGTAAATGCTATATATAAAATGGAGATGCAACTTAACTACCAGTATGACTTATGCACAAATATACAGGGTGTGCGCGTGTGTGTGTATATATATATATATGTATATATATATATATGAGAGAGAGAGAGATAGTACATACACACACACACACACACAAATATATATTATATATATACTAATGTATATGTCACACCTTTCCTCATGAACATATGACATGAAAAACCAGCATGTGAATTATCAACTGGACCTCTAAAACTTCAATTCTAAATATAGGGTGCATTGTAAATGTTATATGTAAAATGAAGGTGCAACATATCTACCAGCATGACTCATCCTGGTGTGAAGAAATGAGGCAACCTCAACAACAGATTATTTTGTTCTGTTGCTAAAGCTTTCAATATCGATAATACAGTAAAAAGGGTTGATAAGTTCTCAGACCACTGGGGCAATGTGAAATAAAGCGTCTTGCCCAAGGACATAATGTATCACCTGGTGCAGGCAGCAACTGAACTCACGACCTTACAATTGTGAACTGAACAACCTAACCACTAAGCAACACACCTCCACTATACAAGTAGTTTATTTTTCTTAACCTACCTGTTTAACCCTTTAGCATCTACATTGCTCTATATATACTATTGCATTTTCACAGTAAAGGCTTTATCTCACATAATATCGAATCTATGAGATTTTAATATTATTTATTTTGAGAACAATGCCTTAACATAATTATGAGCAGCCGATTATGGCCGGTTTGAACAGAAAGAGATGAGAGAATTCTGGCTGGATACGGCCAGTTTAAATGTGAAAGGGTTAAACCCAGAATTTTCACCCAGAGTTTCCTACCACCTTCCACTCTCTTGCTCAACTTCCTTATAAATCTAAGACAAGGGCTTTCCTCTCTACTTGATCATATAAAATACAGAAATTGAAAAAAAAAAAATAATCTCATTAAGTGGAAACAAAAACATAATAGTTCTATCAGAGATGAAGCTTTGTGTATAGATTTACAGGGAAGGTTGTGCGGTTAAGGACTTCACTTGGCAAACCACATAGATTCTGGTTCCATCCCACTGAGTGGTACCATGGGCAAGTACTTTCTACTACAGCCTTGCACTGAATAGTGACTTGTGCGGGAATTAGATAGACAGGAACTACAGGTGGAGTGGTTAAAAAGTTCACTTTGCAATCTCATGGTTTCAGCTAACATACCACTGCATGATGCCTTGGACAAAGACCCTTTAATGTTGATTAGAGCTGACCAATGCCTTTTGAGTGAATTTGGAAGGCAAAAACTGAAGATCCTATTGTGTGCGTGGGTGTGCGTATTAGCACACAGTCCACCCTGGAAGGTCATGTTTGTGCCACAACAAAAAGTACCCAGTCCATTCTGTACGGTGCCATGACAACAAGTACTCAGTCCACTCTGTAAAGTGTTAATGCTGGTTCCACAACAAAAAGTAACCAGTTCACCCTGTAAGGTGATTGTGCTGGTTTCCCAACAAAAAGTTACCAGTACACGCTATAATATAGTAGGTGTTAAGAAGGGTATCCACCCATAGAAAACCAAGCCAAAATTAGATTGTATGACTTGTGGTCACCTGACTTGTCTGGCCTCATGTGATAACTCATCTAATCCATGCAATTATAGAAAATAGATGTTAAATGGTAAGGATGAATTCAATGTGTGTATATGTATGTATGTATATATGTGTGTGATTTGTGTGTATACATGTGTATGAGTTGCTGTATATCTTCATATCATCACAGTTTAAAGTAAGTGGTAACATTTGTTTATGTTCTACACAAACAATACACCTCAATTAGCAATTCAATGTAACTCAGTCCTATAATCCATGGATTGGCATCAGAAAAGGCATCCAGCCTTAGAAAAGGTACCTCAAAAAATCTTATCCTGCCCATGCCAACATAAAAATGATGATGATGGTGAGAAGGGTATTTTAATATAGTCACTTCATAATATATTAACATAGCCAGCTATATAATGTTACTAAAGCTATTTTACTCAATAGTTATACTGCAGTGATTTCTCCTTACAAAAGTTAGATAGCCTCACTGTAAAGAAAACAAAATAAAATAGCCTTTATTAAATAGCTAGATATCTAGAGTAAGTTTAAGTCTAAATAATGTAGAGAGAAGGCTCCACTAAACAGGCAAGGAGGCAATCCCAAAACTTTTTATGAAATCATTAAAGTCTTATAACTTGCTTTAAAATTATAAATATAGTGAAATATTTAAACAGAAATTTGGTAACACCATTTCCTGTTGCTTATGTTAGGAATACTTACTGCTTCCTGGAGACTACGAATTGTTCACAAGATTCTTTTTTTCAATGTTCAGTCAGGTGTGTGTTCTTGAAGAGGAATAGAAACATAGTAGAGTTATCAGAAAGTAGTAACAGGATTGTAAAAATGATTTCTAGAAATAATCATCTTGTAAATAATTTCTAGAGAGCAGCAGTGTTCAATACTTTTCTATTTAGAATTGATTTATTAAATTAAAATAGAATTTTTAAAAATTAATAGAAAATTAGTGAAAATACAAACAAAACTATTATTACTGATTTAACAGCTTTATTACTGCATCTTTAATGAAATACACTGCCTATGTGTATCAATTAATTTTGAAAATTTAGAAGAATTTAATGAGATAACTAGAGTTTTCATCAGTAAGCTGGTGTTTAAAACATTACTTCATAAAAAGATTTCTTAAATATAACTATGACAGGTTTTATTTAATGAAAGTATGAAGATTTTAAGATGAGTAGTTGTATATCATAAAACTAGAACAGTTTCAAGGGGTTTGGTATCAAAAGGGTTAATGTAAGAAATACTGAGAAGGTTTCAGAGAAAATTTTAAAAAGGGATATTAGACTTGATATGACCAAACATTATTCAATAACACAACCTATTACTCCAGTGTTTATAACTTAAAATAAGTATATCCAAGTGATAATAAATTGTATTTTGTATATGTATGTGTGTGTGTGTGTGTGTGTGTATGCAATACTGAAACTTAATGTAATAAAGCCTCAATGAGTAGTTTTATATGAAGTGTGAAAGGGTTGAAGCCATGACTCACATAAACACACACAACAGTAACAAACTGAAAAGATTGTGTGGTGTGTATCAGAGAAGACATATTTGAGTGTGTGAGGTTATGGTGACCTCTCTATAATAGTGCACAGAAATAGGTGTGAGCAAACCAATGTGATTGTAATATAAACCGTGAGTGTGTATATGTATGTGTGAGAAAGTGGGTGTGTGTGACTCAAATAAACCCAGGTAGAATGACAATTGAAAAAAAAAATAGATATTTGAATATGTGAAGTAAGATTCTCTTTCAGATAAGCTGGTTATAAAAACTGTAATATGAATATCAAACAACTAACAGACAGAAAAAGTAGCAGTTTGAATGTTTATAGTCAACGAATACACAAAACAGAGAATGTAAACAACTGGATAAAGGTGACAAACAAATAACACTAACGTTTTATAAGAAAAACTATCAACATTTTTTTGTCAGTTTCATGTTAACTTCAAAAAGATTAACCAATGTATTGTGAGTGAAATTGGGTAGACAGAAACTCTATGGAAGCCCATTGTGTGAGCGTGTGTAAGTGAATTAAGAAGGTTGTTAGAACATCAAATAAAATGGTTTGCGCTATTCATTTTGGCTTGATAAAAATGTACCAGTCCAGTACTGGAGTCAATTTCTTCTCTCGCTCTCTCTCTCCCCCATGATTTCTCTGAAAGATATCAGCTGTATTCAGACATGGAGAGGAGATGGGCACCACCAGGTTTAAAGTGCCCAAAACATGCCATATGTCATTACGGCATTCAAACGACTCAATCAAGAGTTATGGTCCATACATAATACACACACACACACACACACACACACACACACACACACACACACACACACACACACACACACACACGTTCTTCTATTCTTTTACTGCTTTTAGTTATTAGACTGCAGTCATACTGGAGCATTATCTAAAACATTTTTTAGGTAATCATATCAATATCAGGACTTATTTTTTTCAAGTACTTATTTTATTTATAAAAATGGACAGCGTCCTTTTGTAGCGCAGCCATCCAATATATAGCATGTGTGTGTTTGTATCCCTTAGGCAAGGCTGTCCCCTTTTTTTAATCTCTAGGGGTTTATATACTCAACCTCTTATGCTATTTTTCAGTCAAAACACCTACAGAGAAGCAATTAACTTAAAACTAACATACAATCAATATATATAGTAATACACTGGGATAATTGCTGGCCTTGTGCTAAAAGTAGAAACAAATGTGTGTGTGTGTCTGTGTGTGTGTGTGTGTGTGTGTGGTTTAGTGGTTAGAGCGTTGGGCTTGCAATTGAGAGGTAGTGAGTTTGATTCTCGGACCGGGTTATGCATTGTGTCCTTGAACAAGTCACTTTATTTCACTTTGCTCCAGTTCACTCAACTGTAGAAATGAGTTGCAATGTCACTGGTGCTAAGCTGTATCGGCCACTGCCTTTCCCTTGAACAACATCATTGGCGTGGAGACGGAACACTGATATATATGGGCAACTGCTGGTCTTCCACAAACAAACCTTGCCAGGCCTTGTGCCTCGAAGGGAAATTTTCTAGGTGCAAAACCATGGTCATTAGTGACCGATTGGGGCCTCTCTCTCTCTTTCTCTCTCTCTCTCTAAATATATATATATATGCACGGTGATGATATATATATATACTTACACCTCTCCAAGACAATGTCACACACACTTACACCTCTCCAAGACAATGTCACTGGACCGAGACCTTTGGCGGTACTCAGTAACAGAGAAGACCCGCCTTACCTAAATATATAGTAAAACCTACTCCAGCCAGTAGGCATCTCTAACAAAATACACCCCGTCCCACCACCACCACCCCCACCCCATCCACCCCGTTCTATGTAAAGTTATGTTGGTGCCGCGCCATCGAGGCCGAAACAAATGAGATCGTGTAGGTGTCACGACAAAAAAACACACAGTCCACGCTGTAATGTGGCCGTGTAGGCAACACGGTAAAAACCTCCCAGACCCACACTGTAAATGTGGTTGGTGTTAGGAAGGGCATCCAACTGTAGAAAACCTGCCAGACAGTCCTATGCGAGCAAGACAATCACTCTTGCCTCAAGTGGGACTACCCCCGTCCAAACCCATGCAAGCGTGGAACACGGACGTTAAACGTTGATGATGATGATGATGATGATGATATATATATATTTATATATAATGGAAAAATTTGAACAGGAACAAAACAGAGAGGCAGTATAACGAAGGTTTATTAATTTCACGCTCTGGAGAGTGGGGTGGTGGTGGGGAACGACGTTTCGGGCATAAGCCCTTATATATATATATATATCACCGTTGAGAGAGAGAGAGAGAGAGAGAGAAAAGCTGAACATGAATATGCATAGTGTGACAGTAGAGTGTAACCTAAACTCTTGACACTTGATAAAAAGCAGCAATGCTTGACATCCATCAGCCTTGAAGGCTACTTATTTACACATCATGTGACAGGAACTGGAAGAGAAAGTTTGCAACAATAAGATGCATGTTTCTGTGAGAATCTTCTCACATACTCTATAACTGATTCCAATCACATAAGACAACTGATGGATTATTCAACAACGATCTTCATTGATGAGTTAAATTGTTACCACATTTTTTCAGGTATTTTGCTTGTAACTGATCACCCTGAATGCTCATCATTTTGTGATAAAAACTCAATCAGCCTTGGGATGCATGTGCCACTCAAAAAAAAAAAAAGGTTTGCAAAGAGCCTGATAAAATACTTTGAGGTCTAAGTACATTTGCTGAACTTCATCAAAAATTTGATGCTGGCACATTGCTTTCATTATCATGTTTCTAATAAAAAAAAAAAAAAAAAAAGAACAAAAAAACACTGCCTATGATTTTCAAGCTGAGAAATTTTCAACAATAGTCCCCATGGATATGAGTTCACAAATTTTTTGCCCCATTATTTGGTTAACAGTAAGGTTACTGAATGTGAACAAATCAAGATCAAATGCTCTGCCTTGTTATATAGGCATCAAGATGGTGAAGAGGTAGAGAAACAGAAAGCTAAAAGAAGTATAGTGATAATTGTAATGGGTGATAGTAGAGGGATTGAATGCAAACATCAATTACCAAGGTATAACATATTGGATAGGAGTTAGATGAGAGGATAATGAACAGACCAATAGGGGGGAACGTAACAAGTGTTATCCAGCCACTCATTTTTATTTTTACATGCTTGAATGGGTTAGATGAAACCACTTCAATACAGTGCCACTTCACTTGTCTCTTTTCTGTGTGAAGTTCAGCATTGTGAGATCAACTTTCACTGCCTATGACCCTTGGTCTTCTTCTTCTATGATGTTCTTCCACTTGGAACTCCTGGTATTTCTTTACTCAAGGCCTCACAACAACAATGACTGAAGTGCTGTACTTAGTGGTGAAGTGAATATTTGATTGGAAATAACTTTAAAACTTGAGAAACATGGCTAATAGGGGAAAAAATATGTGAAAGTTGTGATAGGAAAATAGCTAACATGTCCACAATATTTGGAAATGATAGTATTTAACTATTTCATTAAAATATTTCTAATAATTTAAAAAAGAATCAAGAACATGGAGAGGTTTAGTAAAATAACTGTAATGTGGTCATGTTGGTGACACGACAAAAAGAACCCAGTCCAACTTGACAGTTGGTCGTTTTGGTGCAATGATAAAAAGCATCCAGTCCATACTGTAAATGTGGTTGGCATTAGGAAGGGCATCCAGCCAAAGAAACCAAGCAAGAAACAGTTCTGTATGACCAAGACATGGTCATCTGGCCTAGCTTCTCTCAAAACAGGACAACTCATCTAACTCATGCTAGCATGGAAAATGATGTTAAACAATGATGATGAAGGTGGTGCTTGAAACAAAAGTTCTTATATAAAATTATGATGAAAGGCTTTTAGATAAATATAAAAAGCACCCAATCTACGCTGTAAATGTGGTTAATGCTAGGAAGGGCAACCAGCTGTAGACACGAAGCCAGAAACAGTTATGTATAAGCAAGACACAGTTATCTGACCTGCCTTGACTAACAACGGGGCAACTCGTCTAACCCATGCGAGCATGGAAAAATGGACATTAAATGGTGATAATGATAAACACTTTAAGACAAACAGTTTACATTTTATACTGAGCCTAAAACTCCTACCATCTCCTTTGTATATGCACTCAGTACACTCTGTAAAATGATAGTGTTGGGATCATGATAAAATGCACTCTGTATATATTGTAATGTTTGATTGATATTAGGAAAGGCATCCCGCTGCAGAAACTATGCCAAACTAAAATGTATGAACATCCACTACAATATATATCATCATCATCATCATCATCATCGTTTAACGTCCGTGTTCCACGCTTGCATGGGTTTGGACAGGGGTTTTCCCACTTGAGGCAAGAGTGATTGTCTTGCTTGCATAGGACTGTCTGGCGGGTTTTCTACAGCTGGATGCCCTTCCTAACACCAACCACATTTACAGTGTGGGGCTGGGAGGTTTTTACCGTGTTGCCTACACGGCCACATTACAGTGTGGACTGTGTGTTTTTTTGTCGTGACACCTACACGATCTCATTTGTTTCGGCCTGGATGTTGTGGCACCAACATAACTTTACATTGAAAGGGGCGGTGTGGATGGGGTGGGGGTGGTGGGACGGGTGTATTTTGTTAGAGATGCCTACTGACTGTAGTAGGTTTTACTTTGTATTTAGGTAAGGCGGGTCTTCTCTATTACTGAGTACCGCCAGTGACATTGTCTTGGAGGGGTGTAAGTGTGTGAGGTCGGAATTTATAAGCTCGTCCCAGGTTTTTCTGGGTCTGCTTACTCCGTAGCTACCGTCTATCTTTATTGCCCTGCACTTTGTTATACAGTATATATATATATATATATATATATATATATATATATATATAAAGACAGTATATATAGACAATATGCCCCCCCCCCTCTTCCCACTGCAAAGTGGTCGTGTAGGTGTCATGAAAAAAAGCACCCAGTCCACACTGTAAAGTGGTTGTGTACCCGCCATGGTAAAAAAAAGCACCTAGTACTCACTGTAAATGAGGTTGGTGTTAGGAAGGGCATCCAGCTGTAGAAATCAAGCCAAAATCAGTTCCCGTATGGGCAAGACATGGTCACCTGACTTGGCATTGTCCACAACAAGACAACCCTTCTAACCCACACTAGCGTGGAAGAATGGATGTAAAACGGTGGTGATGATGATGATCAAGGGAGTCTTTGCTCAAAGAACCCCTATAATAATGTTTTTTTAATTTAGACACAAAGCCAGTAATTTGTTGGCAGGGGACAATTATATCGACCCAATACTTAAGTGTTACTTTATTTTATTGACACCAGGAAGATGAAAGGCAAAGTTATCCTCGGCAGGATCTACACTCAACTTTCCTTTAGAATAGAGTACTTAATTAAATAATGGTCTTACTAGTCTTAACTAGTAACCCCCCTCTCTCTCTATATATATATATATTTATATACATAGACAAAGAAAGAAAAAGTTCCATTTACATGTATTTATTGAATATTGTCCTGTTACACGCGTTTTGCAGATATTAGCTCGAGGGGACCTATAGAGCTATGGACCCGAGCAAAACGCACACACACATAAACACACAGACAGACAGAGAGGATTCTGTGATAATTTGTTACAGTTGATAAATCTATCCTATAACCTAGATCACAACACACATTGATAACAGTTCAAAAATCCCTCAAATCAGGCCAGCCCTACCAACTTAAAAATAGGACACACTCATGTATAAAAAATAGAATGGTCATAGCTGGAATGCCTTTTGATTATAGGTCTGCTTGATGGGAATAGACCTAGGTCTAAATAACACATGTACCATTAATCTTTGTATTACTATAATTCTAATGAAAGACACTGCCTATGATGTTCAAATAATTTTGAAAATAATCAAGAATTTGTAATATATTGAAGTTCCTTATTATTAAGCATGTGAAGTCATTCTATCAATAAATATATCTATATAAACCTTTCATTACCATATTTATAATAAACAACACTGTTGGAGGGACTTAGTAAAAACTTTCTCACTATTAATCTGGTATTTGGAACATAACTTAAGAAAAACTTCTTACATAAAATTATGGTGGAAAGTTTTTAGATAAATATAGACACTTTAAAACAAACACTTTGCAGTCGTAGAACCAAGGGTGATTTTAGGCAGTTTGGTAATTTTCATGCCTTCTGACCTGACAAGTAAAATATTTTTGTTTAAACTAACACCCTAAAATGAAATGATAAATATACTAATTAATGTTATATTTTAGGTAAATTTATAAATTTATAAAAATTAATTAATATCTAGCTTATAAAATCATCATAAAACGATTTTATTATGATGAACTGTTGAAGTCATCATCATCATCGTCGTTGTCATCACCATTTAATGTCTTTTTTCAAGCAAGCATGGAACATAGATGGATTGTCACGCCATGCAGCTAACCATGTTAGGTAACCACATTTTGCTCATACAGATCTGTTTTGGGCTTTATTTTTACAACTTTCCAACTACATTACGGCATGTACTGGGAGCTTTTTTGTGACACCACTAATACTGTACGGGGTGGACTAGGTGCTTTTCATCCTGGCTCCAAAAGGACTACCCTAACAGGGTAGATTCATATTAAATAGTTACCTCTTTACATATATATATATGTTCTTAAACTATGGTATATAATCACTAAAATTGCACCTCATTCCACAACAAAACAAAAACATAAAACATAAAAATCAGCATGTGACTTATTTCATGGGCCTATAAAATCTTATGTACCAATCAAATACTAAACCAAGAAGGTTGTATGTAAAATGGGAATATGACTTATCTACTTGTACAACATTCTACACAAGTATATATGGTACTACTGAGGCTTAATGGTTAGGATATTTGGTTCATTATCGTAAGGTTGTGAGATAGATTCCTGGATATGTCCTTAAGCAAGACTCTTTATTTCACATTGCTCCAGCCTATTCATTCAGGTTGCAAAAATGAGTTGTACCTGTAATTCAAGAAGCCAGCCTTGTCAGATAGTGTCACACTGAATCTCCCCGAGAACTACATTATGAGTGCACGTGTCAGTAGAATGCTCAGCAACTTACGTTAATTTCACGAGCAGGCAGTTTCATTGATAGAATCAACTGGGGCACTCGTCACCGGGAACAGAGGTCCAACAGCAACAATTTTATTTCAGGCAATGAACTACCATACTACAGCTTATACAACATACTACTTGCTTCTCTCTCTCTCTCTCTCTCTCAACATTGTAACACCAACTTCTTTGATTGAGTGCTTGACATGTGAACAGCATCAAACAGCAGAAGAAAAAATTGCTTTAATTAAGCAATTTCTGGCAGTCACCTACAGCTGGGAAGGGGCACCAGTCATATTGGGTTACCTTTCACAGCAAAGATAATGACACTTGGAAATGTGGTCCCCCAATATAAATATAAAACTTCAATATACAGGTATCTTCTGCAATATGGATTATGGATCTTGGAGTTGTTGTCATTTTTGTTGTGGCTTTAGGGGATTGTGACACATTTGCAAAGATTAAACAGCAGCACTTGTGTAGTTTCCTCACTCAAGAGGGCAAACAGTATGTCTAGCATAGGTGGTAGCTGTCATCTGTGCAACAGTATCCTCCATTTCGATTCTTCATTAAGAAGTGCAATCACCAAAAGATCTATAACCTAGCATAGCTGTAGTCCAAGGACTAAAACCATTGAAAAAAAAAAATAAAAGACAATGACCAAAACAATATGATCACAGGGCTCCTCCGAAAGGTTTCTTGAGTAATTTTACATAATAGAGTGCATAGCATGGATATCAGAGAGTCACTCCAGGTAGAGATCTGACTTCTTTGAATTAAGAGATCACAACTCCAGTAGTACTATGGACAAGATGTTAAAATGTCTAGGGAAAGAATCAATGAACAGATTTTACAGGCAAAGCCATCGAGCAGGAGACCTGAAGGTAGACCACGAGCATGATGTTTGGATAACATCCATGCACTTGGTTGGTCTCGCTTGGGGATCCAGTCAGATCATTTGGAGATGGTTGCTTGTGATAGGATTTTCTAGAAAACCTGTCTGAGGACTCTGCTTCAATGACTCTCTTGGAAATATGTTGGCGAAAAAGAAAATGATGACTGAATTTACAGCATTATCTAACCTAACCTAAGGGCGGTGGATTGGCAGTATCGGTAGAGAGTCGGACGCCATGCTTTCCAGCATAGTTACGTCCCTTTACGATCTGAGTTCAAATCCCGCCGAGGTTGACTTTACCTTTCATCCTTACGGGGTCGATAAAATAAAGTACCAGTAATGCACTGGGTAATTGCTGGCCTTGTGCCTAAAATAGAAACAATTATCTAACCTAACCCATTAAAACATGGATAACATGTAAAACAGTTGAAACTGAGAATTGGTAGAGCATTGGAATTAATAATTCTTTGAAGTATTTCTTCTGGCTCTTTACATTCTGAGTTCAAATCCTGCAGGATGACTGGGTGAATTTTGTAGTGATGCTAGCACTACCATCTTATAGGGTGAAATGGGTACTTTTTGTCATGCCACTTGCACTACCACATTACAGAGATAACTGGTTGCTTTTTGTTGTGGCACCAGAACTACCACTTCACATGGTGGACTGGTGCTTTTTGTCCTGACACCGGCACTACCACCTTACAGGGAAGACTGGGTACTATTTATTTTAAAGTGCTAATATTTGTGTAATTATGGTTCTTACAAAATTATGATGGAAGGTTTTTAGATGAATATAAACACTTAAAAACAGTTTTGTAGCAGAACCATGGGATAATTTCAAACAAAAGAAAGAAATGTTTATAATTCTATTTTCCATGTTTGCATGGGTTAGATGGGCTGTCACATTGTCACATACTATGACTAAACAGGTCAGGTGAACATGTCTTGCTCACATGATCTGTTTCTGGCTTGGCTTTTACGACTGAATGTCCTTTCTAATGCCAGCCACTTGTATAGACAACATTCTATCAAGTGTACTGACAACATTTTATCATGCCACCGGCCTTACTACCTTACAGGGTGGACTGACCTTTTTTTTTTTTTGTCATGGCACCAATACTACTGTTGACTGCGGACAACAAACCTTACAGGGTGGACTGACTGTTTTTTGTCAGGGCACCAGCACAACCACTTTACAGAGTGGACTGGTTGCTTTTTTTCATGGCACCAGCACAGTTTTTTGCACAAAATTATGATGGAAAGTTTTTAGGTGAATATGAACACTTTAAAAAAGGTTTTGTATCAGAACCATAGGACAATTTCAGGCAAAAGAGAATAATGCTTATACTTAAAGAAGAATTGCTATTGTAGAAACAGAATGTAGAATCTAAAGGACTCATAGTAAACTTAAAGAGCAAAGTTTTTGTAAGAAGGAAAGAAGACAGGATTCTGGTCCCGTCATGGAAGTGGCCATGCTCAATATGTAGAAAAGGAGTAGATGGGAAATCTATACAATGTTTACATTGTAAAACATGAGCACACAAGAGATGTAGTGAGATTGTAATCAGACAAACAAAAAATGATAGAGTTTGTATGTAGGAAATGCACAGGGATAGTTAGTAGTAAAAGCCCCACTGTAATAAACTTTCTCCAATCCCAAGTAAGCTCCATAGTAGTTGATAGCTTCAATTACCTAGATGACCGAATTAGCACTAGAGGAGGTTGCTCTGAAAGTATAGTGGTTAGAATAAGAACAAGCTAGAAAAAGTTCAAAGAACTACTGCCTCTGTTGACAACAAAAGGGATATCTCTATGAAAGAAAGGCCAGCTGTATGATGCCAATGTGCAAAGTACAGTGTTGCAAGAAAATGAAACATGGACAGTAAATGCAGAGAATATGCAGAGGTTGGAGAGAAATGAAGTGAGCATACTTCAATGGATTGATATACAAGAACAGCAAAACATGAATGGACTGAGAGAAATACTGCACTGGTAGAGACATGTAATGTGTATGGATGGTGACTGTTGAGTGAAGAAGTGCTAGGAGTTCCCAGTGGAAGGAAGCTGCAGTAGAAGAAGACCAAGGAAGACCTGAGCAGAGGTTGTGAGAATGGATCTGAAAATACTTAACCTGACAGAAGAGATGACAAAGGAATGCAGTAGGTGAAATGAAGCTGAGTTGGAAAAGACCTGTCCAACCCATACAAGCAAGGAAACGCAGATGAAGAATGGATACTGAATAGTGTGTGTATATTAAGTTTTTAACAAAGTACTTGAAATTTTGAATTTAGCTCATAGGTTAGTAACCACAACCTCTGATCTATGGATGTGCTCACGCACACTTGCTCGCTCTCTCTCTCTCCCCCACCCCCATTATAATGCTATTACAATAGCTTTTGCTCTTTTGAGCTAGCCAGCTGAATACCAGTTCAACCTATATCATTTGTCCCCCACACTGTGATGTCTCACCTCTCTGACCTGATACTAATCACTTTGTGCAATACTTTCTTCTGGAATACTCTCCCCAACCACTTCTTCAGAGCTGAATATAAACCATATGGGTGTCACCTGTCTGGGAGCCCCTGGGGGTTAAGGGGTAGTCCTCCAACCATAGAGAAATAAAAAGTAGTAATAGTTTTCTGTCCCAGAACAATCCATATTCAAGCATGTTTGACTATTATGGTTATAATAAATACTATTTGACTAGATACAAGAGGTGGCGAGTTGGTAGAATCATTAGAACAAAAGAGAGAATGCTTTGCGGTATTCGTTCTGGCTCTCTGAGCTCTAAGTTTAAATCCCTCCCTAATCCAACAGCGCCTTTCATCCTTTCAAGGTTGATAAAAAAAAGAACCAGTACTGGGCTCAATTTTTCCTCTCTCTGGAAGAAATTGCTTGTGTTCAAACCTGGAGAGAATGGGCTCTACCAGGTTTTTTAAAATGCCCAAGACATGCTGTATGTCATTATGGCACCCTAACGACTCCACCAAGAGTTACGAGTCAATAGATACATACTAGACACAAACAGGAAAATGTGTCTGTGTGTCTGTGTTTGTCCTCATCATCAAGTGAGCAAGCCATTATTGATGTATCAGTTATTTATTACAACTATCAACTAGGTCATATTTACAGTAGATATTAGCAGAGCCGTCAATAAACATATATAGTTAATCACCAATGATCGGTTTAAAAACACTATTATCAACAATTTCATGTGTGTGTGTGTCTGTGTCTGTCTGTCTGTCTGTCTGTCTGCCTGTGTGTGCGTGTGTGTGTGTGTGTGTGTGTGTGTTTTGTTTTTTTGTTGTTTTTTTTTTTGCGTTTTTACAATTTTTTTGAAATTATATTTATTTTTTAGTGTAAATTCAGGGAGGGAATAGCATTGCTCCTGACCCTTCCAAAGACGTTTGAGACTGGTGGGAGGAAGGGTTGAAAGTGTCTTTGAACATTGGTCCTGGCCTGAATGCTTGCAATAGTGTTGATTCTTTTAAAAGGACCCAAAAGCAAGGTGATGGAAGTGGTGTGGTGTGGTGGTGTTAAAACCACCCAAATATTATTTTATCACCAAATGCTTGCTAAAGGCATGGTGGTGGTGATAGTTGTAGTAGTGATGGTTGTTAGTGGCATCAAAACCAGGCAGCATCAGATTAAGTTTATCTCCAAAAAAGACTCAGAATACATAAAGCTGGGAACAAATACAGCAAGCTATCTTATCTGGCACTCTAACAATTCAGCCAATCCACTATCCTTGACTGATACTTAATTTTATTGACCCCAGAAAAGGGAAAAGCAAACATGACCTTGGTGCAATCTAAACTCAGAACACGAAGTGATTGACCAATAAAAAACACCTAGTACTGGTGTGTCCAGTCACGCTGTAAAGTGGTTGGCATTAGAAAAGGCATTCAATTGTAGATACCATGCTCCCAATACACACTATAAAGTGGTTGGTGTTAGGAAGGGCATCCAGTCATAGAAACTATGCTACCAGTTTACACTGTAAAGTGGTTGGTGTTAGGAAGGGCATCCAATCATAGAAACAAAGCCCAAAATAGAGCATATGAGCAGGACGTGGTCACCTGACCTGAAACAGCATATCTAACCCATGCAAGCATAGAAAATAGACATTAAACAATGACCTGTTAAGCCTTTAAATTAAGTCCTAGATTACTTCTAAAACAGATCCCACTCAACAGCAAACCTATTCAGTGCAAGCCAGTTATCCCCCTTCAACAAGTTAAGTAGAATCGTGTAGTCTGCAAATATTAGCTGACTGATTCTACACCTACTGATTTTGATATCACTTCCATCTGGACTGTGCCTGTCAATCCTATCCATGAAGATTATGAACAGGTGAGGTGACAACACCCAATCCTGATGGAGTCCAACACCCACATTCAATGTTTTCGACTTAGTACCATTTATCTGAACACAAATAATCGGCGATTCATACACAGATTTCAAAGCAACAAGAAGCTATCCATCAATCCCATACATGCAAGAAAGGAATGAAAACGAATGCTGTGATGATTGAAGTATTCGTCCTCTGGAGAGGATCTCTACAGTGTCCTTTGCCTCTGAGTGAATTCACACAGAAGCAGGTGAAGAATTTCAAGCATCTCAAGGCCGTTTTCATGAGTGGTAGAAGACAGGAGGTTGAATTAAATGCAAAAAATAAAGGAGCTGGTGCAACAATGCAACAGCTTAAACAATTGGTGATCAGAAAACAGAGGTAAAAGCCAAACTCGCTATCTTCAATTTGGTATTCGTGCTTACCCTTACCTATGGTCATGAATCTTGGGTAATAGCTGAAAGAATACAATCACCAATACAAGCAGCCAAAATGGGGTTCCTATAAAGGATCATTGGAGTAACGTTACTTGGTAGGATGCATAGCTTGAAGATCAAGAAGTCACTCCAAGTAGAACTTCTACTTGTTCCCATCAAGAGATCACAGCTCCGATACTGCGAACATGTGGTTAGAATATCAAAGGAAAGAATTGCAGGGCGGATTTTACAGGCAAAGTCAACTAGCAGGAGACCAAGAAGTAGACCATCAGCAAGATGGTTGGATAACATCCATATCCTCAGCTGGTTTCTATTGGGGATCCAGCTGGATCATTTGGAGACAGCTATTTCCAAAAGGATTCTCTGGAAAGAGTGTGTGAAGACTCTGCCTCAACAACCCTCTCTAGGATAAGTGGGCAAAGAAGAAGAAATCCCTTCATCCTGTTATGGCAGTAATGTCTTCTCTCACAAAAAAGCAGCATCTTTTCAATCCCAATAATTTCAATCAGTATCATGAATATATTTATGTCTGCTCTTCCATGGGTTGAACAAAACTTATTTGAGGCAATTATTTTAACCCTTTAGTATTTAAACCGGCCATAACCGGCCAGAATTTCCTTACCTCTTTCTGTTCAAACCAGCCGCTCATGCTGATGTTAAAGTATTGTTCTAGAAATAAATAACATCAAAATCTCATAGATTCTATATTATGTGAGATAATTATGTAAGATTAAAGCCTTTGCTACAAAAATACAATAGTATATATATAGAGAGAGTAATGTAAATGCTAAAGGGTTAAATGGCTCCATGCTGATTCATACTTCACAATTTTTAAGTATGGCATATATTACTGATGCTTGCCGAACTACTAAATTGTAGGATATATTGTTTATGAGGGTTGACTGGTAATAAGCCCAAATACAAAAAGGCCACTAGTAGAAGCACTGCAAGCCTAGAAGTAAATGTGGTGAATGACCAGAAGGTACATTGTCTGGTGATTGAACAGAGAAAATATAGGATCTCAGAAGACTGTTCAACCTTGACAATCAGGTGACACCCAGTCCACTCTGTAAAATGATAGTGTTGATGTCATAATAAAACTCACCCAGTCCTTTCAGTTAAGAGGTAGTGCTAGTATCATGATAAAATGCAAAGTCCTTTCTGTAAATTACTAATGTTAGTGCCATAAAATAAAATACACCCATCTTGTAAGATGGTTGGTGTTAAGAAGGGTGTCCAGTCATAGAAACCATGCCAAATATAGAACACATCAGCAAGACATGATCACATGGCTGGTCAAGCCTCAGAACATGACAACCCCTTGCAACCCATGCCAGCGTGAAAAGTGAATGTAAAAACAATGATGATGACGATGATATACAACAGACTTCCATATAGTTTCTGCCCATCAAATTCATTCACAAGACATAGGTTGGCCTGCTGCTATAGTAGAAGACACTTGCCCAAAGTGCCTTCAATATATTTCTAGTTTCATTAACAACCTACGATGATCAATCAACTTTACATATGAGAAGGAGGAGGATATACAAATATTTCTAATACTAACCGAATATTTTATACAACTAGAGATTAGAAGTATCTTACAATTGACTGTACTACATCTGGCATTATATGTAATAAAGTAATTAAACTTCCGTTAGTTTCAACAATGAGTGCTCAAGTTATTTATTCGATCATCAGGATGTGAAATTAACATCTAAGTGACTGAGTATTCCACCAAGAGATGTACCTACCCTCAACTTATTTCTCATGCATAATCGGCATGGCACAATGTATATATGACAAGGCCCTTTTGACTACAGAAATAATCCATTCAACGGACTTCCACACTGTTTCCATCTACCCAATTTTACTCACAAAGCTCAGGCTGATCCGAGGGTATGATAAAAGACAATCGCTCAAGATGTCACACAGTGGGATCGAACCTGGAACCTCGTGACTGTGAAGCAAACTTCTTAAACCGTCCAGTCATGCTGTGAGTAAGACAAAGCTACAGCAGTACACTAAATTGTCTTGAGATAATCTGGAAAGTGAGCACGTTTTAATAACACTGTTCATATCATTTACATAAAGAATATTAAGGTGTTTAGTATATACAGAACAAAATCAGTAAATTAGACATTGTGGTCAAAAGTGAAGCTAATTTAGTAAGATTAGCGGATAATGGATCTGAGGACGTTTGTTCTAATTACTGCAGAAAGCATTAACAAGGCTCTAACTTCATCTATGGCTATCCATAAACAGCTTGCTCCTCTCTCTATATATATACAGGGTGTCCCCAAAAACTGTATGCACACTTCAACAGCATTCTAATAAAAGTGTGCATATATTTTTGGGGGACACCCTGTATGTGTGTGTGTGTGTGTCCCTGTCTCTCTAATTACACAGTAAATATCTTTACAAGTTTAACAGAATGAATCAAAGGAAACAAAGCCGAATGAAAACACTGGATGAGGCAATTCAACGTGCGTGTGTGTGTGTTTGTGTATGTATGCATATATGTGTAAATGTGTGTGCTGGATTAAATGTATATATGTGTATGTGTGTGTGCGCACTTGTGTAAGTGTATATGTGTGTATGCATTTGTGTGTGTGTGCATGCAGTTATATTTATTATTCCAGCATCATATGTACATGCATACATGTAAGTTGTGAAAAGTTATTTAGAGAAGTAAAACATAAATGCTCTTTATTTTCATAATATTTGAAAATGTTATTTATTGCCTGATATTGTTGTAGCTATAGTTGGCTAAAGCAGCAATGTCATTGGAACAGTGTGACCTTGTTGCGTTGTTCTACATAGCAATTCATTCAGGTCACACAGTCACACACACAGTCTTTATACTATACTAACATCTCCAAGGAGTGATTGGGGCAAAGAATAGAAGAGTTGTAAATGATTCCTCTGTAGCAAGTTGTAGATAAAGAAAGAAAGAAAAAAAAAGTGAAGCGCTGTATTTATTATACAGAGAAATCACAGAATAGTTAGTGCGTACATGTTGCAAAAGCAGCAGTAGTAGACTGGCAGCCTAGTTTCCAAGAATAGAACGCATGCTGCTGGTTGTTGTTGTAGTTGTTGCTGCTGCTGCTGCTGCTGCTGCTGCTGCTGCTGCTGCTGCCGTTGCATGTGATGATGTCAGAGAACATCAACATCTCTTATCAAACAAAACTTTCAATACAGAAATAATGGTGATCCAGGCCAACATAAGCTGCCAATAATTATTCTAATGAGTTTATGTAATAAAGTAGACAGCAGGTAACTTATTTCATTGAAATTAAAGACATCTTTAATTATTCTACTTGAAGACAAAACAACAGTATGTAACAGATATTTACTTCATTCAATTCATATCTATTTTCGTAATGGAATATTTGTAACTAAGCTGCATTTTTACAAAATTTTAGGCGCGAAAAAGTGCGTGCGACTTATTTACTGAGTCTTGCTCATATGTCATGAGGTCAAAGGGCAAAACCAAAATATTATTTACACAGGGGGGGGGGGGGGGGCTTATCTACTACTGTAATATATATATATATATATATATATGTGTGTGTGTGTGTGTGTGCATATGGTAATTGTATGCATTGAGACGTCAAAATATACAAATTATAAAGTCTTTCAGTAATAAATTGAATGTATATATGTATATACATACACACATATATATAAGTATATATATATAGGAGGAAAGCACGAATGGAGGATAATTTCCCTTCATCAGTTGTCTGCTAGACATCACTGACATTTCTACGCATTAAAAACAAGATGTCTAGCTCCAGGAAGTTATTGGGGGGGAAAAAGGAGAGAGAGAAAAATATATATAACAGAAGGAAAAAAGGAAGAAAAGGGGAAAAAAGGGGAAAAAACAGGAAAAAACAGAAAACAACATACAGAAGAGGGAAACCCAAAAGCACATGTGTGTGAGCAATCGAGCCTGTCTCTTTTTCACCTACTCTTGCGGAGGTCAGACCTGTTTTTTTCACAGCCACATAGCCTCGGTCTTAAGACCAGTAGTTGATGTTGATTTTAATTTTTTCTCTCTTTGGTTGCTCACACACGTGTGATTTTGGGTTTCCCTCTTTGGTATGTTGTTTTGCGGTTTTTTCCCCCAATTTCTTTTCCTTTTTTCCTTCTATTATATATATTGATGTGGACTTTAACCTTTTCTCTCTGTTCGGTTGCTCACACACGTGCTTTCGGGTTTCCCTCTTCGGTATGTTGTTTTCCGGTTTTTTTTTCCATTTTTTTTCCTTCTGTTATATATTTTTTCTCTCTCTCTTTTTCCCCAATAACTTCCTTTAGTTATTGACGCACTAGAGCTAGACATCTTGTCTTTAATGCATAAAATGTCCGTGATCTCCAGCAGACAACTGATGAAGGGAAATTATCCCCTGTTCGTACTTTCATTTTATATATAATTACACTTTATACAGCAACAACACAGCCTGTTTCTTCTAAAAATATATACATGCCAACTCAAGAGCAAGAATGAGGGGGTGGGGGGGGGGGAGATAAGGGGGAGAAAGGAGGGAGAGAGGGAGAGAGGAGGGAAAGAGGGATTGAGAAATACATATATAGATAATATAGATAAATATTTGTGTGTGTGTGTACATACAGATAGACAGACAGATACATATGCCATTAATATACCAGATCTTAGAACAGTTACACTATATCCCTGTGTACAGTAATGGGTTGGACAGGATGCTTTGAGACAAGGTTTTACATTAGGAAGGGTATCTGGCAGTAAAACCTTATCCAGAAAATTATTACTCATGCCAGCACGTAAATCCGATGATATATATATAATATATATATTATATATAATATATAATATATATATATAATATCTATATCTAATATATAATATATATATAATATATAATATATATATCTATCTATCTATCTAAGGCGGGTAAAATTCCCGAGATCCATGGACGAGTTCTCTCCAGCGGTCTCTGTCCCTCATTATCGCTGCCATATCCTGCATCTCCAACAGACCAGTGTCTGTCCTTAGATATATATATAAATAATCATCATCATCATCATCTTCGTTTAACATCCATTTTCCACGCTAGCATGGGTTAGACGGGAGTTGTCCCACTTGAGGCAAGGTTGGTCGGGTGGCCATGTCTCGCTCATATAGGACTATCTGGCAGGTTTTCTACGGCTGGATGCCCTTCCTAACACAAACCACATTACAGCGTGGACTGTGTGTTTTTTTTCTCGTGACACTACACGATCTCGATCTCATTTATTTGGACTGGATGTTGTGTTACCAACTTTATAGAGAGAGGGTGATGTTGGTGGGAGTGGGAGGATAGGGTAGGAGTAGTCGATTGGGGTGCATATTTGGTTAAGAGGTGCCTACTGACTATAGGTTTCGCTTTGTATATAGGCAAGCCGGGTCTTCTGTATTACTGCATAGCGCCAAAGATCTCGGTCCAGTGACATTGTCTTAGAGAGATACAAGTGTGTAAGGTCGGAATTTATCAGATCGTCCCAGGTTTTTCTGGGTCTACCTACTCCGTAACTCCGTTTATGCTTTGCCGTTCACGTATATTACTATTACACATCCAGTGGAGCATGCAAGCTTCGTTTCTCTCCAGTCTGCGTATATCCTCTGCACACAATGCCCAGGTCTCACTGCCATGTAACATTGCTGTTCGTATGCAGGCATCATACAGCCTGCCTTTCATTTTTAGAGAGAAACCTTTTGTGTCCAACAGCGGTATAAGCTCTCTGAACTTTTTCCATCCCGTTCTGACTCTGGCTACTGTACTTTCAGAACACCCTCCACCACTGCTGATTTTGTCACCCAGGTAACGGAAAGTGTCTACTATTTCTATAGAACCATCTGGGCAATAGAATGGGCTAGTATCCTGTGGACACTTGCTACCTGTTGCACCTGAGCATCGGCCTCATATAAAGTCTACGTTCTTAGATAGTTTACCTGTGATCCCACTACATCTTTTATGTACCCATACTTTACATTTGGGACATAAAATTGAATTTCTACCTACTCCTTTCCTACACACTGAGCAAGGTCATTTCCCTGAGGGTACATGTGCCTTATTTTCCTTTCTACAAACTAGGACTTTAGTCTTAGACAAGTTAACTTTAAGGCCTTTTGATTCTAGGCCATGCTTCCATGTTTGGAATTTCTTTTCTAGTTCAGCCATTGATTCAGCTATAAGCGTTAGATCATCTGCGTATAGGAGTTCGCATGGGCAGCCGGTCTTGAACTCCTCTGTTATAGCCTGGAGGGCAATAATAAATAGGAGGGGGTTAAGGACAGAGCCTTGGTGAACACCAACTTTTACACTAAATTCTTCACTATATTCGTTGTTAATTCTAACCTTAGTGACTGTTTCATTATACATAGCTTGTATAGCTCTCACAAGCCATTCATCTACACCTAGTTTTCTAAGAGCCCACCAGATAATGGAGCGGGGGACTGTCAAAAGCTTTTTCCAGGTCTACAAAAGCTAAGTAGAGGGGTTTACTTTTAGCTAGGTACTTCTCTTGTAGTTGTCGTACAAGGAAAAGAGCATCTGTGGTACTTTTACCTGACACAAACCAAAATGCATTTCATCTAGATCAATTCGTTCTCTGATTAGTTGCACTATAACTCATTCTGTGACCTTCATGACCTGGTCAACTAACTTAATGCCTCTATAGTTTCCTCTATCTAGAGCATCTCCTTTACCCTTGTAGCAGTTAATGATGATGCTGCTACGCCAGTCTTTTGGTATGACCCCATTCTGTATTACTTGGTTAACTATATGGGTGACCATAGTATGTCCCACCATTCCAGATGCCTTCAACATCTCAGCAACTATCTCCGAAGGCCCAGCTGCCTTGTCTGTCTTCATATCTTTGATTGCCTTACTTATTATACTACCTTTAACTTGCACTGCTGGTCTTTCTATTGGATCAATTTGGGGCAGACTATCTTTTTCCCACTTATTCTCCTCATTTAATAGTCTCTCGTAGTGACATTTCCAGGCTATCTTCTTATCAGCATCAGTGAGGGCAAGTACACCGTTATCATTATGGACACACTTCTCCCTGACAATATCACGGTTTTCCTTGACACATTGTCTAGTAATCCTGAACACCTCGCGTTTTTGGTCCTCACGTTGTAGAACATGCTTGAACTTTCTATCCTCTGCTTCCCTTTTTGCAAGGTACACTTGTCTCCTCGCCACTTGATAGTGCTCTCTACTTCCCCCATCCTGCCATACTTTCCAAGCCTGCTTTTTGGCCTTGATTGTCTCTTCTACCTTACTGTTCCACCACCAAGTTACTCTCCTCCTGCCAATAGGTCTGCTCCGGCCACAGATTTCATCCGTTGCTTTCACAGGTTCACTTTCAGGAATTGCCACTGTTCCTCTATATCGTACGTCTCTAATTTCCCTTCCTTATTGTCAAAGGCATCAAGTAATAAGCTTTTAAATTTGTCACTGGCTATGGGGTCCTTCAACTTCCATATTCTCCTCTTCAAGGTAGGCCTCCTCCATCGTCGAGTACATCTATTTCTGACTGTGAGGTCACTAACTACTAGGCTATGTTGGGAGGTGCATTCTTCACGGGGCAGGGATTTAGTGTTTACAACAGACACTTTGTCCCGTCTTCTAGTAAGGATATAATCTATCTGGCTGGCGTGTTCCCCTGATCTATAGGTGATCAAGTGGTTTTCACGTTTTTTGAAGTTTGTGTTACAGATAGTTAGGTTATTGGCGTCACAGAATTCCAGGATTCTGAAGCCTTCCTCATTTCTATTACCAAACCCATAGCCTCCATGGATTCCATCATAGCCATCACTATGTTGTCCAACGTGGCCGTTTAGATCGCCAGCAATAATTAAGTAGTCGCTGTCGGTTATTTGGGAGGTAGTGTGCATTAGCGTCTCATAGAACCTGTCCTTTATAACGTCAAGTAGACCAGATTGGGGTGCTTAAGCGGATATTATTGTCACAGTAGTTTTATTTAGAACTAGCCTTATTTTAATTATTCTGTCATTTACTCTATTTACGTCGATTACCTTATCTACCCATTTTTCAGCTAACATAATTCCTACTCCACCCAGTCCGTTGTCGTTTCCCCCTCAGAAAATTTTATAGCATCGTTTTTTACCCACGATGAATTTGGCAGACCCCCCTCTCCACCTAGTCTCTTGAATACAACAAATATCAACTTCTTTACGTTCAAGCATCTCTACAACCTCATTTGAGCGACCTTTTAATGTGCCTACGTTCATGGTACCAACTCTGAAGTTGGCAGGGTGGGATGGATGGGTTAGAGGGGCAGGGAGGGGTATGGGAGACGGAATTTTGTTGGTCATTTGTGTCTGAAATAGAGAGGACTCTTTGTATTCTCGTCCTGCAGCAGGAGGTGAATTTATCTTTATCTGTGACATCATCATTGCATGCTTAGACTTTCCAAATCTCCGCAGTCAACCCATCAAACAGGTCTAAACTTAAGGAGTAGTAACCGGGGCGGTAGCTTTGCTATACTGATTTATTTGGGAACTTACTAAAGCCGCTGAGTTATGATTGGACCATTAGCAATGGTGGTGTGTGGGGGTGGGAGGGCGGAAAATGGATAACTTTAGGAGAAGGATTTGATTTAGGAAGGGTCCAACAGACTGAGACAAATCATTTAAACATATAAATATTAGTTGAAAATCCGAGAGAAACACACAGGGAATTTGAATCTGTAGACTAGCATAGAGTGAAAGAGCAAAGTGATTACAAACTTAGGGAGCGAGATACAGGAAGGTTCTAGAATAATTAGGAGAAGGATTTGATTTAGGAATGGTCCAACAGAATGAGATAAATCATTTAAAAGCATGTAAATATTAATTGAAAATCCTAGAGAAACAAACGGGGAAATAATATATATATATAGATATATATATATATATATATCCAAAATTAAGATAAATTGAATTAAATTAACTGTGATTGTTTCATATGTTTAATTATATGTCAATCAATTTCTAGTTGATATAATATATATATATATAATATATAATATATATATAATATATATAATATATATATAATCATCATCATCATCATTTTACGTCCGCTCTTCCCTGCTTGCAGGGGTGGGACGGGTCTTATTCAGCACAGCATCTCTCCACACTCGTCACGGTCCTTCATCATCTCCACCGTAAGCTTCAACAATCTGAGGTCTGTTCTCACCACCTCCACCCATGTTTTTCGTGGTCTACCTCTACCACGTCTTCCTTCAACTGGCATTTCCTGGCACTTCTTCACCCATCGGTTATCCAACATGCGCATCACATGTCCATACCACCTCAGTCTCCTCTCCCGTACACTACATTCCATCCCTCTCAGACACAGTTTCTCTCTCAACACATTTATGCTGGGTCGTTCACGCACATTTACACTGCACATCCAACGGAGCATGCTTGCCTCATTTCTCTCCAGCCGTCGCATATCCTCTGCAATTGCTGCCCATGTCTCACTACCATGCAGCATCGCGCTCCTCACACAGGCATCATATAACCGGCCTTTCGTACGCAGGGAGAAACCCTTCTTCGTCAGCAGAGGAAGCAGCACCCTAAACTTCTTCCAACCCGTCCTTATTCTAGATACTGTGGCCTCAAAACAGCCCCCTCCCATGCTAATCTGATCTCCTAGGTTCCAGGAAGCTATCCACCACTTCTATAGCAGCCTTCTGCATTTGAAAAATGTGTCTATCAATGCGACTTCTACGGCCTAATTTCCCTGTACATGTACTGCATACATATTTCTCCCTACCTGTTAGTTTGCCTGCTATCCCGCTACATCTGTTGTGTAATCAGGATCTGCATTGTGTGCATTTTATAGAATTTATGCCAGTTCCTTTTCTGCATATCGAACATGGCCATTTCCCTGACGGAATCAGAGTTTTGTCCTGTTTTCTACTGTTTCTACAGGGCCCTCCCAGAGATTGGTGGTACTTGTTTCCTGTGGCTGTTTGCTTGCTGTTTCAGCACAGCTGCTGCATGTGAATCCTACATTCTTAATTAAGCTTCCTGAGATCCCGCTACATCTCTTGTGTACCCATTGTTTGCATTTGGGGCAAAGAATGGAGTTCCTACCTACACATTTCCTACATACTGAGCAAGGCCATTTCCCTGAGGGGATCTGGGTTCTGTTTTCTCGTCTACTTATAAGGACCTTAGT
>OZ024741.1:268500134-268522634 GCA_964016885.1 Eledone cirrhosa | reverse complement strand
CGCTGCTAATTCGGTCACCTAGGTAGTAGAAGCTGTCTACTGTTTCTACAGAGCCCTCCCAGAGTTTGGTGGTACTTGTTTCCTGTGGCTGTTTGCTGCTTGCTGTCCCAGCACAGCTGCTGCATGTGAAGCCTACATTCTTAATTAAGCTTCCTGAGATCCAGCTACATCTCTTGTGTACCCATTGTTTGCATTTGGGGCAGAGAATGGAGTTCCTACCTACACCTTTCCTACATACTGAGTAAGGCCATTTCCCTGAGGGGGTCTGGGTTCTGTTTCTCATCTACTTACAAGGACCTTAATCTTTGTCATGTTGACTTTGAGACGCTTTCTTTCTAGTTCCTGCTTCCAAGTTTGGAATTTCTTCTCTAGTTCTACCATAGATTAGGCTATAAGTGCGAGGTCATCTGCATACAGGAGTTCCCATGGGCATCCGGTGTTAAACTCCTCCATTATTGCCTGCAGGACTATGATGAACAGCAGAGGGCTAAGAACGGAGCCCTGGTGGACACCGACCTGTACGCTAAATTCCTAGCTATACTCATTGCTAATCCTAACTTTGCTGACTGCTCCCCTATACATGTCTTGTACAGCTTTCAGTAGCCATTCATCTACTCCTAGTTTTCTAAGAGCCCACCAGATTATAGCACGGGGAACTCTGTCAAAGGCTTTCTCGAGATCGACAAATGCCAGCTAGAGTGGCTTACTTCTAGCTAGGTACATTTCCCGTAACTGCCTCACAAGTATGTATATATATAATATATATATATAATGTAATAGTGCGGACAATATCGGCCTTCCACATGCTGATGACCCAGAGGGCTGAATTGGAACCCCCTAAAATGGCAAAACATTCTCCTGGTGAGTGTGTACATGTGTGATTTAGGTGAGGTTGGTTTTTAGGGGTGTTTTGAGACATTACGTCAGACTGATTTCCTTGAAATTGTAACTATGTATTAGTCAATCTCTTCTTCATACTGTGAACAAAGAAAATCCAACTTTTTTATGGCCTAGGGCCCGCATTAAGTGAAGAACTTCATTTTTTCAGGTTTTTAGGGCTTTTTTTAGGCGTTACGACTAGCCGATTTTGCCGAAATTTCAAGGCATATTATGTACATAAACAAAATTCATTTTCTTGATCCCCTAGGGGCCGCATTAGGTGAAAACCTGTATTTTTCTTGTTTCATCGAGGAAAATCTTAAAGATTATCCAGCCATCAAAGTATTCGGTTTATTTTCTTTACATATTGTCCAAGCATGCAGTTTTTCCACGATTAGGTCTGTTGGCGGCCCGCGTTCCAAAATACCTTATCGCGTGCAACGCCGGGTACCACTGCTAGTTATTTATAAACCTATATAACGTATACAGCAGTAACAACATATGACATATCAGTAATGTATATATATAATGTATATACAATATATACATCAGTAACATATATATATATATATATGAGAATATTCTAAGAAACAAGTTTCCTTAAAAGAATTTCTTAAGAGAATTTCTATAAAATATTACACTTTAAAGTATCCCCCCCCCCACCCCCCACCCCACATACTGTAGACTAGTACCACTTGTTCACTGTTAAAACAATGTCAGTTTTCACTGTAGTCTCTCTCTCTCTAAAAAACAATGTCAATTTTTACTGAAGTTTCTCTGTAACACCTGTTCACTGTTAAAACAATGTCAATTTTTACTGAAGTTTCTCTGTAACACCTGTTCACTGTTAAAACAATGTCAATTTTTACTGAAGTTTCTGTCTCTACCACTTGTTACCTGTTAAAACAATTTACCCTTTATGTGTTGTTACTGTTATGTTATGTGTTGTTACTGTTATGTCATATGTTGTTATTGTTATGTCATGTTATTACTATTATATATGCAATAGGGCGGTGAATTGGCAGTATCGGTAGAGGGTTGGACGCCATGCTTTCTAGCATAATTACGTCCCTTTACAGTCTGAGTTCAAATCCCGCCGAGGTTAACTTTGCCTTTCATCCTTGTGGGGTCAATAAAATAAAGTACCAGTAATGTACTGGATAATTGCTGGCCTTGTGCCTAAAGTAGAAACAACTATTATATATGCCATATGTTGTTACTGTTATATGTGTAGCGAGACATGATAGTACTATTTTATCGCAGCAGTGTAATTTGGTCATGCTTGGTCAGTCACCAGCCCTGTAGGGTTGGTGACGTATGAATACAAATAACCATTTCCGACCAGCAGTAGAATGCGCCTTTTGCAAAACTAGCTAGTAGTTGCATATTGGACGTTGGTAGTGTAACAGCTCTTAACTAGCTTTCCCACTGTTTTTGATTTTTCTCTCTAACATTGAGAGTAGTTCTTAGATGCCCTTTCAGGGATTTACCATTTATCCGTCAACTTTGTTTTATCGAATATTCCAATCCCTGACACTAATTAAGGATAAATTAGTGCCCGTCTCACTAACATCTTGTTGATTACACTTTGTTAATGTATTCAAACCAATAAAAAAAAATTTTTAAATTATTTTTCTACAAAAACTACGCCTTCTGATTTATACTTTTTGACCCATTGGAACAGTTCTACATCGCCATCTCCCTAAAGTGCAAGCTTGCTAAAAAGGCGAAAATGACTGAGAAAATGGCTACAAAATATGTCATATGTTGTTGCTGTTATATATGTCATATGTTGTTACTGTTATGTATGTCATATGTTGTTGCTGTTATATATGTCATATGTTGTTACTGTTATATATGTCATATGTTGTTACTGTTATATATGTCATATGTTGTTACTGTTATGTATGTCATATGTTGTTACTGTTATGTATGTCATATGTTGTTACTGTTATATATGTCATATGTTGTTACTGTTATATATGTCATATGTTGTTACTGTTATGTACGTCATATGTTGTTACTGTTATGTATGTCATATGCTGTTACTGTTATATATGTCATATGTTGTTACTATTATGTACGTCATATGTTGTTACTGTTATATATGTCATATGTTGTTACTGTTATGTATGTCATATGTTGTTACTGTTATATATGTCATATGTTGTTACTGTTATGTATGTCATATGTTGTTACTGTTATGTATGTCATATGTTGTTACTGTTATATATGTCATATGTTGTTACTGTTATATATGTCATATGTTGTTACTGTTATGTACGTCATATGTTGTTACTGTTATGTATGTCATATGCTGTTACTGTTATATATGTCATATGTTGTTACTATTATGTACGTCATATGTTGTTACTGTTATATATGTCATATGTTGTTACTGTTATGTATGTCATATGTTGTTACTGTTATATATGTCATATGTTGTTACTGTTATGTATGTCATATGTTGTTGCTGTTATATATGTCATATGTTGTTACTGTTATGTATGCCATATGTTGTTACTGTTATATATGTCATATGTTGTTACTGTTATGTATGTCATATGTTGTTACTGTTATATATGTCATATGTTGTTACTGTTATATATGTCATATGTTGTTACTGTTATATATGTCATATGTTGTTACTGTTATGTACGTCATATGCTGTTACTGTTATATATGTCATATGTTGTTACTGTTATGTATGTGATATATGTCATATGTTGTTACTGTTATATATGTCATATGTTGTTACTGTTATATATGTCATATGTTGTTACTGTTATGTATGTCATATGTTGTTACTGTTATATATGTCATATGTTGTTACTGTTATATATGTCATATGTTGTTACTGTTATGTATGTCATATGTTGTTGCTGTTATATATGTCATATGTTGTTACTGTTATGTACGTCATATGTTGTTGCTGTTATATATGTCATATGTTGTTACTGTTATGTATGTCATATGTTGTTACTGTTATATATGTCATATGTTGTTACTGTTATGTATGTCATATGTTGTTGCTGTTATATATGTCATATGTTGTTACTGTTATATATGTCATATGTTGTTACTGTTATGTATGTCATATGCTGTTACTGTTATATATGTCATATGTTACTGTTATGTATGTGATATATGTCATATGTTGTTACTGTTATGTCATATGCTGTTACTGTTATATATGTCATATGTTGTTACTGTTATATATGTCATATGTTGTTACTGTTATATATGTCATATGTTGTTACTGTTATGTATGTCATATGCTGTTACTGTTATATATTTCATATGTTGTTACTGTTATGTATGACATATGCTGTTACTGTTATGTATGTCATATGCTGTTACTGTTATATATGTCATATGTTGTTACTGTTATATATGTCATATGTTGTTGCTGTTATATATGTCATATGTTGTTGCTGTTATGTATGTCATATGTTGTTACTGTTATGTATGTCATATGCTGTTACTGTTATGTATGTCATATGTTGTTACTATTATGTATGTCATATGTTGTTACTATTATGTATGTCATATGTTGTTACTGTTATATATGTCATGTTGTTACTGTTATGTATGTCATATGTTGTTACTATTATGTATGTCATATGTTGTTACTGTTATATATGTCATATGCTGTTACTGTTATGTATGTCATATGTTGTTACTGTTATGTATGTCATATGTTGTTACTATTATGTATGTGATATATGTCATATGTTGTTACTGTTATGTCATATGCTGTTACTGTTATATGTCATGTTGTTACTGTTATATATGTCATATGCTGTTACTGTTATATATGTCATATGCTGTTACTGTTATATGTCATGTTGTTACTGTTATATATGTCATATGCTGTTACTGTTATATATGTCATATGTTGTTACTGTTATGTATGTCATATGTTGTTACTGTTATGTATGTCATATGTTGTTACTGTTATATATGTCATATGCTGTTACTGTTATATATGTCATATGCTGTTACTGTTATGTATGTCATATGTTGTTACTGTTATATATGTCATATGCTGTTACTGTTATATATGTCATATGTTGTTACTGTTATGTATGTCATATGTTGTTACTGTTATATATGTCATATGCTGTTACTGTTATATATGTCATATGTTGTTACTGTTATGTATGTCATATGTTGTTACTGTTATATATGTCATATGTTGTTACTGTTATATATGTCATATGTTGTTACTGTTATATATGTCATATGTTGTTACTGTTATATATGTCATATGCTGTTACTGTTATACATGTCATATATGTCATATGCTGTTACTGTTATATATGTCATATGCTGTTACTGTTATATATGTCATATGCTGTTATATGCTGTTACTGTTCTATATGTCATATGCTGTTACTGTTATGTATGTCATATGTTGTTAATGTTATATATGTCATATGTTGTTACTGTTATGTATGTCATATGTTGTTACTGTTATATATGTCATATGTTGTTACTGTTATGTATGTCATATGTTGTTACTGTTATGTATGTCATATGCTGTTACTGTTTTATATGTCATATGTTGTTACTGTTATGTATGTCATATGTTGTTACTGTTATGTATGTCATATGTTGTTACTGTTATATATGTCATATGTTGTTACTGTTATATATGTCATATGTTACTGTTATATATGTCATATGTTGTTACTATGTATGTCATGTTGTTACTGTTATATATGTCATATGTTGTTACTGTTATGTATGTCATATGTTGTTACTGTTATGTACGTCATATGTTGTTACTGTTATGTATGTCATATGCTGTTACTGTTATATATGTCATATGTTGTTACTGTTATGTATGTCATATGTTGTTACTGTTATATATGTCATATGTTGTTACTGTTATATATGTCATATGTTGTTACTATTATGTACGTCATATGTTGTTACTGTTATGTACGTCATATGTTGTTACTGTTATGTATGTCATATGTTACTGTTATATATGTCATATGTTGTTACTGTTATGTATGTCATATGTTGTTACTGTTATGTATGTCATATGTTGTTACTGTTATGTATGTCATATGTTGTTACTGTTTTATATGTCATATGCTGTTACTGTTATATATGTCATATGTTGTTACTGTTATGTATGTCATATGTTGTTACTGTTATGTATGTCATATGTTGTTACTGTTATGTATGTCATGTTACTGTTATATATGTCATATGCTGTTACTGTTATATATGTCATATGCTGTTACTGTTATGTATGTCATATGTTGTTACTGTTATGTATGTCATATGCTGTTACTGTTATGTATGTCATATGCTGTTACTGTTATGTATGTCATATGTTGTTACTGTTATGTATGTCATATGTTGTTACTGTTATGTATGTCATATGTAGTTACTGTTATGTATGTCATATGTTGTTCCTGTTATGTATGTCATATGTTGTTACTGTTATATATGTCATATGCTGTTACTGTTATATATGTCATATGTTGTTACTGTTATATATGTCATATGTTGTTACTGTTATATATGTCATATGCTGTTACTGTTATATATGTCATATGTTGTTACTGTTATATATGTCATATGCTGTTACTGTTATATATGTCATATGTTGTTACTGTTATATATGTCATATGTTGTTACTGTTATGTATGTCATATGTTGTTACTGTATGTATGTCATATGCTGTTACTGTTATGTATGTCATATGTTGTTACTGTTATGTATGTCATATGCTGTTACTGTTATGTATGTCATATGCTGTTACTGTTATGTATGTCATATGTTGTTACTGTTATATATGGCATATGCTGTTACTGTTATATATGTCATATGTTGTTACTGTTATATATGTCATATGTTGTTACTGTTATGTATGTCATATGTTGTTACTGTTATATATGTCATATGTTGTTACTGTTATATATGTCATATGCTGTTACTGTTATATATGTCATATGTTGTTACTGTTATGTATGTCATATGCTGTAACTTATGTATGTCATATGTTGTTACTGTTATGTATGTCATATGTTGTTACTGTTATGTATGTCATATGTTGCTACTGTTATGTATGTCATATGCTGTAACTGTTATGTATGTCATATGCTGTTATTGTTATGTATGTCATATGTTGTTACTGTTATATATGTCATATGTTGTTACTGTTATATATGTCATATGTTGTTACTGTTATATATGTCATGTTGTTACTGTTATGTATGTCATATGTTGTTACTGTTATATATGTCATATGCTGTTACTGTTATATATGTCATATGCTGTTACTGTTATATATGTCATATGTTGTTACTGTTATATATTTCATATGTTGTTACTGTTATATATGTCATATGCTGTTACTGTTATGTA
Source organism: Eledone cirrhosa (assembly GCA_964016885.1). NCBI lineage: Eukaryota > Metazoa > Mollusca > Cephalopoda > Octopoda > Eledonidae > Eledone > Eledone cirrhosa. Next base: position 268,515,368 of record OZ024741.1, on the reverse strand, counting down.
TGTCATATGTTGTTACTGTTATCTATGTCATATGTTGTTACTGTTATATATGTCATATGTTGTTACTGTTATATATGTCATATGTTGTTACTGTTATATATGTCATATGTTGTTACTGTTATATATGTCATATGTTGTTACTGTTATATATGTCATATGTTGTTACTGTTTTGTGTGTCATATGTTGTTACTGTTATGTGTGTCATATGTTGTTACTGTTATGTATGTCATATGTTGTTACTGTTATATATTTCATATGTTGTTACTGTTATATATGTCATATGCTGTTACTGTTATGTATGTCATATGTTGTTACTGTTATCTATGTCATATGCTGTTACTGTTATATATGTCATATGCTGTTAGTGTTATATATGTCATATGTTGTTACTGTTATATATGTCATATGCTGTTAGTGTTATATATGTCATATGCTGTTACTGTTATGTACGTCATATGGTGTTACTATTCTGTATGTCATATGCTGTTACTGTTATATATGTCATATGCTGTAACTGTTATATATGTCATTACTATTATGTATGTCATATGTTGTTACTGACAGGACTCTCTGGAAGGTGTGTCAGAGGACTCTGCCATCATGAACCTCCCAGGAGGAAGAGGAAGATGATGCATCTGATGATGATGGTGATGATGATGAAATCATTGTACCAACTTTCCCAACACTCATTATTATTTATTACATATCTCACCATGTTTCATATAAACTATACTATTTCATTAAACCTATATTTTTCAGGGTATAACATTTAAACAACCATAAATTGAACACCTAATCTTCTTTCTCTCTACTTATAACTCCTTGTGGAGTCGTATAGGCATTTAATGACATACAGCAGTTCTTGGGCATTTAAAAAAAAAAACCTGACAAAGTCCACACCCTCTCCAGGTCTGAACACAGCCAATTTCTTCCAGGAAAAGCTATAGAAGAAGAATTGAGTCCAGTGCTGAACTAGTACTTTTTTCTATCAACTCGCAAAGGATGAAAGGTAAAATAGACCTTGGCAATATTTGAACTCAGAGTGCTTGGTGCTGGAACAAATACTGCAAAGCATTCTAGCCAACATTTTTAAACCTCTGCTGATTCACTGCCTAACACCTACTCTATTGATATCAACTACCAGAAATTACTATATATATATATTTATGTACAGGTTGCAATGGCAAATACATTGCACCTCCATTTTACACACCTTAATTTCAATGTAGTACATGTATATATTTTGAATTGTGGTTTTATAGGTCCAGTAGATAAATGACATGTTGGGTTTTCATGTAGAAATTTTGAGAAAAATTTGCAACTTATGCATAAATATATATGGAAAATATACAAAATATTACAAACAACTCACAGAGGATTTTTAAGTCTATAGAAGTTACATGTGTTCTAAGTTCAAACCCTGCTATGGCCTACTTAGATAATAAACTTAACTCTGGTTCTATGATACAGAACTGTTTATTTTAAAGTGTTTCCATCATAATTTTAAGCAAGAACTTTTGTTACATTATGCTACAAGCATCTGTTTAAAAATGAGAAAGTTATATTATTAAATCCCTCCAAATTCTTGATTATTTTCCAAATTATTTGAAGTGCATAGGCCACATATTTCATTAAAAGGGTTAATCAGCTGCCCAGTTAAACGTCACAACCTAATCCTTCCTGTTCCAAGACCAGAGGCTCATCAGACCGGTGCTTATATTGGTTTCTTTGGCATTAAGTGACTGAAGGTACAAGACTTCCCTTACCCTCCAGTCCATTGCTGGATTAACTCCCAGCTACTACTGGAGCAACGTGAAATGAAATTTTTTGCTGAAAAACAATGTGCCATCTGGTCCAGGAGTTGAACTCATAATATTATTAGTAAGTCCAACACTGTAACCACTAAGCTATGTACCTTCATCCACCTAGTCATTAGGTGTCTTCAATGGTGTTCACTTTGTGACAAGCATTAGGCTAAGTTTCTAATTTAAGGATACTTTCCATCATTTCACACTAACAGTCTTGGAGCTCCCTTTTTTTTTCTTCTTTTTTTAAATGATCGACAAGATCCCAGACCTCATTCGCTTACTAAGTTGGTTCAATCTGATGAATTCCACCCAAGGAAACAATTGTTCCAATGTTCATACTATCTACCAGTCACAATGTGAAATAAAGTGTCTTTCTCAAAGACATAATGCATCCCCTGGTCCAGGTGTCAAAACACACAACCTGACAATTGTGAATCCATCTCTCTCACCACTAAGCCACACACCTTCACATAGTCCTTCCTCCTGACTAAGTGATTGATATCATCATCTATTGATACATATATATATATACATTGTGCTAATTTGGTAAATAGCAATATATATATATGTGGGGGGGGGGGGTGAATGTAGATATATATGTCTTCGTGTTTGTGTTTATATTTACCTTTTGTTTATGTCCTAAAACTTTGCAGTTTGACAAATAGAGGTCAATAAAATATGAACCAAAGTCGATATAACCAACTAAATCCCTTCAAGACGGTGTCCCAGCATGACCGGTCTAATGACAAAAACCAGTAGAAGAAAGAAAGAAAATAGCTGAACTAAGAAATGTTTGCCAAGGCTATCAAACTAAACAATTATTTTTAAAACAAGACAATTAATTAGCCTTTTTATAGTTGCTTGACTTGTTAGAAATAACAATCACATCTTCCTCAACTTGCACCTTACCCTCTTGAAAAGTAAGCCAAGATACATTGAATATGTAGTCCTACATACATCTCAAATATCAGAACCCTTGTGACTGAAATTTTTTGGTCATGTCTGTTCCATCAGGTTAACAACAACAATAACTACGTAAAAAAAGATACACCTGAAAACACACACACCACATTTTTTTAAAACAAAAACGTTTTCTACTAATAAAGTACAGGTATGCCTGCACGATTAAGATGTTTGGTTTGTAACCATGTGGTCTTGGTTTCTATCCCACTGCGTGTCATCTAGGGTAATTATCTTCCAATATAGCCTTAGGCTGACCAAGGAAGTCTCTAATATATGTATATGTGTGCGTTTATACTTGCCTCTTTTCTTCATAGTGATATTTCTTTACATTCCTTGTAAACAGAGATCTCCGCCACTCAGCAGATAGATACATACAAAATCTGTACCTTACTCCTTACTCAAAAAAAAAAAAAAGCTGTTTGGCATTTGGCATGCTGTTTGGCATCCAGCTACAGAATTCTGCCTTAAAACATCTTGTCCAACCCATGTCAACATGGAAAAATGAACACAAAACTGATTATAATGATGATGCCTTCAGAAAAATTCCAGTTCTATATTTTAGTCATTGTCCAAGGACAATTTTGCAAGCAAAAACTACTGAAAATAAACTATTTCAATTAATGGAAAAATCAATTATATTCCCAGATATTCTGAATACAATTAAATGTGTGAGAAAATCCTTACTAAGGGATTCATTACAACTCCCAACGAACAAAACCATGCATTAGCATATTTCATGTTTATTTATTATCATCATTGTCATCATTACATTCACCCTCCCATGCTGACATGGGTTGGATGAAAGTTTCTGAGGCAATACTTTATGATTGAATGCCATTCCTAGCACCAAAACTTTCAGTGTACATATTCTAAAAACTGGAATACACACATGCATCCCCCCCCCCCCTGTTTTGTCTATGTTTTACATATAAATTGTTGATGAGCAGACATTTAAATGTACAAATCTTGAGAGAATATTCAATGTAACAATATATACTGATAGAACAGAATAATTAAGCTAAGACTAGTCATGGATAACATAACAGCAGTTATTTTTGCATGTGTGCCACAATATGATCTAACAGATGAGTAAAAGGATAGTTTTTATGAAGCCCTCATACAAACCTCTATGATAACAAGTGATAGTGACCCCATTAGCACAGCTAGTCAATATCCACATGAGTAATCCGGGACATATGGAGGCTGTGGTAATGTTATGAGGAAAGAGGAGGGATCAAGGCTCTTGGAGATAGGCAACACAAACGGACCCACCTATTTAAAAACACTAAGTTCAGGAAACCAGCCAATCACCAGACCACCTATCAATCAGGTGAACATACAAGCCACCAGACCACCCATCAATCAGGTGAACATACAAGCCACCAGACCACCTATCAATCAGGTGAACATACAAGCCACTAGATCACCTATCAATCAGGTGAACATACAAGCCACCAGACCACCTATCAATCAGGTGAACATACAAGCCACTAGATCACCTATCAATCAGGTGAACATACAAGCCACTAGATCACCTATCAATCAGGTGAACATACAAGCCACTAGATCACCTATCAATCAGGTGAACATACAAGCCACCAGACCACCTATCAATCAGGTGAACATACAAGCCACCAGACCACCTATCAATCAGGTGAACATACAAGCCACCAGACCACCCATCAATCAGGTGAACATACAAGCCACCAGACCACCTATCAATCAGGTGAACATACAAGCCACCAGACCACCTATCAATCAGGTGAACATGCAAGCCACCAGACCACCTATCAATCAGGTGAACATGCAAGCCACCAGACCACCTATCAATCAGGAAAACATGCAAGCCATCAGGAAAACATACAAGCCACCAGACCACCTATCAATCAGGTGAACATACAAGCCACTAGATCACCTATCAATCAGGTGAACATACAAGCCACCAGACCACCTATCAATCAGGTGAACATGCAAGCCACCAGATTTACTTCATACATACCAGGATACAGGAATATTTGAGGAAAGAAATTGGAAGATCTCTCAGTCAGACATAGGTTCGATGATGTGCAAGAAGAACCAGAAAGAGTCTTCTAACATAAAATAAAGTAGGAATTTTTACAAAACAACTTGTTGCAATCCAGAGACCAGAACTGTGGACTGAACAAAGTTCTAACTAGAAAAAAGGTAACATGGCGATGTAATGGTATAGTAGATAGAGCCCAAAAGTTGCAACAGGCCAGGAAAGTTTGGACGTTTGAAAGATGAAAAGCTAGATTTCAGATAGGTATGTATAGACCTGTAACTCCAGATGGAGTCATAGGGGTGCTGTCATGAAATATAGCATGTCTTGGATAGTTTGAACCTGGTGGAGCCCATCCCCTCACCAGGTTGGAGCACAGCTGATTTCCTCAAAAGAAGAAGTGAGAAAGAGATATAGAGGAAAAAAATTAATCCCAGTGCTGGACTGGAACTTTTTTTTATTGACCTCAAAAGGATAAAAGGTAAAGTTGACCTTGGCAAGATTTGAACTGAGAACACAGAGAGCTGGAACAAAACAGCAATTCACTGCCACAGATATCAGGTATACTTAACCCAACGAGTGGTGGAAAGAGACATGGAAATGGCACTATGAGAGGTTGTTAAATGAAGAGAATGCAGGTGAGATAGAGGGTCTAGCCATGGGGAACCAGCTACATGGCATCATAGTTATATAATCAATGATGTCTGCAAAGTGAGAGTTGGCAATGAATTCAGTGAAGAATTTAGATTACAGGTTAAGTCCATCAGGGCTCAGTTCTCCATCCCCTTCTGTTTATTTCAGTTCTCCAAGCCATAACAAAAGACTTGGTTGTTCATAGAAACTCCTGTATGCTGATGACCTAGTTCACTTAGCTGAATCTGTTCAAGAATTAAAGAAAAAAATTCCAAACATGGAAGTGAAGCCTAGAATTGAGAAAGTTTTAAGTAAACCTTTAAAAAAAAAGTTTTAATTAGAAATAATTAAAATAAAACTCTACTGCCATCTGAGAAGTGGCCATGCTCAATACAAAAAACAGGAGTAGATAGGAACTCTCTTCTCTGTAGCAAATGTAAACTATGGGTGTACAAGATATGTAGTTGAATCACAGACAAGCTGACAGAGAAGGAAGACTTTGTATGTGACATATGAACAAGAGTGGTTCGCAGTAAGAGAACCCATGAAATAAATTTTTCGAAATGCACAGGATATCTCGTGGTAGATAACTTTCGTTACCTAAGTGACCTAATTAACAGTGGCAGCAGATGTTACCATAGTTAGAACTGAGAGGTAAAAGTTTTGCAGGCAAATATGGGGATTTTCGCTATGTGAAAGGCAGATAGTATGATGCTTATGTACAAAGTGCAATGTTGCACGGTGACGAAAAATTGGACCACAAATGCAAAGGATGTGCAAGGATGGAGTGGGGGAGCATACACTAATGGGTGTGTACATGAACAGAAGAAGAAAATGAACTGAAAGAGAAACTGGCTATAAAAACAAGTCGTAGGTAGTGTACAAAAGAAGGCTGCAATAGTAGGAACGTGTAACGTGTATGAAGGATGACAGTTGGGTAAATATGTACAAAAATGATCCCAAATAGGGAAAACAAACATGCTGAAGACATGGGAAGGGGTTAGGGGTCATCTCACGAAAGAGATGACAAAATATAATGTTAGAGAAGACTCGTTCAACAAATACGAGCATGAAAAAAAAAATGAACGTAAATATTGACAATGATAGAGTATAAACATTATAATGCATGCTTCAAGTTCACTGCTGTTTCAATTGTAAACAAATCTAAAATGAGGCTTGTGCATGAGCGGCGCGCGAAAAAGTTGCTGTTACAAAATTTAGCACTGACATAAAAAATAAGAATACATGTCAACGTGCATTTCAATGTAACACGTGAAAGTAGAGACATGTTCACACATACACACACCTTCCCGCTAAAATATATAATGTACAGCTAATGGCAATATAATTGATGTAACAACACATGTCAGTATTACATAATAATGTAATAATTAGTGAACGAAAGAAATATTTGGAAGTTATTTTTTTGTTTTGTTGTTTTGTTTTGTTTTTTGTTCTTAGCTAAAGTAGAAAATCAAGAAAATATCGAGTGGATGTGTGAAATAAGCAGTAGATTCACTACTAGAAACCATGTGCAGAACTAGTGATGTATATATACTCAAGCAGTTAATGACAGATATAAATAGACAATGCTGAAATAAATTCTCTTAGCAAGTAGTGTTATTTATTTATAAAGAAACTTTATTTCAACTGCAGGTGGTAGACTTTATTACACAGCTCATTAGGTGAACTTGTTCCCTTAACAATAATTATTCACAAGATTCATTAAGAACCACTAAAAAATACCCATGGCAATTTTTATTTTTTTATTTTTAGTATTAAATCACTTACAAAACAAACAGCAAACATTTTTCTTCTTTCCTCTTACTCTCCGATTCGTTAACTAGATAGAGTCTGTGGGTGAGGTCGTAAATTCGTAGAGGCTCAATGAATATAGGATGAGTTTTGAGCAGCAAGTTGTTAAGCAGGTAGGCAAGGCATAATAGTAATAACAATAATATATAGAGCATTCTTAAAGAGAAAAATTAATTATATTTTTAATAGCTTAATTCGATGTCATTGTAACATTAGTGAGGGTGGGGAGCAGCCAACCACATAAGTTATACTATCATGCCTACTACTACTACTATTGCTGCTGCTTCTACTACTACTCCTGCTGCTGCTACTACTACTATTACTGTCTCAATTTGGAACAGCAACTGACAGTATCTGTAATAACATAATACATAAGCACCAAGGAAAGGAAGGAAGAAGAGTCGTGCGGGCAGCAAGGGCGGACTGACATTACTTAAGTTTTATGGCCTAGCTAATCTGCTTGCTCCCTGTGGTAAAGTGATGTAATAATTCAAACTATCAATCACCTCTCAACGTAAACAATAAATACGAACACTAATTTGCGAAATGTTTAATATTCAAATGATAATAATCCAATAATTTATGTCATTGTTTGTTTGTTTTTTTTCTTGTCAAACTTGCAAAGAATATACTTTACATGGTTGGTAACAATGCATATCGATATTTAAAGTGGGTTAGGTAATAGTTGTTACTACTTTTGGCACAAGGCCAGCAATTTGAAAGGTTGGGAGAAAGCCGATTAAATCGACCCCAGTTCACGATCGGTTCTTTATTTTATCGACCTCGGAAGGATAAAAGCAGATGCCGGATTTGAACTCAGAACGCTAAGAGAGACTCGGAATAAATGCCGCAAAGCATTTTGTTCGAGGCTCTAACGAGTCCACCAATTAACCGCCCTTCAAATAATAATGATGATGATGATTTCATTATTAGCCACACAAGACTGACATAAAGAAAATATTAAAGACGATACGGGACGATGCAAAGTGGACTCTTTCGTGAAAAAAATATGATAAAAAAACAAAATTCCCCAAAGATAGGTGCAAAAGCCAAACACGCTATCTTCAATTTGTGCAAGGACAAAGAATAAGATCGCGAATACAAGCGACCGAAATGGGGTTCCTCCGAAGGGTCTGTGGCGTAAGGTTATGTTATTCTATAGGGTGTCTAGCTCGGAGATCAGGGAGTCGATCCAGGTAGAGCCGCTACTTCTTCGAATATAGAGATCCCAACTCCGATATTACGGGCATGTGATTAGAATGTCTAAGGAAGGAATCAGATTTTATGGGTAAAACCAATTGGCAGGAGAGCCAGAGGTAGACAGTTGGATAATATCCATGAGATCGGCTAGTCTCGCTTGTGGATCCAGCCGGATCATGTGGAGACAGTTGCTTCTGTTAAGACCCATTGGAAGGCGTGTCTGAAAACTCTGCCTCTACGACCCTCTCAAGAAGGAGGGGGAGAGAGAAAACTTCCGAAAGTCACAGCCACCCTAACCGCTAAATGCAAGTTCTCACTCCCAGCTGTTCGTTTTTCAATGAGTTAGACGAGACGTTTCGAGATAGAATTGCATGGTCGGGTAGGTGCCCTTCCTGACACCAATCCTCACTCGCTTTTGTTTTGTTTAAGTACGAATTTTCACGTGTGTAACTACTGAGAAGTGAGACATCTGTTTACGCGAAACAAACAAATATCACTCATTACGATATCGAATGCAAAGAGAACATACACACATGCAATGGACTTCGTTATAGTTTATATACGAGAAACTGGTCAACCCAAAGGTTACATACAGTAAAATAACAGTGGGTTAGAACCGAAAACTACGCGGTTGCAAAGCAAACTTCTTAACCACACAGCCATAGTTTAAAATAATAAAAAAGTAAATAAAAAAAAAAAAGTTATATTCAAGCACTGCAAATTGTAAACAGCTTCCCATGTGGTTTTTTCAAATTTTAAACTTACATTAATGACGAAAATGTATCTACTATTAAGAAATGTTTTGTTTTGTGTGTTCTTTTTACGAATAAATTAAATATTCCAAATACATTTTGTAATAAGTCTATCTTATTTTTTTTTTTTTGTTTAAGATAAGAATTTTACAGAAATTACCTCAATAACTATTTAAGGGGAAATAGTTTTATTTAAAGACAGCGAGGGGGTACGTTGAAAATTCGTGCAAAGGACTTTTAAAAAACAATATCCTACAAAATTTCATTCAAATTAAATATTAGATGTAAAAAATTTGGTTACACTAAAAATTAAAAATTAAAATAGATAAATTAAATGAGATTTTTCTTCTTTATATGGAGCGGCTCAAAAATAATTTTAAAATGTTAATAACTATTCTTTTTTAATACAAATGTAACTAAATTTTCCCTTTCGATACATTTATTATGTACCTTGGAAATAACTTCCAACTATCTCGGAAATGACTTCCATTTTATTTAGCTTCACAGAATTCGAACGCTTTCTATGCAGTGTATCGAAACCAACACTAATTTCTTATTGAATATTATTTAGTTCCTATGCTGTTTTGGGTTGTCTAAATAAACTCCCCTTTAAGGTAACCCCGAAAAGAAGAAAAATCTAAAGTTATTTTTGTGCCATGAACAGTTGATAAATTAATCTAAAAACCTTTCATCATAATTTTATGTATAAACTTTGTTTACAAGGCCAACAATGTGTAATGATTACATCGACCCCTGTACGTGAATGGAACTTTGTTCTATCGAGCCCAGAAGGACGAAAGGCAAAGTTAACCTCGACGGAATTTGAACTCAGAATCTAAAGAGCCGGACCAGACATCGGAATGACATTTTATCCGACGTTCTAACAAACCCGCCAATCTATCGCCCTCAAACATGAACTTAATAAGAAAGTTATATTAGTAAATCACTTCAAATTCTTGATTATTTTTAGAATTATTTAGAAATCAAAGACAAGTGCCTTTCATTAAAAATATGACAATGCAAGGGTTAACAGAATGATGGGACGGGAGGGAGAAAAACAATATTATTTATATTACTATCATCACTATCGTCATCATCATTGTCGTCGTCATCCAGATGTCGCTAGCATTAGTGCTATGAAAGAAAGAGGTGGAAAGAAAGAAGTTGCTATATTTACACGTCTCCGCAAAAGCAGTAAAAATGGATATAGAAAAGAAACATTCTCAACAATATATATATCCAATATGCCTGGCTTCTTTCTCTTCTAAAACTAACTGTTGACATTTCTTTCAGAGGTCAAATTTGAAACAAATTAAGGTCAGCCTACAGTGACCTAATATACATTAGTTTAGAAACAGAAGGTGGGGTGTGTAGATTGGTGTGCTTGAAGGTGGGTGTATGTATGATAAATGATGAAATTTTGTTTAGGCTATCTTAACCATTTATTTGGGATGGATGTTAAAGAAAACAAATAGAGTAGCTGTATCGTTGTCTCTAATAAACCAAATGAAATGTGTCAAAAGATGAAAGGAAAATATTGTTTTTGCTTGTTTTTGGTATGAGAGGGAGGGGGGCTTAGGGTGTAACGTTGATGTAACAACGATAGCACGGGGGGGGGGGGGTGAAAGGTTCATCATATTTATACAGAACTTGTGATGTGTAATAGCTATGGCAGAACTGCCAGCATTTTTGCTAAGGATGGAAACCACATCCAAACCGATAAAACGTCCGTAGAATGACAAAAATATAAGGGTGTCAAACATATCACGCAACAACTTGTCAATAACTTTGTAAAATGCCCCCCCCCCCTCTCTCTCCCTATATCCCTCACTCTCTTTTTCCCTATAACCCCCTCTCTCTAGTTCTATCTTTCTCTCTCTATATCATTCCTTTATTCATCTTTCCTTCACATTACCCCCTCTCTCTCTTTCTCTATTGTGGAGCACCAAAAAGTCTGAAAGGTATGTCGTAAGATGAAGCAAAGGGTAGGTCCACATTTATAAATAAGAGATGGGAATGAAACCAAAACAAAAAAAGGGGGGATAAGGGAGAATTTAACAGCAACAACTATATTAAGGCCATAAAATGAGTGACCGAATCTTAATAGCAAGAGTATTATAAATCAACCCTCCATTTTATAATTATCATAGCCAACTTTTAAGTCCTCTGACATGCAGAGGAATTTTCTAAAACGGAGAATTCTACGAAAATATATGTCGGAAATATCGTTTTAAGTTGTAGAAAATGTAGTTTGGTGTGAGTTGAAGTTGGTATGGAAGTGGTTCTGGAAACTAACGAATATCAATAAAGGTAAAGATGGAAGTGGCTGTTGATTAATGCTATAAAGTAATGATAGCCAGTTTTTAAAGCACTCTTCCTCTACGGTCGCTGTTTAAATTATATCTGATCCATAATCTGTAACCTTTATAGTCTTGTCAGTCTCTCTTGAAGCAGATTCCACTAAGAGCGATGTTGTTATTTTTATCAGCAAAAAAAAATGTTGCTTTTGTTTACAGAATTGAAGAGAGAAAGTAGAATGGAGGGTTTTTAATCCCCCCCCCCCTTTTACCGGCCGCTGTTTTAGGGGACAAGGGGGAAAAAGTGTAATCTATTTACAAAAACATGGGAAAGAGATATTAAGGTAGCAGAAAAAAGAAGCAGAGAGCTACAAAAACATCTTAAATCTAAGAACTATCATCAGTTAGTGTTCTAATTTAGATGGTGGTTGTGAAACGAGAATAAATAATGCATCATCGTCCCTCCTCTTCCTCCTCTATATACGATGATGCCTCCTCCTTTCACCATCAACATTAAATTATTATTATTATTATTATTATTATTATTATTGCAGTTATCAAAAAGCATGGTTGAAAACATTGGGCAAAAAATAAACAAACAATAAAGAGTTGCTATATATTATATTTTACATTAGTAACATCTACTTATTGACTGACACAGTATTTATTATATGCAGTGTATATATAAAAAAAAAAAAACTAAACCATGTTCTCTATAAATATGCATGGTAAAGAACAGGAGAGGAAGAGAGTGTTATAATCGCCTGTATAATTTGAAATACGAACACAAACAACGACCATAAAGCTAATCTTACACTTACATACACACACACTAGAGAAATACGAAGCAAAACAGTAGAGTAGACCAACGTATTTATATAATCTACGTCTTGACAGTGGCCAAAGTCGTAGTAGGACTTCTATATCTATCTATCTATTTATCTATCTATTTTACACTGATTGGGTCGACGTATGTGTGTGTAAAGGAGGAGGGGGAATAAATCGTTTATCCAAGGCAAAGAAGAGAAAATGATATAAAGCAAAGAGAGAAGACTGGATCAGTTTTATGTATGTGCGTGTATTTAAGTATGTTGTATACATAAATATATATACATATATACGTGTATATACACACACACACACACACACACATACATATATATATATATATATATATATACATATATAAATATATGTATATGAACGTGTGTATATTTATGTACGTATGTGTGTGTGTGTGTAGGGCGGGTAGATAGAATAGATAGCTAGGTGTTTTCTTACCTGCAGTTGATGGTTCCAACTGTCACACACGTCCGACACACGGAGTCACGACGTGGAAAATGACTCTCTCTCTCTCTCACTGTCTCTCGCCCTATTTCCCCCACCCTCTCTCATTATCTCACATCAACAAACACTTCCTCTCTATTTACTGTTTATCTACTCTTTTTGCTGTATGTGTACATATATCACAAACGTTCATGTGTACGTCTGCACATACATACATACATACACGCTCACAACTAAAGAAGCATTTATTACACACACTTACATATATTAATACACACACATATACATATATATACATCTATATATATATACACACACACATTGTAGTTATTACTAAAACAGTAAGGCGTATAAAAACATCAAACATCAATACCGAACAGAGAGACAGAAAGATAGATATACACATATACATACATACATACATACATACATACATTCATACATACATACATACACATGTATGTGTGTGTGTATTCGTATCTATTGAGTAATCTTGTTCAACTTGAGATCAGAAACCAACGAAAAACTGTTTACATGATAACCGTGTGTGGTTGTGTGTGCGCGCGTGTGTGTGTGTGTGAAGGCGAGGCGTGGAACCAACTGTAAGGCGACATATAGGGAGTTGGGGAGAAGTTATCCATGTTTACATTCTCTTCATCAATCTCTCATCACTCCACTATATTTAACTAGCTTTCTTCATTTATACTGCGCTTTGCAGCGCCACTCTGAAACACAATCACTACATACACACATAGATGCATACACACACACACACACACACACACACACAATCGTATACATACGTACGTACATGCATGCATACATATTTGCATGCATATATACAGACATAAATCTGCATAATACACGTGGACAGAAATGTTGACTATTGGAATGTTTATTGATACATACATACATACATACATACATACATACATACATACATACATACATACATACATACATACATACATACATACATACATACATACATACATGTGATATAGTAAGAGAGAGAGGGGGGAGGGAGAAGAGAAAGAAAGAATATGCTATATACATACGTAGCTAGAACCAGCAGCTGTAGTATTACTGCTATTCATCGCTACTATTGCTGCCACTGTTGTGTATTCGTGTGTGTGTATATGTACGTGAGTGTGTATATGTACATGTGTACATGAATGTATGTGTGTGTAACAGTTGGAAGTACATAGATATAGGTGTAGGCCAAGTTGACAAATGATGATATAGACAGGTGCTGTTTTTTTTCTTATTTATCCTTTAAGTTTTTTTTTCCTTCTGTACACACACACATATGTTTCAGAAATTTCCTTCTGTAAACATATATGCTTCAGAAGTAACCTAAGACGCACCTAAAATGCAATGGCAACAACAGACCACTACCACCACCATCATCACCTACTATTAACAAGAAAGTGATGACAACTTCAGCTGATTATCAGGCTATTGAATAACATCGAAATTAATGAAAAACATTTATTCGTTCAGAGATTCAAAGGAACTAAACAAAAGTTGTTGTTTTTTTAAATAAAAAAAAAATAAAAAAAAACATTAGAACAAACAAACTCGGTTAACTTGAGTCGTTCCCAGCCACCAATTTTTGTTTTATATATATATATATATATATATATATATATATATATATATATATATATATATATATTAATTATATTAACTATATAAGAAAATAAACATTTCATAGCTATTGTTACATGTTGTCCTACTTTCATTTTCAACCCCTCCCCCTCTCTATTTCTCTCTCCTGAAACACACACACACACGTACTTTATTTATTATGTCAAAGAAATGTCATTCCGTTTTAGAACAAAAAAACGTTTGTCATTTGAAAGCAACAAAAACAAAATACTAATAAAAACTTGTCTAAAAATCTTTTAGGAGCCATGGGAAGATAAGAATAAACGGAACTTAGATGAAAACAATTTTCAGGGTTCCGGTGTGAAATCATTTTATATATATATATATATATATATATATATATATATACAGGGTGTCCTCCAAAAATGTATACACACTGATTAAAATGAAGTGTGAATACATTTTTTGGAGACACCCTGTCTGTGTGCGTATATATATATATATATATACACACACACACACACACACACACACACACACGAGTGGGGGGGGGGCATATGCGTGTATTATATATACATATGTGTGTATGTGTATAAAAACCTTTGAATTTAAAAATATAAACATAATAAATTGAAAAACGTTCAAAGGTTATTTTTTTTAGCATAATATAATATAAATTATGGGGGTTTTTTAATACAATTGTTTCACTGTGAAATTTGGTAAAATGTTCATATATCTATAAAAATAGATAGGGGTAAAAACTTTCTACCTCACCCCGCCACTTGACTCATATATTACATATATGTATGTGCATACATAGGTGTGAGTGTGTGAGTTTTCTATTATA